>JAMWET010005096.1:27500-138403 GCA_024036415.1 Prochilodus magdalenae
TGAATGAATATAATACCTAAGTTTCACTTTTTGAATGGAATTACTGAAATAAACCAACTTTTTCATGATATTCTAATTTTGCGACCAGCACCTGTATGTATTTGATGCAGATCTTGAAGAGGCAGCTGCAGGTGAGGAGGTGGAGTTTCAGAAGCAGTGCAGGCTGATAGGAATCATGAAATCGTGGTTTCCGTTGTGTTACCCACCAGTCTAATTCCTGAACTCTGTGCTCACTTCTCACAGTCATCACTCACCTTATCTCTCAGATCTGTCTGTGCTCACATGACTAGCGTTAGTCATGTTAGTCTTCACACCAAACCTTTGAATGCTACTGTAGAATACCAGAAGAGGTTTGAAGAGTGTTTCCTCCAGGACTTCTCCAGTATCAGTAGACATTCCTCCCTTTAGTCCTCCACTGGAGTAACAGTACTAAAGTATGTACCTTCAGATGTACTTAAGTATGGAGAGTACCAGTACTTAAGTATGTACCTTCAGATGTACTTAAGTATAGAGAGTACCAGTACTAAAGTATGTACCTTCAGATGTACTTAAGTATGGAGAGTACCAGTACTAAAGTATGTACCTTCAGATGTACTTAAGTATGGAGAGTACCAGTACTAAAGTATGTACCTTCAGATGTACTTAAGTATAGAGAGTACCAGTACTAAAGTATGTACCTTCAGATGTACTTAAGTATGGAGAGTAACAGTACTAAAGTATGTACCTTCAGATGTACTTAAGTATGGAGAGTACCAGTACTAAAGTATGTACCTTCAGATGCACTTAAGTATGGAGAGTACCAGTACTAAAGTATGTACCTTCAGATGTGCTTAAGTATGGAGAGTAACAGGAGCAGGTTTATTACGGCTCTAAAGTTCTATTATCATTTCTGGAACAGGACTCTTCATCAGCTCAGTGTAGGTGAAGAGACTCTAGTGTCTCTCAGTCCACCAGTCTTTAATAGAAGCTCATTCATTAGTCTGACACTGACGTCTATTTACATCATCACCAGCGCGGAACACGGAAGGAGAACCGGATCCATTAGCTAGAACCAAGCTCTGTCCAACAGGTCAAAACAAGCTCCAAACACAATGCGTGCTGTACCATGATTAGTGGGCTCGCTTCTTTGGTTTGGACAAGCCAAAAGGAAGGCCATAATGTAGACGTTTGGTTCCTATCACCACCACTGAACACCAGCTGGCGGGTTCCTCTAGAAGGACGCACTTAACACCAAACCCAACTTAGTGTTCGCTTCTGGGGAGTTTAATTTATCAGAATTTTAAAACTTGGATGGAATTCCCCTTTTAGGAAAGCTGGTTTATGGTCAAAGACGAATTAAACGTTGGTCAATACAGTTTTCCTATGAAAATTCCAGCTCTGCTCACCTGGGAGTGTCGCACATTCACTGGAATTGTAGCTCGGTTGAGCTCAGAGAATTCTAAAGCGAAACAGGAAGTTTATGTGCTGCTCCCAGCTATGAGTGACACTAGATACCTGAAGGCATTCCCGCGCTCCGCTGAACTACAGGAGCTGAAATGTGTGTCTGGTCAGTGGGCCGCCAGCACAAAGAGGGCTTTGTGGCCTGAGAGAGGGGGTCCCAGACATGAGAAGACCCTCAAAGAGAAGACTGATGGACGGAGGAAGACAGAAGAAGAGAATGAGTCACTCCTGAACACACAATGTAAACAACAATGTTATTCCCCCTGCAATTATACCTTCAGCAGTTTAACCGGTTTATTCAGGTCACATTAGGTCTTTATGATTCATCAGCCTAAATGACTGACTTCCAACCAAACTGACAACCTGAGCCACCAAATTACACTTCATTAACTCAATGAGCTTAATTAACTAATCTAGTCATCTCAATCTGGGCTGAGGGGCCGATATCATGCCTGGATTTATTTAATAAGTTGGGTGTACTCTGTAAACTGTGCTTCTAGACAGTCGCATCTTCTGTTTTTTGTGGTTTTGGTGAACTTCCTGCTGCCAGAGGAAAACCTTGTAACTCCTGAATTACAACTTTACAGGAAATGGAAAAATCCTACTTTACTTTCCACGTAAATCAATGGAACCAGAATTTCTGTCCAGTCATTTTGGATCATTTCTGTAGGTCCATCCATCATGAAATTTGCACACAATGTATCACACAGTAATGTAACACGTCACATATGAAGGTTATGTATCATACAGCCATGTAACACGTCATATATGAAGGTTATGTATCATACAGTCATGTAACACGTCATATATGAAGGTAATGTAACACAGTAATGTAACACGTCATATATATAACGGTAATGTATCATACAGTAATGTAACACATCATATATGAAGGTAATGTAACAGAGTAATGTAACACCTCATATAAGTAGGTAATATAACATACAGTAATGTAACACGTCATATAGGTAGGTAATGTATTATACAGTAATGTAACACGTCATATATGAAGGTAATGTAACAGAGTAATGTAACACCTCATATAAGTAGGTAATATAACATACAGTAATGTAACACCTCGTATATGAAGGTAATGTGTCATACAGTAATGTAACACCTCATATAGGTAGGTAATGTAACAAACAGTAGTGTAACACGTCATATATGAAGGTAATGTAACAGTAATGTAACACGTCATATATATAATGGTAATGTACATACAGTAATGTAACATGTAAAATATGAAGGTAATATGTCATACAGTAATGTAACTGGTCATATCATATGTATCATACAGTAATGGTAATGTATACAGAGTAATGTAACACCTCATATAACGTCAGGTAATATAAAGGGTACATGTACATGTAATCATATGTCATATATGAAAGTAATGTAACATACAGTAATGTAACACGTTATATATGAAGGTAATGTAACATACAGTAATGTAACTGGTCATATGCGAAGGTGATGTAACATACAGTAATGTAATTAGTGCTTCTGAAAGACAGTTCCTCACTGGAGAACTGAGATAAACATCCTACAAGCTGGTATGAGGGCTCTGGGCTCTCATGTTTACAGTGAAAGCCGAAACAAAGGAACCGAGGAACCGGCTGGTCTTCAGATCACTAAGCTGCAGTTCTGTGAGCTTCAGAATTCCCTCCGAATTTAAAAGGAGCTTCATCTCATCTAGCATAGCACTAACATAGATACACTGACACCGCTGACCACCACCCTGCAGTGCTGAGAATGACCCAACTCCTACATCATAGCTGCTGGTGGTGGTCCTGCAGGGGTCCTGGCCAAGAACAAGGTATACTACTCCTGTATGGTTAGTGGAGCTGATAACATGGACATTGAATGGGAGTGTAGGCATCATAAGCTGTGCTCAGTGATTAGCTGGTGTATGTATATATATGATGTATCTCAGAGGTTCTAACGATGATACACACCAGAGTAATGAGTCACATGTTGATACAGTCATATATAAATCTCATCAGACAGACAGAAAACACAACATTACTATTTATATCCTACGAGAAAACAACAAAAACAGAACCCCATGGTTTCACCTGTTGCCCACCTGCTCCACAGGTGAGTCGAAACATGACTCACCTTCGAAACGGTGACGTCACGAGCTCCCCTCCCCCTCCTTCACAGGTTTCCGGAGCAGCAGCAGCAGAGGAGTCGAAACTGCACCGGTGGGTCCGCCCACCCGTTAAGCGTTTCACACTACTTTCCTTTTTCCCCACCCGTATTCAGAATCACGGGCTGTGATTGGTTTCCCCAGCCAATCAAAAACCTGTGTTGTGCTTCCTCCCCGTGCCGCCACCCCAGCACTCCATCAAACAGACACCACAAACGACAGAGGTCACAGCCAATCAGAGCGCGGATCCGGGTCTTTCCGGAGAACGGGTGGGAAAAGAAACGAAACGCCCCTTTTTAAGCTCCCCTCTCTCAACAGCCAACCGGTTCACTCCATATTCAGGAGGCAGCTCGGAGCAACAGGTGCTTCTCGCACACCTGCACACCGGACCTACCGTTCTACAGGCTGACTTTTTAAACTTTTGGACTTTGTAGCGGAATACTGAGGCTTTTTAAGGAGGATCCATCAGCCGAAGCTCTCCAAGAACATCCCGAAGGTTCCTTTTGAGCATCTCCGGTGAGAAGAACCTAGAACACTTGTGAAATGGCTAATAAAGGTCTGCAGCTTCTGGGCTTTGTCCTCGCCGTGGTGGGTCTGATTGGGCTCCTGGCTGGGACGATCATGCCCCAGTGGAAGATGTCTGCCTACGTGGGGGACAACATCATCACGGCCGTGGCGATGTACCAAGGTCTGTGGATGTCGTGCGCCTTCCAGAGCACGGGCCAGATGCAGTGCAAGATCTACGACTCCATGCTGCAGCTGGACGGTAAGTTAACATCTACCAATGAACCGTTCCACCTTAAATGGTGCATCATGTAACATAAACTAGCACACTAAAAAAAATGCTTGTTATTCGTTATCTGTAATTTCCCGTTCCACCTTAAATAGTAAAACAGGTGCCATGACCTACTACACTGTGAAACGGCTCATTGTTCGAATTAACCGTTCCACCTTAAATGGTGCATCATGTGACAGACATTAACTAGGCAAACTGAAAACTGCTTGTTATTCGAATTTCCCGTTCCACCTTAAATAGTATGACTTGTGACATGACCTACTATACTGTAAAACAGCGCATTGTTCGAATTCTCCGTTCCACCTTAAATGGTGCAGGATTTGCATTCTGGCGCCAGAGTTCCATTTAAGGTGGATCGGCCAATTGCAAAAGGAGCTCAACTTTTCTCAAGAGAGGCAGCCAGAATGTTACTGCTGCTCGATTTAAGGTGGAACGGATAATTGCAAAAGCAGCTCAGTATTAGGTGTGATAAGAAACTCGTTATTAGGCCTAATTCTGCTGACATGTTGTGGCTTATTAATACAAACAAATATTAAATAATAATAAACACTAAACAATAAAGACTATACCCAATCCATACGCACAACACCACATCCTATAACACACAATATCAGTCTCAGTATCATAAAGCGTTTCCAATACGACCATCACTGAACCTGTCCTGTCTCGCCGTGTAACGTTCAGCAGTGCCCGAGCTGGTTAAACCGGTTGGTTGTTTGGAGGTGGACCAGGAAACCAGCGCGGGCCGGCTTAGCACGAGCATTCAAATCACCTCTTCGCACAGCCATGATAATGATGGGACATTTTGGTGCCCACTGCTGTGCCAAGCCGAGGGGGGCATAACTCATTTCTAGTGTCCTCCTGAACGTATTTATTTATGTCCAGGACTTTTAGAAAGTGGATGATGCTGTATGATACCTGGGTTTCATAAGGACCCAGGCGCCACCTGGTTCAGGTGTTGGACACCTCCAGGCGTTGGGGTCATATGCCACGGTGGTTCTAGATGGCATTGCTGATGTTGGTGGGAAGGTTTATTGGTTAGCAGCATCAGCTTTCTGGATGTGTAACATGAGCTGTTCCATGTAAGGTTGCGGCTTCAGGGTGTGGCGCTCGCCGTGCACCTGTATTCGGCTGCTCTGAGAGCCGAGACCATCTGGTTTTGGCGTTTTGAGGCTGGCTCCTGGTTTAAGGTCTCGATTCTATGTATACTTTAACTATAGTCACCCCATATGCCCGTCTGTCTGTCCCTGTGTCTGTTTTTGTTTGTTTGTTGACACGGACAGGTAATTGTTTTCTCTCTGTCCTTTGTTCTTACCTGCTCTGGAAGGGCGTGGTGAGATTCTATCTCCGTTTCTGCCTCAGGGCTCAAACGGGACATTACCCTCTAAAGAAACTCAGGGAATGGGCCATTAGGGCTATTATAAGACTGGGCCTCGTCTCAGAAGCTCTCTGGTGGTCTGAATACGGGTTAATACCACTTTTATCGGAGAAATGTCTGGAAAAAAATCCCGGAAGTCCGTAATGTTAACTTTACGGGAAGAAGGAAATCAGCAAAACCTTAAGGCAAGTCAATGGAACCAGACGTCTTTCTAAGTAGGTCATTTCGGTTGGTCCGTTCCATATGAAATGTACACATGACGTCAGGGCCAATATTGTCTATACACATTTAAAATGTATATGCATTCCAAAGTTCCCTCCAAAGAACCCATTTTGGAACACCTTATTTTAATTTTAGAACATCCTTAGAAATAGGGTATAATGGGGTTGGGGTAAAGCTCCTAAAGGATTCCTGGCCTGGACATGTGGTTCTAAGTTATAACTGGGCTTTAACTGGTAAAGAGAATTCTTTAATCTTTTCAAAGAACCACCCAGTGAAAGCGTAAGTATTCCCCATATGGCTCTGCTTCAGAGAACCCTTTATGGCACCCATTTTTGATTTTAGAACCTACTTAGAAGTAGTACATGAAAGGGTTAGTTCTGGGCATGGACATATGGATGTGGTAAAGAAAGTTCTTTGACCTTTTAAAACAAACCTTGACCTTCTCAAAGAACCATCCACTGAAAGGTTCTTGAAGGAACCGTAAGTATTCCTCCTATGGCCTTGTTTTAAATATTCTTTGGCTCCTATTTTTAATTGTAGGGCGTGTCATACTAGAAGCAGGGTTAAAGTGTTTAGGTAGAGGTTCCTACATGGCTCCTGACACTTCTAGAAACTTTTAGAAAGGTTCTTCCTAATCTCGTTTTCAGGAATGGTTCTTTAGGGAACCAAATGCGGTTCTTCAATAATAATCGGATATAGCGGGTGTAAAATAAAGGCTCCCTGGGGGTTCTTTGCTTGGACTATCAGTTGTTATTGGTTCTTTAAACTTAAAGGTTCTTCACAGTCTTGTTTAAAGAACCGAAGGTGGTTCTTTTATGGCTTCGTTCTTTGAGAAAAATGAAAGGGTTAATAAATAGGGTTTAAGCTAAGGGCTCCCCAAGGGTTCTTTCCTGGGTGGTTCCCAAAGGGTGATCAGCGATGGACTACTCTGTTGTGGGATATATATGAGAACTTTTGAAGGTTCTCCACTCTAAACGTTAGTAGTGGAACTCTGAAGGAGACGGTGCCTTAGGTGCGGAACCTTCACGGCTGGGTTATTCATTCCTGCAGTAATGATTAGACGGCCAGGCTCTCCGGCCTCCGCCTCCTCCTCCTCCGCTGGTGGAAAATCCTCAGCGTCCCGGTTTCAGGGTGGGGGAGGAGGAGGGAGGAGCCACGGCAGCACATTTGCTTGTTTGTTCCAAAGCTAACCTATGCAAATCTAAACGGGCATCCGCGTTATGGAGAGAACACGGAACCACGGGAGCGGTTATTTATCACCCTCACTGAGCAGAGACACTAACACTCAGCTCATAATGAAGGGTCTGGAGTTCTTACTCGACCTACACGCCTGAAATACAGTCTAATAAACACCTCCCGCCTCACAGTGGAGCGGCGCCGTACAGGAACCGGGTTTGTGGTTCCTTAATAAAGCTTGTTTTGAAAGACAACTACAAGCGTGAAGAACCTTTTTAGGAGAAAAGTCAAGGTAGAACCTTTTGGTTTTGGTGGAAGATGAGGGCTTTTTTTTCGTATCAGTGGTTCCGTCAAAAGGTTCTTCAGGTTCTACAAAGACCACTTTTTGCCACCCTTCTTTTTTTTTAAGCACGTATCAGGTTCTTTCCCATTATTCAGAGCCATGCCATAGATGAACCACTGTTGGTTTCCTGAAGAACTGTGCAAGAACCTGTTAAGTTTTGAAGAACCTTCTTGTAATTGAAAGACCCTTTGCCAATTTCAGGGTTTCTGTTCAAGAAGCTTCACCTTTGGAGGTTCCTCACACTCATGCTTCCATCGATTTAAAAAGTTCCCCGGTTCACCAAATACGGTTCTTTTGTAGTTCTGCACCAAGAACTGCAATAGAAGAACAACCTTTGGCCCCCCAGAGAACCATCCATGGAAAAGAGTGTGGGAAGAACCTTTTAAAGGTCTTTAAAATCTTCACATAGGGTAAAAGTTCTAGGTCTTTCCTAGAAGCTGTTTCAGGTGAAGGTTCTTTAAACTTGTAAAAGCTACGTACACTCACATTCCATTTACCCAAGATGTTTCATCCATGGACCGGTTCCTTACAGAACCAAATATTAGCGGTTCTTCTGTGGTATTTTGCAAAAAAGCCAATTTGAAAAAACAGGTACCACTAAAGGTTCCTTTAGCAATACCAATCAAGAAACCTTTTCGGTTCCCCAAAGAACCATGGAAGTGGGAGAAGGGGATTTGTGAGTGGGAAGAAACCGTTGAGGCGTTGCCACATGAAAAGTGAAGGGGTTATTGCTAACTTAGCCGGCATTTAACTTTGGGATGAAGCTTTGCACGAATGTTATCTTCAGAAAAAAAAAAAAAAAAAAAAAACACTTCACACATGTAGCTCTGAAGCGGTTCCACTAAACAGTGCAGCCCTCTTAATGGTTCTTCTTATGTGGTGTAGCGGCCCTCCAAAGCCGAACGCCTCTAGAGCCACGTTATTACGTCAGTCGTCCACATGGTCCGAATAGTTTTCTGCCCTTCTGGTCAGCTTGGCTAGTAACCGAAGATGGCTCCTGTTCAGGCTCTAGGCTTACTCCCCACACGCCTCCGTGTTAAGCTAACTGTTTATGGCTGCCGGCTAAGCGACTCTATCGGGATTTATTTGTTTCCCTTCGCTATCAGAGACTTTGATAAGACCTTATCTTCTGCACACCGCTTTATGACATCTACAAACAAGGATACAAGCCAATTTTGATAAACTCCAACGTCGCCAGGAATCTGAGCCAGAGTTAACCACCAGTGAACCTATACATGTATTCTATGGAATGCTGGTTATGGGAAAAATCTGGAAAACCTGGAAATACTAAGTTCCTTTGGGGGACTATTTGACCTCACAGCGCCCTGCAGCATGTATCCCTCCACCATGAAGGGAGTTCAAGGCTGAGATCTTCTCCACACTTTCATAAACAGCGTCTCAGACATCAGGCAGCGTATTCAGAACCACCTCATGTAGGAACTTTCTGTGAGGGAGCTTTTAGAGGGGACGTCTGGTTACCTTCACCACCACTGTAAACAGTTCTGGAAACAAACCACTCCTAATAACCTTTAAAGTCCTCTGTAAAGTTCCGTCGGAGCAAAGCCACTAGAAGAACCACATTTGGTTCTCTGAAAAACCTTTCAGTGCATGACTTATGAAAGAACCGTTTTGTATAAGAGATGTTGGAGACCTCTTGGTGGTCCGTGAGGTCCGAACCTCTTTGTTTGAAGGTGTTCCTTAACCAATGGTTCTTGAATGGTGGTTCTATATACAACCATAAGCACTGAGATAACCTTTTACATGGTTGCAGGGTTCTTGGCATAGTTAAAGTTCTTCAGATTAATGGTTCTATGTAGAACCATTTATATAAAAAAAAAAACTGTACTTTTTTAACTGTGGTTAAACACAGACGTCGTATTGATAACAGAACCGGTTTTGGTAGTATATAGAGCCATTTTCTTTGCTGAAGAACCCTTGAAGAACCATCTTTGATTATGTATAGCTTAAAGGTCCTTTCCTTTAAAACAAGGCTCTCCAGACGTCAACATGTGACCTGCTCTGTGGTCTGTTGTGCTTGTAGGAAACAAGAAAACAACTTTGTTTGTTTGTTTGTTTGTTTGTTAATGAATCTTTGTGAACGCATGACGATTGCGAACTCTCTCTGAACGCGCTCTGGTTTGGTCTGGTTCCTTGTTTGCCGGTTTTGGAATGGCTTTGTTCGATACTGAAACTATGTGGTCAGATTGCAGAGAAAAGGCCGAGCCCCTAGACGTCTAGAGATGGAGGGAGGGAGAGAGAGAGAGAGGGTGGGTGGTTCTGTAGAATGAAACCTGATGCTCTCTTTCGATGTCTCCTGCTCCCGCCCCTCCTCCCACGACTGGTTAGACCTGTTCTCTGCAAGCACGCACACAAAGAGCAAACGGTGAGACGCACGCTCTCAAAGGAGTTTCCGGCTGGAACCAGTTTCTGTCGCACCTGACTACAGGTGCAGGAGGAGGGGTGGGGCAGAGTGTCGGGTGGGGCAGAGTGTCGAGGGTATTGGGGCGGGGGGTGGGGGAGGATGTTTTGCAACCAGACCTGGAGCAAGTCCCAGCGCAAGTTTAGGCCCATCTCCGACGTACGGTCGAGTGCAATCTGCAGAAAACTCCACAATAGCTAGTGTTCATGATCACCGCATTTGGCTGACTTGCGGCTTAATCCGGTTATGGCTTGTGGGTAACTTGCCCAAGCTAATGTTTAAGTCCAGTAGTCAAAGCTAGATGGCCATTATATAGAATCTAGTGACCTCAGTCAGCACGCCCATGTGAGCCGACTGGCTGAACATGTCACCAGCCTTGCACCTTTCCCAAAGGGAGGTTCTGTATGACGGTGGGTTCTATCTCTCCTGCTAGGGTGGTAAATCTCTCCTTCGTGGTTCCTCATTGGGCATTCGAAGCTATTATTATTCATGTACAGTTTAACCCAGTCTGGCTTTGGTCAAACCAGTTCTACAGTAAACTGGGGCTTTCCAGAGCTTCCCTTCCCAGTACTTCCCTTATTTCAGAGTCCCAAATCCCACAGTGTTACTAAACTGACCGAGTTCATCAAACTGTTTCCGTGGCTACCGCTATTTCTATCTTATAACCTAGAACCCAAGTTTTGTCTATACTTTACTTTAGTCCATGTTTTTAATAATGGTGCATCATCCAGAGACATCAAACACCTACATGACCAAGTGATGTAATCAGAGAGATCACTCCACACAGCTTCCTTTATTGTTAGCTACGTTAGCATAGCAGCGTCTCTTAGCTAAGTGACTTAATTATGTTTGTTTAATTTTTGCATATTACCATATTACTATTACTCCAGGGACTTTACACTAGCACTGCCTGTTTATGAACGTCCGTCAGGGATGTTCACTGGGTTTTAAGTTGGGTAGCACACTGCTAGCAGAAAAGCTAAATGTATTAGCATTACAGAGAGTTGGGTAGCACACTGCTAGCAGAAAAGCTAAATGTATTAGCATTACAGAGAGTTGGGTAGCACACTGCTAGCAGAAAAGCTAAACATATTAGCATTACAGAGAGTTGGGTAGCACACTGCTAGCAGAAAAGCTAAACATATTAGCATTACAGAGAGTTGGGTAGCACACTGCTAGCAGAAAAGCTAAACATATTAGCATTACAGAGCGTTGGGTAGCACACCGCTAGCAGAAAAGCTAAACATATTAGCATTACAGAGAGTTGAGTAGCACCCTGCTAGCAGAAAAGCTAAATGTAATGGAGGGACAATGATTGACTCCGGGTCGAACCAACATTGAATTTGTGCTCATATAATCAGAGAGCATAACTGTAATGTCCTTCTCTGTGCAGGTGCTCTCCAGGCAACACGAGCCCTGATGGTCGTATCCATCATCCTGACCGTGATGGGGCTGGGTGTGGCCTCCATGGGAATGAAGTGCACAAACTGTGGAGGTGATGACAAAAGGAAGAAGTCCCGCATCGCCATGACCGGAGGAATCATTCTCCTTGTTGGAGGTGAGGTTCTGGGATCTGGAACGCCAGACATGATCACTCCAGTTCAGATCCATCACTGTGGATCACTGGTTACTGCACCGTAGCTCGTACCAGTACACTGACCGGGGCTTGTTGATCTCTTCCAGGTCTCTGTGCCATCGTGGCCTGCTCATGGTTCTCCTCCCAGATCATTCAGGACTTCTACAACCCCTTCACCCCCGTCAACACAAAGTACGTACTGCTGCTTTTCAGTGCCATATAGAACTTTACTAAGGAACCCTTAGGAGAGCATTGAATTCTGCTTATGTGTACATTTCATTTATGTCTGTGTGTATGTCGTGTCTCTGTGTGTGTGTCTCTCTGTGTGTCTCTCTGTGTGTCTGTCTGTGTGTGCGTGTCGTGTCGTGTGTGTCTCTGTGTGTTGTGTCTGTGTGTGTGTGTTGTGTGTCTGTGTCATGTCTGTCTGTGTGTGTGTGTTGTGTGTGTGTGTCTGTCTGTCTGCGTGTGTGTGTGTGTGTCTGTCTGTCTGCGTGTGAGTGTGTGTGTGTGTCTGTCTGTCTGCGTGTGTGTGTGTGTGTCTGTCTGCGTGTGAGTGTGTCTTTGTGTGTGTGTGAGTGTGCGTGTGTGTGTGTGTCTGTCTGTCTGCGTGTGTGTGTGTGTCTCTGTCTGTGTCTGCGTGTGTGTGTGTCTGCGTGTGTGTGTGTCTGCGTGTGTGTGTGTCTGCGTGTGTGTGTGTCTGCGTGTGAGTGTGTCTGTGTGTCTGTCTGTGTGTGTGTTTGTGTGTGTCTCTGTCTGCGTGTGTGTGAGTGTGTGTGTGTGTGTGTGTCTGCGTGTGAGTGAGTAAGTGTGTGTGTGTGTGTGTGTGTGTGTGTCTGCGTGTGAGTGAGTAAGTGTGTGTGTGTGTGTGTGTGTGTGTGTCTGCGTGTGAGTGAGTAAGTGTGTGTGTGTGTGTGTGTGTCTGTCTGCGTGTGAGTGAGTGTGTGTGTGTGTGTGTGTGTGTGTCTGTCTGCGTGTGAGTGAGTGAGTGCGTGTGTGTGTGTGTGTGTGTGTGTGTGTCTGTCTGTCTGTGTGTGTGTGTTGACGCTCTGACTGTTTGAGAGCGTAACCTGTTGACCTGTAGTTGTACCTTGAGAATTCCATCCCTGACCATTCTCATCTACATTCCTGATTCCGTCAGTCTGGATACTTAGAATGCTTAGCATGCTCGACCTGCCCGGAGCGACAGCCGGGGCGAGGAATGAGGCTTCAGTGATCCTAACCATTCCTCTCACTCTGCAGGTACGAGTTCGGATCGGCCATTTTCATCGCCTGGGCAGGCAACTTCCTGGTGTTCATGGGCGGAGCCATGCTGGCGGCATCGTGCTCGAAGACCAAGTCCGGCGGCAAATACCCCCAGACCAAGTCCCGGCCGCCCAGCAGCTCCAGGGAGTACGTCTGAGGAGCGCCACCTGTTGTCCAAGCTTTAAGGAGATCACGAACTGCAGGGTGATGGTGGACGCTGGTGTTTGGGTTTCCCTGTACGGCTGATCCGAGAGCAGTTTTATAGTAGCTTTTTTTTTTTTATTGTGATTATTGTGACCTCGGATCAGCGGTGCCGGGTCAGCGTCTACCTGGGAGGTGTTGGCCTGTCCCCTGTGCCCTGTTTTTTTTTGTTTTTTTTTACTGTAATCATATCTTCCATGTTGAACGTGCCTTTTACTCTCGTTTTTAACAGTTTTATTTACCACAAGCCTTCCGCAACTAACCCGGCGGAAGGAGAGGGCAGCGTAAGAGCTGGATGGTTTGAGACTGATTAGATTTTCTCTCTGAAGTGTAATAGAGCACATGAGCTTGTCAGCGCTCAGGGAAAACCGTGTGTATACGTGTTCTGACTCCTTGTTGTCATAGTTAAAGCCAATGGAAAGCCTCTCCTTCCCTGCGCTTGCCTTCCAAACACCCGAGAGGCTGGGCGCTAAGACTGAAAGCCAAGGCGCACAACTAAAAAACTAGTGCAGCTTATACGAAGCCAAAAGTAGCATGTGGAAACGTCTTCGTATACCAGTGTAAGGCATGATGGCTCTACAGTAGGACTTATCATAACTCATGCTTGCCAAATGTGGTTTGCTAAATTCAGGAAATGATGCTCGTCCAGCAAGGATGACTGCACCTGGCATGACTTAACAGAAGTTAAACCATTCAGAAGTTGATTTAAAATGGCTTGTACTAAGCTGGTAATCAGGAAACTGGCTACATTTTGGACGGCGAGATCTTTAAATGCGATGCTGTGCGGGAAATGGCTCCGACGCCGCTCTTAGCTTTCCCTTCTTTACACAGTGAAGTTCTAGTTTGTGACATTTTGTAGTTTCCCCACCTTCTAGAACAAAGAACCGCTTGTTTGCCGTCCGAGGTCACGCCCTCTCTGGCCTCTGAACAGTGACTCGTCTCCTCCGTGCCCTGCTCTTTACCAGCTCTACTGTGCAAACATGGCAGCCAACTGTTATTTTGTATGTATTTCTGATAGCGCTTTGTCATCGAGCTGTGACGAAACCACCTCCTTTTCTTCAGGACAAGTAGCTGTAGATATGGTCTCAATCATTCTTTCCCCTCTCTCGTTCTTTTTAAACATTGTTATTTTATGCTAATTAATTTTATGTAAATAAACAGACATGAAAATGAAGGAGTTTGTTTGGGTCTCTTCTTCCTTTGTCCTCATTTAGTTGGATCCAGTTTCAAGGAAAAACACTGTCACACTTTTTGGGAAGCGGAGTATCAACACAAGCTTCATCTTTTAGCTTTGAAGACAAAAAGTAAAACATTCAAATGTAGAAATCAACTACTACTGATCTGGTAAATACACTCATCAAACGAACAGCTGCACCCAGAAGGTGTGGGAGTGCAGGTGTGTTGGGAAGGAGGATAAAGGGTACCAGGATCAATAACTGATGATAAGTTTAGACTGATATGATCAATATTTATTGAGCTACACATACAGAAGTCTGTCTCTCAGTATGGCGTTGGGCCGCCGTGTTTGCTAACCCAACACGCCAGACGTCTCGGTATGGAGCTGTAGAGGTTCCTAATGGTGTCCTGTGATAATCCATCCCATGCAGCTTCAACATCCTCACACAGCTCCTGCAGATAGTGCGGTAGGGGTGGAGGTGGAGGGACACCAGGTCTTCTGGACGTGTGACAACAAACCGTCCATCTCGGTGCTGACCACGGTGCCTCCACACACGGATTCGTTGGGCGTCTCCACCAAGACTAAAGCGGGACTCGTCACTGAAGATGACCCGCTGCCATTCTGAGTCACTCCATGACAGTCTGGTACGACACCACTGCAGTCTTTGGTGACGGTGACGTGGTGTTAAGGACAGTCGTGGTAACGGTCTGTGTGCATGTAGTCCTGCGTGGTGCAGCCGTCTGCCAATAGCGCTACACTAACAGGATGACCCATGGAGGACACCACAGCTCGCTGGATGTCTGTAGTGGTAGACGTTGGGAAGGACCATTAGTCAGTTCTCCCCATGGTTCATGTCACTTCTATCCACTGCTGCCAACAGCTTGCTATGGTCGTATCCTAATGACCGGTATAGTGCACAATGCGTTGATAAGACCATCCTGCCACCATCAACTCTTCTCTGAAGCACACCTTGCTTGCAAAAGCTGCTACCAACACAACAGCACGAGTCAGAATGGAAAGCACGCGCTTATATAGTCAGTCAAGGCCCGTTCTTGTTTACATCACGTGGACTGCCGAGTGTAAAACTGGTATCCTTAGCATCATTAGCATGTCTCATGATGTCAAACCTAACCACCAAGTTTCGTTCCTGTCGCTTGATTCCTTCTGGGTGCAGCTGTTTTTGATGACGAGTGTACAACATCACGTGGAGCTCTGAGGAAAACATTAAATACCAGAATACGTGTAGGACATAAGCTGCTTTAATGCGTCTAAATTGGAAACGAGCAAACAGTTCAACAAGTTAGTAACACACGTAGATCAGCAGCGCTGCAAGCCTTTAATCCAGAACACAACAGCAGCGCATGCGGCAGCAGCGGCGCGGGGCGTCATTTCTTTGGATTTGTCGCCACCGTATGGTCCATACAAGTACCTGCAGGCTATAGAAACTGAATAGGGCGTAGGGAGAAATCAAAGAGGGTGAAATCGTGTGCTTTGGACCTGGTTAACCTCGTTTCACATTTCCTATGTGATGTAATTAAGTAGCCTAATATGGAAAACATCGCTGGTTTAAGATGAAATCTATTTTAGGTCACGTATTTAAGCCAACACAATGCTTCACAGACATGCACAAGCCTTTACAGTGGCATCATAGGTCTCTGATCAAAGGGAATAATAATAAGGCATAAAATCTGAGTAATGCAAACTTCCGGTGAAAAGTGCAATCGGTCAATGTGTTCCTTTCTGAGAGACAAAACAATCCTCACAATAATATTCTATATCGTTTACAGTATAACACAAACAGAACGTACCGATAACAGTCACGTTAAACGTAGCTTATGCTGTAAGCCCCATTCCTGTCATTCGCTGAGCTCTTACTTTGGTTCGGTTGTTCTTGTTTTCCCTTCCACACATGTGCAAAATTAAAAAACACCGACGCCTTTCGTCTCAAAGCCAGCCCGTCGCCAAGCCCCACCTGAGCTCACCTCCACCGCAGCGCCGGAAACTGCCCTGCCACTAAACTACAGGTGAGGCGCATGCGCATGGAGTGACGCGTTACAGGTGATTACGCATGCGCAGAGAGAGAGAGAGAAAGATAGAGCGCGCTAACGGGGGAAATTGGGTGCAGGTGGTGTTGTTGTTGCTCCTCAGGCTGGACTGTGGCTCAGGGGGACCGGCAGCTCACCGTTGTTGTTCAGCACGTCGTCCAGGTCCTCGTCCTCGATCACGACTGGAAGGTTAAGAGGAGAAGCAGCTCAGGTTAATGTAAGTAGCACGCGCTGTGATCCAAAGCCCTGCTCCTGGACTGCAGTGCTGTACTGCACTTTGGTGTATGTCAAGCTATTCTAGCTTTCCTTTCCACCTTAAATAGTGACATACTCCCAGGGGCTGAGGTTTGCTTCTCATTCTATCTTTCCTTTCCACCAAATTCTGAAATGTGTTTCTTTTTCATTCCACCTTAAATAATGTGGCGGTCACATTTTGAATCATTACAAGTGCTGACTGACTGACTGTTGAAGTGTTGGCTACTTATTCTAATATTCCAGTCCACCTTAAATAGAGTTGTATTCACGTTTTGGTGCGTCTGAGAGCTTGTACTGCATTGTGGTGTATATCAAGCTAAGTTTCCTTTCCACCTTAAATAGTGACGTATTCATATTCTGGCTTCTCTAAAGTGCTTGGGTGTGCTTCTTATTCTAACGTCTCTTTCCACCTTAAATTTTATGGTAGTGAAATAAAATGCTCAAGTATGTTTCTTTTTCCTTCCACCTTAAATAGTGCAGTAGTCACATTCTTGTGGCCCTAAGGCACTGCAGTTAACTTCTTATTCAAAATGTTCATTCCACCTTAAATGGAGAAATACTCAGATCCTAGCTTTATTAAAGTGCTGGGGTGTGCTTCTCATTCTAACTTTTCGTTCCACCTTAAATTTTATAGTAATCAAATTTGGAAGTTGCTCAAATATGTTTCTTTCCCATTACACCTTAAACAATTCAGCAGTCACAATCTTATGCCTCAAAAGTGCTGATGTTGGCTACTACTTTTAATTAGTTCCACCTTAAATGGTGCAGTAGTCACATTCTAATGAATTTAAGGCACTGCAGTTGACTTCTTATTCAAGTCTTCCATTCCACCTTAAATACTGTAGTGGTTACAGTCTGGCTTCTCTGAGGTGCTGAAGTTAGGTTCCTATTCTAATTTTCTGTTCCACCTTAAATGTTACAGTAGTCAAATTTCTGAAGTCGCTCAAGCACGTTTCTTTTCCATTCCACCTTAAATAATGTAGCAGTTACATTCTGCTGCCTTAAAAGTGCTGAAGTTGGCTGCTTCTTTTAATCTTCCTTTCCACCCGCCGTCGCACTCCAGTGGCTCTTAATTTGGCTTCTTATTTGAAATTCGTTTCCACCTTAAATAGTGTTGTACTGACATTCTGGTGCCTCTTAAGCGCTAAAGCTAGGGTCGTATTCCAATTTTCCATTCCACCTTAAAAATAAGTCAAATTCTGAGGTTGCGCAGGTACGCGTCTTTTCTGTTCCACCTTAAATGCGTTAGAAGTGTGTAAGCTCTTGGCTCCTCTGAAGTGCGGACGTTTACTTCTTATTCTAATGTTCCATTCCACCTTAAATGTAATGGTAGTCAAATTCTGAAGCGGCTCAGGTACATTCTAATGGCTCTAAGTCACTGTTGACATCTTAATCAGATCTTTCATTCCACCTTAAATACAGTAGGTCCTTCATTGTAATTTTCCTTCCCACCTTAAATTCTGAAGTGCAGTTCCTTGCTTATTTTTAACTTTCCATTCCACCTTAAATATTACAATAGCCACAGTCTGAAGTTGATCAGGTACTGTTCTTTTCCATTCCACCTCAGGAGTGCTGAAGTTGGCAGCTTCTATTTTTCCATTTCTATTCTTCCTCTAATTTTCTGTTCCACCTTAAATAGTGCAGTAGTCTCACACTAGCGGCTCTGAGGTACTGAAGTTGGCATCTTATTAAGATTCGTCCTTCCACCTTAAACAGTGTTATACCCACATTCTGGCTTCTCTAAAGTGCTGAGCTTAGGTTCGTCTTGTAATTTTCCATTCCACCTTAAATATAAGGGTAGTCAAATTCAGAGGTTGATGAAGTATGCTTACTTTCCATTCCACCTTAAATGTAAGTAAGGTACTCTCATTCTGTAGTTTCTGTAGTTGGCTACTTATTCAAACTTTTCCGTTCCACCTTAAATAGCTCACTTTCTGGTGCCTTTAGTTTGCCGTCCCAATAGAACTATTGCACTATTTAAGGTGGAACTGCTCATTCGAATAGGACGCCACCTTCAGTCTCTTGGAAAAGAAGCTGGGGTTGTTCCAGCTCTGGCTCAGATCCCACCACGCCTGATCCGGATGATGGAAGTTTGTGGTCTCTAAGTGGACTTCGATGAGGTCTGGGCTGAAGGTGGAACCTGCAGGAACATCCGCAGATCTCCAAAGTGGATAACTGCCTACTGGGAATGTTATCCCAGGGGAATATCCGGAATATCTAGTGACAGGAACATTAATTCAACAGAGCGCGTTACTGTGAGGTTCTATAGGCTCCTGTTGTTTGTTTGGCGCCCCCTGCTGTTTGCCTATTGAACATAGGTTAAAGGGGAATCCCACCAAATTTTCAAAATTCCTTAATGAAATCATTAAAGGGCCAATACCCACTGTTTCTTCTGTCAATGAGCTGGCCTGCTTTGTGCCCTGGCCTGAAAACGTCTTATACCCTCAGGATGAGTGGGCGGGGCTGCTAAATACTGCACGCTAAACAGGTGGATGTATGGATATTTATGTTGTGACATCACAAAAAGTGGTAGATGCTGTATAGGCTCTGTATGGACATGAGAGTGAATGACATGACACATGCTACATCAGACTCTTTCTGTTTATTCTTTCATGCGCTACTTCGTTCATTTGTTTATTTGTCTGCCTGTTGAGCTGTCAATCAGGCTACCTTTTAGCCACGCCCACAGAATATACATATGTTATAAGCCCACTGTGTGGTTATGGTGGTAGTAACTTCAGGCTCCTACAGGTGGCGCTGCACAAGAATGAGGGCTATAAATCCCTGTGGGGTGTGAGTGACGGGATCCATAGATTGGGAAGAGGTGCTACAGTGCAGGGAATGTCTCGTTCCATGTGTGGAAAATGGCTCCAGAGCAGATGTTACTGATTGGCTAAAAGGAGGGACTGCATGTGGGCGTGGCCAAAGACCATAGCATGAAGGAAGTAGCTGCATCTGCAGGTGTATGGAAGCGTACGGTCATACGGGTCTACCAGCAGTGGATACAATCCCAGTCTACAGGGAATTCTCTTCGGAATTGTGCCAGGGACGGCATCCACCAAATCTGGACCACCTGTGGAACTGTGACCTGTCCAGTCCATGCCAAATCCAGTTCACATCCGTATAACGCCATTAGGTGGCGTAGGTTTCAGTCACAGGGCACTTGGTTTCGGTTTGGCGTTCCCTGTGACCTTACGCTCCGGTCAGGAGCTGTTTACAGCCCCTGTTCTTTTCCGGAGACACACTTTCAGTTTCTCAAAGAGACACGCCCCCAGCGGCTGCCTGCTTCTCGCCATCCCAGTGTGGCAACTAAAAGGCCAGTTTCCAATGACGTTTTTGTGATGTCACATTTGCATACACGCCTATTAATCCTATAACAGCAGAATGAGGGCAGCCAATCAGAACGGAGCTAATTTGCATATCATTCTTAAAGGTGCAGTACAGGCTTGTTTAATGGTGAGCTCTGAAAGTGCAGGCTATGGGCCCTTTAAAGTTTTCTCCTACCGGATCTTTCCCCCAGTGCTGCTGCTTTCCCAGATTTACCTCTCTTTGATCGCCCGATCTGCCCGAGCTTTGGTGCCCTCTGTCCGCCCCTCCGCTGCGGACCCTCGGGCAGGTCGTGCAGCCTGAAACTGTCCCTGGTGGTCTCTGCGTGCGTGAGCCGCATCAGCCGGGGGTCCCTGTCTGTGTGTCCGAACGTGCTGCAGGGCGGCAGGAGCTCGGGCATGTCGGCCGTCTCGTACATTCCGGTTACAGGAGCGTTCCTCGGGCTCTGCGGCTTTCTGCTGTTCCTCAAAGCCTCCTCCTCCCCCTCCTCCTCCTCCTTATCCTCCTTCTTCAAGCCCGCGTGCTCCCTCTCCCCCTTTTCTTTACTTCCGCAGCAGTACAGCATGCAGCAGTGCAGCAGCGGGGCTTAGGCGGATGGAAACAACAACAACACAGCCCTAAATAAAAGAGAGGGTCCTGCGTGGAGGAGCTAAATATAACGGGACACTATAGAACTGACTCGTCCATAAACTGATCTCCCGAATGCAGTATTCCCAGGAATGTTGGCTGTTTTCCCCCACTTTCTCTCCTTCTCTTTCTCTTCCTGTCTTCCTGCGATGCTCCTGGAAGTCACAGTCCTCTATCCGGCGCTGAGCATCAGTCCAGAATCCACAAGCCTGCCCTCTCCGTGGCTCGTGGCTGCCCGTCGTGGCTGGAAATGCTCCCTGCTCGCTGATCCGCCCCGCTGATCTCCTCTCTCTGAAACCTGCTTGGTCTTAAAGGGCCACTGTCTTCATCACGTCCGAGGGGTTTCCCAGCCCAGCCCTCCGGTACGACACATGCCCTGGGCTGGGCACTCAGCGCTGCCTGTCTGCTCCTAAATCCACATGATGAATCCAGCGGAGCACGGAGCTGTGTCCCGTCTCGGAACGCCGTGTGCGTCTACTGAGGATCAGCTGTGATGGCTCCGGCTGCAGCCCTGGTGTCCTTTAAAAGCCTGGTGAAGATGCGGGATGCCAGAGTTCAGGCTCAAACCAGGAGGAGACTGTTGTGTTGCTACCATGGCAACACAACTCTGGAGCAAGTGTAGCATACGGCTTCCTTCTATTCCTCTCTTTCCTCCTTTTCTCTCTCTTTCCCTCTTTTTCTCTCTCTTTCCCTCCTTTTCTCTCTCTCTTTCCTTCTATTCCTCTCTTTCCTCCTTTTCTTTCCTTTTCTTTCTATTCCTCTCTTTCCTCCTTTCTCTCCTTTTCTTTCTATTCCTCTCTCTTTCCTCCTTTTCTCTTTTTCTTCCTATTCCCCTCTCTTTCCTCCTTTTCTTTCTCTTTCCTTCTATTCCTCTCTCTTTCCTCCTTTTCTCTCTATTCCTTTCTCTCTTCCTCCTTTTCTCTCTCTTTCCCTCCTTTTCTCTCTCTCTTTCCATCTATTCCTCTCTTTCCTCCTTTTCTTTCTATTCATCTCTCTTTCCTCCTTTTCTCTCTTTTTCTTCCTATTCCCCTCTCTTTCCTCCTTTTCTTTCTCGTTCCTTCTATTCCTCTCTCTTTCCTCCTTTTCTCTCTCTCCTTTTTTGGGCTTTGTTCTCTCTTTCTTTATTGGTTCTTTTTTTTTTTTTTTTTTCTTTGTTGTGTAGTGTGGATCTTTCAGTAACCTCAAAGTGGGCGGCTGAAGGGGCAGAGCAATTCAGATGGGGTGGGGTGGCTCATAGGACTGAGGGGTTCCAGGTGGGCTGAGAGGAGTCATGGTTTCCATGGTTGGCCCAGAGGGCTGAGGGCTCCTTGGTGAGGGAGCTGAGGGCTCCTGGGTGGATGAGAGGGGTAGGGGGGGCCCAGAGCGATTCAGACGGGGTGTGGTGTGTTGCGAGTGCCTGAAATGTCCCCAGGGGGTGTGGTTGTCAGAGGGCTTAGGGGTGTGGGGTGTATGGTGTAGCGTTCAAGAGAGGTGTAAGTTGGGTGGGGGGGTGAGCGGGCCTGAGATTTCAGAGGGCGGAGGGGTTCAGATGGGGTCCTAAGGGGATGAGCAGTTCTGAAATTGAGACTGAAAAGGGGCTGAGGGGTCCGGGGGTGCTAGAAGGGGTGGGGGTTCTGGCGGTGTGAGAGGGCTGAAGTGTTGTGGTGGTGCTGAGGGGGCTAGGTGGTTCAGACAAAGGAGGGCACTGAGAGGTCTGACAGATTCAGACAGGGGCGCTGAAGGGGCTGGGTGGTTCAGACTGGAGGTACTGGGAGGGCAGAGGGGTTCAGTTGGGGTCCTAAGAGGCTGAGCAGTTCTGAGTTGGGGTCGGGGGGCTAAGAGGTTCTGATGGAGTTTCTGGAAGTGCTGGGGGAGTGTTTCAGGACGGAGGGGTATGGGGGGGGCTGAGTGGTTTCTGGAGGGGGAGGGGATGTGTTCGGGGGGCTGAGTGGTTCAGATGGAGTGGTATGGATGTGCTGGGGCTGAGTGGTTCAGACGGAGGGGTGTGGATGGGCTGGGGCTGAGTGGTTCAGCTGGAGGGGTATGGATGGGCTGGGGCTGAGTGGTTCAGCTGGAGGGGTATGGATGGGCTGGGGCTGAGTGGTTCAGATGGAGGGGTATGGATGGGCTGGGGCTGAGTGGTTCAGATGGAGGGGTATGGCTGGGCTGGGAACTGATGGTTCAGGGCCGAGGGGTATGGATGGGCGGGGGCTGAGTGGTTCAGATGGAGGGGTGGATGTGGCTGGGGCTGAGTGGGGCGGAGGGGTATGGATGTGCTGGGGCTGGTTGTGGTTGAGTGGTATGGATGTCTGAGGCGGAGGGGTATGGATGGGCTGGGGCTGAGTTTTCTTAGGAGGAGGGGTTTGATGGATGGTGGGGGCTGAGTGGTTCAGACGGAGGGGTATGGATGGGCTGGGGCTGAGTGGTTCAGGAGGAGGGGTATGGATGGGCTGGGGCTGAGTGGTTCAGGCGGAGGGGTATTGATGGGCTGGGGCTGAGTGGTTCAGGCGGAGGGGTATGGATGTGCTGGGGCTGAGTGGTTCAGGCGGAGGGGTATGGATGTGCTGGGGCTGAGTGGTTCAGGCGGAGGGGTATGGATGTGCTGGGGCTGAGTGGTTCAGGCGGAGGGGTATGGATGTGCTGGGACTGAGTGGTTCAGGCAGAGGGGTATGGATGTGCTGGGGCTGAGTGGTTCAGACGGGGGGTGGGCGTACAGTGCTACAGCTGAGTGGTCAGGTGCAGGTTTTCGTGAGGCTCATTGACTTCCTAAATAACTTTTTCTAGAACTGTCTTTGAAAGAATGTAGTTAATCTAATTACATCTGGTCTCGCTCAGCAACATCAGGTATGTTCTTTCCTTTGTTTATGTACAGTCATTTAGCCCATTCATGCAGTCTCTCTCACTCACACACACACACACACACACACACACGCACACGCTAGGGGACAGTGAGCACATGTAAATGGAATGGTAGGCAGCCCTGTTCATGACTCCACAAAGGGGGTTGCCTTGGGTACTTTGCTCAAGGGCACATCAGTCTCCTGTTGGGGGAAATGAACTAGAAACCATCCGGTCGGAGAGCTGGTTCCCCAACCTGTAGCCCATGACTGCCTTATTTGTGCTGGGTTCATAAACTGCAGAACAGTTTGGAACTTGCTTCGGAGTGTCTGTAAATTCTTACCTACAAATAAATAAGGGAAAAAAGAAACTGAGAATTTTATTTTTTTAAAAATGGATTTGCTGGGGCTGAGTGGATCAGACGGAGGGGTATGGATGTGCTGGGGCTGAGTGGTTCAGACGGGGGGTATGGATGTGCTGGGGCTGAGTGGATCAGACGGAGGGGTATGGATGTGCTGGGGCTGAGTGGTTGAGATGGAGGAGTATGGATGTGCTGGGGCTGAGTGGTTGAGATGGAGGGGTATGGATGTGCTGGGGCTGAGTGGTTCAGACGGAGGGCTATGGATGTGCTGGGGCTGAGTGGTTCAGACGGAGGGGTATGGATGTGCTGGGGCTGAGTGGATCAGACGGAGGGGTATGGATGTGCTGGGGCTGAGTGGTTGAGATGGAGGGGTATGGATGTGCTGGGGCTGAGTGGTTGAGATGGAGGGGTATGGATGTGCTGGGGCTGAGTGGATCAGATGGAGGGCTATGGATGTGTTGGGGCTGAGTGGTTGAGACGGAGGGGTATGAATGTGCTGGGGCTGAGTGGTTGAGATGGAGGAGTATGGATGTGCTGGGGCTGAGTGGTTGAGATGGAGGGGTATGGCTGTGCTGGGGCTGAGTGGTTCAGACGGAGGGGTATGGATGTGCTGGGGCTGAGTGGTTCAGACGGGGGGTATGGATGTGCTGGGGCTGAGTGGTTGAGATGGAGGGGTATGGATGTGCTGGGGCTGAGTGGTTAAGATGGAGGAGTATGGATGTGCTGGGGCTGAGTGGTTGAGATGGAGGGGTATGGATGTGCTGGGGCTGAGTGGTTCAGACGGAGGGGTATGGATGTGCTGGGGCTGAGTGGTTCAGACGGAGGGGTATGGGTGTGCTGGGGCTGAGTGGATCAGACGGAGGGGTATGGATGTGCTGGGGCTGAGTGGTTGAGATGGAGGGGTATGGATGTGCTGGGGCTGAGTGGTTGAGATGGAGGGGTATGGATGTGCTGGGGCTGAGTGGATCAGATGGAGGGCTATGGATGTGCTGGGGCTGAGTGGTTGAGATGGAGGAGTATGGATGTGCTGGGGCTGAGTGGTTCAGACGGAGGGGTATGGATGTGCTGGGGCTGAGTGGTTCAGACGGAGGGGTATGGATGTGCTGGGGCTGAGTGGTTCAGACGGAGGGGTATGGATGTGCTGGGGCTGAGTGGTTCAGACGGAGGGGTATGGATGTGCTGGGGCTGAGTGGTTCAGACGGCGGGGTATGGATGTGCTGGGGCTGAGTGGATCAGACGGCGGGGTATGGATGTGCTGGGGCTGAGTGGTTCAGACGGCGGGGTATGGATGTGCTGGGGCTGAGTGGTTCAGACGGAGGGGTATGGATGTGCTGGGGCTGAGTGGTTCGGACGGCGGGGTATGGATGTGCTGGGGCTGAGTGGTTCAGACGGAGGAGTATGGATGTGCTGGGGCTGAGTGCTTCAGATGGAGGAGTATAGATGGGCTGGGGCTGAGTGGTTCAGACGGAGGGGTATGGATGTGCTGGGGCTAAGTGGTTCAGACGGAGGAGTATGGGTGTGCTGGGGCTGAGTGGATCAGACGGAGGGGTATGGATGTGCTGGGGCTGAGTGGTTGAGATGGAGGGGTATGGATGTGCTGGGGCTGAGTGGATCAGACGGAGGGGTATGGATGTGCTGGGGCTGAGTGGTTGAGATGGAGGGGTATGGATGTGCTGGGGCTGAGTGGTTCAGACGGACGGCTATGGATGTGCTGGGGCTGAGTGGATCGGATGGAGGGGTATGATGTGCTGGGGCTGAGTGGATCAGATGGAGGGGTATGATGTGCTGGGGCTGAGTGGATCAGACGGAGGAGTGTGGATGTGCTGGGGCTGAGTGGATCAGACGGAGGGGTATGATGTGCTGGGGCTGAGTGGTTGAGATGGAGGGGTATGGATGTGCTGGGGCTGAGTGGATCAGACGGCGGGGTATAGATGTGCTGGGGCTGAGTGGTTCAGAGGGAGGAGTACGGATGTGCTGGGGCTGAGTGGATCAGACGGAGGAGTACGGATGTGCTGGGGCTGAGTGGATCAGACGGAGGAGTATGGATGTGCTGGGGCTGAGTGGTTCAGACGGAGGAGTGTGGATGTGCTGGGGCTGAGTGGATCAGACGGAGGAGTATGGATGTGCTGGGGCTGAGTGGATCAGACGGAGGAGTATGGATGTGCTGGGGCTGAGTGGATCAGACGGAGGAGTATGGATGTGCTGGGGCTGAGTGGTTCAGACGGAGGAGTATGGATGTGCTGGGGCTGAGTGGTTCAGACGGAGGAGTGTGGATGTGCTGGGGCTGAGTGGTTCAGACGGAGGAGTGTGGATGTGCTGGGGCTGAGTGGTTCAGACGGAGGAGTGTGGATGTGCTGGGGCTGAGCGGTTCAGACGGAGGAGTGTGGATGTGCTGGGGCTGAGTGGATCAGACGGAGGAGTATGGATGTGCTGGGGCTGAGTGGATCAGACGGAGGGGTATAGATGTGCTGGGGCTGAGTGGATCAGACGGCGGGGTATGGATGTGCTGGGGCTGAGCGGATCAGACGGAGGGTGAGGGGGCGTACAGTGCTACAGCTGAGTGGTCAGGTGCAGGTTTTCGTGAGGTGAGGTGTTTTTGTTTAAACTGAAAGCTCTTGTGGAATGGTGGCTCTCTAATCTCTGTATTACATCACCGCGCTCCCCGCCCTGCTCAGGTGTGCACTGACGAAGACGGTCAGTGCTGTGTTCAGGTCTGACAGGTTCAGGTGGTTCTATTTCTCCTCCCAGTATAAAGCAGTGATTCTACATCAGCTGTCAGATCAAATCAGTTGCTGTCGCTACCCTATCACCCAGGTAAGTCCAGATACTTATGATACCTGCCGAAAGAGATACTTATCCTGTAACCCGCTGCAGATAACTCTGAGATTCCGACTATATCTAGTCCCTGTCGTTTATTCCTGTGTGTGCTGGGTGTTAGTCAGATTGTCAGAGTTAGGGGGAGACCTTCACCCTTCACCCTTCACAATTTTTATAAATGACTTTAAAGGGGATTTCTGGTGCACAATTAAACCGTTGTAGATAGGCTTAGAAGAACTGTTCACAGTGGTGGTGAATGGAACCAGACGTCCACCTCTAAAGCTTCCTGACAGAAGGATATGTGAAATGGTACATGGTCCCTTTAAGGTGGAATAGAAACATCGCTGCACAGTGCAGTGTTGGTCACCCTCTAGTGCTTCATCAGTGCCCACAGGACGCTGCCCACAGGACACTGCCCACAGGACACTGCCCACAGGACGCTGTTGGGTGGGTAGTTTGGGTTGGTGGATGATTCTCAGTCCAGCAGTGACACTGAGGTGTCACACCACCACCACTGCAGTGCTGAGAATGAGCCACCACCCACATACTCCCTGCTCTGTGGTGGTCCTGTGGGGGTCCTGACCATTGAAGAACAGGGTAATACAGTATACAGAGAAACAGATGGACTACAGTCTGGACCTGTACACCTGCAGAGTGTCCTGTTTGGTCTGTGGAGCTAATGAAGGGGACGGTGAGTGCGGATACCAGAGGGTGCTCCTAACGTGCTGGTGTGTTGTGCACTTCTAGCCACAGCCATGACTAAAGTGGTCATCACTCAGCCGGTGGTACTGGACTCCCGAGAGTCTCACGAATGGGGCTCAGGGATCTGCGACTGCTGTGAAGACATTCCCGAGTGTAAGTGACTCCGCGGGTGGGTGAGGTTGTCAGTGATGTGGAATGTAAGCCGGTATCAGTGTCACTCACACGCTCTTCACTTTCGCTCTTCAATATTCGTTGAATATTGTGATCCATCCCAGTATTAAATTGTTTGGTGATGGAAATGGAGTGGTGGTAGTTGGTGATGGAGTGGTAGAGGAGTTGGTGGTGGTAGTGGAGTTGATGGTGGCGTTGTTAGTGGTGGTGGAATTGGATGTAGTGGCGGTGGTAGTTGGTAGTAGAGTTTGTGGTGGTAGGTGGCGGTGGAATTGGATGTGGTGGCGGTGGTAGTTGGCGGTGGCGTTGTTAGTGGTGGTGGAATTGGATGCGGTGGCGATGGTAGTTGCTGGTGGTGGTGGTAGTTGGCGGTGGCGTTGTTAGTGGTGGTGGAATTGGATGCGGTGGCAGTGGTAGTTGGTAGTGGAGTTGGTGGTGGTGGTAGTTGGCGGTGGCGTTGTTAGTGGTGGTGGAATTGGATGCGGTGGCAGTGGTAGTTGGTAGTGGAGTTGATGGTGGTGGTAGTTGGCGGTGGCGTTGTTAGTGGTGGTGGAATTGGATGCGGTGGTAGTTGGTAGTGGAGTTGGTGGTGGTGGTAGTTGGCAGTGACGTTGTTAGTGGTGGTGGAATTGGATGTGGTGGTAGTTGGCGGTGGCAGTTGGTGGTGGTGGTGGTAGTTGGCGGTGGCGTTGTTAGTGGTGGTGGAATTGGATGCGGTGGCAGTGGTAGTTGGTAGTGGAGTTGGTGGTGGTGGTGGTAGTTGGCGGTGGCGTTGTTAGTGGTGGTGGAATTGGATGCGGTGGCAGTGGTAGTTGGTAGTGGAGTTGGTGGTGGTGGTAGTTGGCGGTGGCGTTGTTAGTGGTGGTGGAATTGGATGCGGTGGCAGTGGTAGTTGGTAGTGGAGTTGGTGGTGGTGGTAGTTGGCAGTGACGTTGTTAGTGGTGGTGGAATTGGATGTGGTGGTAGTTGGTAGTGGAGTTGATGGTGGAGGTAGTGGTGGTGGTTATTGGCGGTGGCGTTGTTAGTGGTCATGAAATTGGAGTTGTTGGTGGTGGTGGTTGTTGATTTGGGGTTGGAGCCAGAGTCATTACCCCATAACCCCACCCGCCTGTGGTATATAGGTTTGGCTGCCGTCCTGTATTCCTACACCTGCTGAAATATGACTGTTCTCGTTCACAGGGCACCATCTGCAATGACTGCGTGATTTCCACGTTCTGCGTCAGCTGTGCCTGGTGTCAGATGTCTCGGGAGATGAAGGCCCGGGCGATTCCCATCACCCTCGTCAACGCAGTCTCTTACTGATGGGACCATATCATCTACAGTGTATTATATACAACGTTGGAGCGTCTTGAACATGAAGTTTGTCATTGTGCTGTCCTTGACGTGTTTGATGGTTGAAGATGTATTTTAAGTGAACTTTCTAATGTTGGTAATAATTCAGCGAAGTGTTGCACCTCTTTAATTTGTATAAATAAGCTATAAAATTAAAATTAAGAGGTTTGTTATTGTTAAATTGCCTGAAAGGTCAACTTCTGTGATATAATACGCATCTGTAATATATACACTTTAATAAATCCGACTAATATGAAAAGTCTAATCTGTGTGTGAGTAATTATCATTTTACTGGCCAGGATCTCATTTTTAGCAGTGTGGAAGGCGGGAAGCTCCCTGGCCAGGTTGCCAGTCTATCACAGGGCAGACACTCACACCTACACCTAGGAGCAAATTGGCATCTCCAACCCGCCTGACCGCATGCCTTTGGACTATGGAGACGAAACCTGGGCACTCGGTAACAATGAGGCTCATTGACGTCCTAAATCTTTGAAGTCCTTGAAAGAATGTAGTTAATCTAAACACATCCGGTCTCGCTCAGCAACATCAGGTATGCTCTTTTCATCAAAGAAAGAAGAGAAGAGTCATTTAACCCATTCATGCACTCACGCACACTAGGGGGCAGTGAGCACACGTACATGGAATGCTGGGCAGCCCCATTCATGACTCTGCAGAGGAGTTGCCTTGGGTACTTTGCTCAAGGACACATCAGTCTCCTGTTGGGGGAAATAACCTGGCAGCCATCCAGTCAGAAGGCTGGTTCCCCGTCCTGCAGCCCCTGCCTGCCTGATTTGTGCTGGGACAGTTCGAGCTTCGGAGTGTCTGTAGATTCTGTTCTTACGTACGAACAAATAAGAAAAAGAAAAAAAACCTGAGAATTTAAAACTCGTTAAGAGATTCCTTCTTGTTCTTGAACAGGTGGTGGGTGGAGCCCAGGTTTATGCACTCCTCCCTAAAATATGTACTTCCTGCAGGAACTCAGACCAATCCTGCAAGTGGACGCTTTCAGTGAGCATGGTCAAGAGATGGGTGATTGTCTCCCTCTACTGGACATGACAGGTAAAGACTAGACTTTTACCCAAAGCCTTACGACAATCAGTGCTCTGTTCCCAAACCACCATGTCTTGTGTCTATTGTTTACCTTCAGTAATGATGGAAAGCATCATGCACCCTTATTTCTAAAACTGAAGCCTGGCTTAGAACAATCGATGGAGTCTGCAGAGCACTAGCATGTTGGGGACTTTAAGTAGACTTTCTGCTTGTATAAGTAAATTCTTGGTTTCTAAACTGAGTAATTTACAGTATTTTCCTTTATAAAGGAAGAAGAAAGAATAATAATTCAGTTAATAATTAATATTATAATTCATATACAATTCATATAATAATTAATAAAGAGCTTCTGTAGTCCTACACTGCACATTCCAACATTCTCAACCAGCTGGTTACCAAGCCATTCATGAGGATGAAATCAAGGTGCAATTATCCAACTTCACCAGAGCTCTGAAAACCAGGGACATTTACAATTTGGTGTTTAATGTCGCTGAGTACAAAGGGCCTCAAAAATCTAGTACTTAAGTCAGAGATATGTTTACCACAAATTCATATTTATAACTACAGAATAAAGACCCGTAACTACAGAATAAAGACCCACAACTGCAGAATAAAGACCCTTCACTACAGAATAAAGACCACAACTACCGAATGAAGATCCGTAACTACAGAATGAAGATCCGTGACTACAGAATAAAGACCACAACTACAGAATAAAGACCCTTCACTACAGAATAAAGACCCTTAACTACAGAATGAAGATCCGTAACTACAGAATGAAGATCCGTAACTACAGAATGAAGATCCGTGACTACAGAATAAAGACCACAACTACAGAATAAAGACCCTTCACTACAGAATAAAGACCCGTAACTACAGAATAAAGACCCGTAACTACAGAATGAAGATCCGTAACTACAGAATGAAGATCCGTGACTACAGAATGAAGATCCGTAACTACAGAATAAAGACCCTTAACTACAGAATAAAGACCCGTAACTACAGAATAAAGACCATTCACTACAGAATGAAGATCCGTAACTACAGAATAAAGACCCTTCACTACAGAATAAAGACCCGTAACTACAGAATAAAGACCCGTAACTACAGAATGAAGATCCGTAACTACAGAATAAAGACCCTTAACTACAGAATAAAGACCCGTAACTACAGAATAAAGACCCGTAACTACAGAATAAAGACCTGTAACTACAGAATAAAGACCTGTAACTACAGAATAAAGACCATTCACTACAGAATGAAGATCCGTAACTACAGAATAAAGACCCTTAACTACAGAATAAAGACCCGTAACTACAGAATAAAGACCCTTCACTACAGAATAAAGACCCTTCACTACAGAATAAAGACCCTTCACTACAGAATAAAGACCCGTAACTACAGAATAAAGACCCTTCACTACAGAATAAAGACCCATAACTACAGAATAAAGACCCTTCACTACAGAATAAAGACCCTTCACTACAGAATAAAGACCCGTAACTACAGAATAAAGACCCGTAACTACAGAATAAAGACCCATAACTACAGAATAAAGACCCTCCACTACAGAATAAAGACCCGTAACTACAGAATAAAGACCCATAACTACAGAATAAAGACCCTTAACTACAGAATAAAGACCCTTCACTACAGAATAAAGACCCTTCACTACAGAATAAAGACCCATAACTACAGAATAAAGACCCTTCACTACAGAATAAAGACCCGTAACTACAGAATAAAGACCCTTAACTACAGAATAAAGACCCTTCACTACAGAATAAAGACCCTTCACTACAGAATAAAGACCCTTCACTACAGAATAAAGACCCTTAACTACAGAATAAAGACCCTTCACTACAGAATAAAGACCCATAACTACAGAATAAAGACCCATAACTACAGAATAAAGACCCTCCACTACAGAATAAAGACCCATAACTACAGAATAAAGACCCATAACTACAGAATAAAGACCCGTAACTACAGAATAAAGACCCATAACTACAGAATAAAGACCCTTAACTACAGAATAAAGACCCACAACTACAGAATAAAGACCTGTAACTACAGAATAAAGACCTGTAATTACAGAATAAAGACCCGTAACTACAGAATAAAGACCCACAACTACAGAATAAAGACCCGTAACTACAGAATAAAGACCCATAACTACAGAATAAAGACCCATAACTACAGAATAAAGACCCGTAACTACAGAATAAAGACCCATAACTACAGAATAAAGACCCTTAACTACAGAATAAAGACCCTTCACTACAGAATAAAGACCCTTCACTACAGAATAAAGACCCATAACTACAGAATAAAGACCCTTCACTACAGAATAAAGACCCGTAACTACAGAATAAAGACCCTTCACTACAGAATAAAAACCCGTAACTAGAAATAAAGATCCACAACTGCAGAATAAAGACCTTTAACTACAGAATAAAGACCCATAACTACAGAATAAAGACCCTTCACTACAGAATAAAGACCCATAACTACAGAATAAAGACCCTTCACTACAGAATAAAGACCCATAACTACAGAATAAAGACCCTTCACTACAGAATAAAGACCCATAACTACAGTATAAAAACCCGTAACTAGAAATAAAGATCCACAACTGCAGAATAAAGACCTTTAACTACAGAATAAAGTCCTGTTAGACCCCCTGCTGTAACCCCTGGGTTTACCTCGAATCCAGAAGGTTTGTGGTGATGTCGTTGACTCACTGGGCACTTGCTGTCTTCTGATTTGAGTTTTACACAGCAGTGTTCTATAAACTCGGCCAACAAGTTGTCAACAAGCCTTGCCAGGTCGTCTTCTAGCTAAGCTATGGTCAAAAATGGGCCTCATTGTGGTCTTGACTGCTGTCCTTGCTGCTGCTACTTTCACTTCAGGGGACCCATTTCACTTCTGACAGCAAATGTGGCGGTCTATCATGTGCTATCATGCTATCTACTGCTATCACCTCTGGCCATATAGAGGCTAGCTGGCTAGAATGTGCAGTGGCTGGTTTGCTGTAGCTACAGAAATGTTAAAGGCTTAAAACCTGGGAAACTCAGAAAGAGGATTGAGTAAGCTATCTAATCCTTATTCACATGCATGTTTTCAGTTTATATTTGTGTAGCCAGGAGACATGAGAGCATTACATAAGTGTTATGCAACCCAGATACCTTCTGTAAGTCAACGTGAGGTAAGTAAGACAGACATGGTGCTTAAGACTGATAGTTCTGGACAGAAAAAACGAGAAATCTGAGCAATTTGAGGAAGTGTAACTTGTTTGTTTACACTGAACCCAACAGGTGACGTATGCTCTCTGCATCACTAGTTCAAAGATTCCATCTGAGCAATAGTTTCTGCAGTTTTCAATCACACCGGAGCACTCAGCGCCGCAGGTAAGACCTCCACGCCTGACTTCTATGGTTTGTTAAGTCTATGAATGCAATGACAGGTTTACTGATGGCTCCCACAGCGAAAGCATGAACGCAGGGGTTTGCAAACGCTAGACCCTTTGGTCTGGTTGGATGAAGTGTGGTTTAGAACAGAATTGTGGGAGACTGGTTTTGAGCTGTGCTCCATTGCTGGGCGGTTATAGCACTTGGTTTGTGAAAACCCAGGATGAGTAGACCATATGGAAAGAGGGTCAGGGAACGCTCCCAGAGGCTCTTTCAGAGCAGGTTAACGCTGGCCTGTTTCTTGTTTTACTTATATGATCTAAAAACTGCATGCTGCGCTTTACTGACTGCTAGGTATTAACTCGCCAGGCAGGTTGGAAAATGCTGCACGTCCGCTCCCATGACAACAACAGTGGAAACTGTAGATGGTCGTCTTTCTCCCCTGGTTAGCTTCGGGAAAACCCACCACTGGTAACCTGCATACCATGAAAAACATAGTGCATTGATAACACTGGGCTCAAATGTGTCTATGGTTTGAACATGAATACCATGTATCACATCAGCACTATTCTGTCTCTCAGTGTACGTCCGATTCTATTCATGTGGTTTACTAGCATGGTTACCATGGTAATACACACTCAGACTCCATATTCACTCTCTAGACTGGGGTTTAATCCCCTACCAGGGCAAGCACTCTACAGTTCACCTATAATGGCCCTTGGGCAAGACTCCAAACCCAACCTTCATCTACCTGTGTAGGGAATGATCAGATTGTCAGCTCTGGATAGAGTGTCTGCCAAAAACTGTTTATGTGTTGCATATGACCAACAATAAAAAGCTTTATTTCTGTAATATATTGCTAGCTAGCCTTCGTACAAGGGCAGCTCAGAAGCCCAGACACTTAGCGGTAGCCCAGCAGTTTACTGAGTCTTCCCGATGCTCCGTCCACTCCTGGTTCTAAGGTGGCTTCTACATAAGCAATGGAGTTGCTGCTAAAGCCTGAGTAGACCAATAAACCAATGGGTTGAGTCACCTATTAGTCTTAGCATGACTGAGCTCTTTCGGTAGGTGATCAAATGAATACAGTCCTTAGTACTGATCATGTTTACAAGGGAGCTAGGATAATTAGCTAGTTAGCCAGTGTGTGATAATACAGCAACATTGAGCTAGTCATTTGTAGACTGAATGAACTAATTGACCCCTCCTGCACTACAGCCAAACACATAGTGTAGTTTCATTTCTTCATTTCTGTGTTTCTTGGTTAAATAACTGTCTGCTTTTTAATAACTCAAGTGACTCAGCCAGTGAGGTTCGTCTCTATGGAGGTTTTCTCTATCTCTTGCTAGCTAGTCTTTGAACTAGGGTGGTTCAGAAGCCCAGACACACAGCGGTAGCCCACCAGTCTTCCTGAAGGTCTGTCCTCTCTTGGTGCATGACGTGAACCAAACATACTGCTCTAAGAAGGCCTATACATCAGCAAAGAAGTTCCTGCTGAAGCCTGAGTAAACCAATGTGTTGAGCCAGTTAGCGCTACTGAGCTCTTTTGGGAGGTGATCAAACTACTACAGTCCTCAGTACTGAACACGTTTGCAGATCAGTTGCGAGTTAGTTTAGCATTGATGTTCTACTGGCTACTACTTAGAGGACTGTAGGAGCAGTACTGGACTGGAGTGGAGGATGAATGGAAAAAAGGTTCAGATGAATGACGTGAAGAAACACAGTGTCTTCATAACAAACATATTCTGAATAAGTTTCTGTTTTATGTACCGTAATGGAATATGTTCAAATCTGGGTCTCACACTGACACCCTTTCTTTTTTCTCTCCTGCAGTGTCTGTACTTCCTGTTAGCGACTGATTGATCATGGCTGCAAGAACCGTAGTGGTTCAACAGGCGCCAAACGCCGTGCCTCAGATCACTTCATGGCATACTGGACTGTGCCACTGCTGCCAGGATATGAACTCCTGTGAGTGCCCAACATTATACACTGGTGTTGTGAAGGGAGGTGACGAGGCAGGAAGCAGGTGCAGGTCCGCAGGGTTATTGTGATCTATGCTAAAAGCCCACATAAGTATTGAAACAAGGACAGGACAGAAATAGAGACCCTACAAGTATCAGGAACCAAAGACTGCGGGGCATCAAGGTAACACAAGGACAACAACTAGGGGTATAAATACCTAGAGCTAGAACTAGAAGCACCTGGGGCTAACAAGAGGGCGGGGCAAAAGCACATGGCTTGAGAGCACATGGCGGAGATGTGAGGGAAATAAAAGACAGGAAGTGATCATATAGTGACCCATAATGACCCGTAATGACCCATACTCTCATTGTTCTGGATAACTGTGAAGAAAAGTCAGGAAAGAACATTTAGAGAAGCTGATTGGCCATAAGGCGCGTCAGTCACAATGTGACATCCGGTCAATCGGACACCTCTGGGCGCTGTCTGGATATTATATTGGTAATATAGCATCTATACGTCTCGCCTTTAGGTTGCTACGCGTTCTGGTGCTGCCCTTGCTTCGCCTGCTCCACGACCTCCAAGTTTGGTGAGAGTGGCTGCCTTCCCTTGGTGGATATTTTGGGCCCAGGAGTAATGGCAGCTATGGGGCTGCCTATATGTGTGCCACCGGTCACTCTTTCCATGCGGGTGGCAGTTCGCCACAAATACCAAATCTCGGTAAGCTTCAAGATGTCTTTACACTGAGAACAGATAGCCGACCTAGTGATGTATGAGGCTGGACCAAACTAATACAAGTGTTTGAGGTGTTGTAGTGAATATACAATAATTGTAATGATGTAGTAATTGATGAATCATGTGACCACACAAAGAACCATTATTATTCTGAACTCAAATCATTCCCCTGGAGCCCTTTTTAACCACAAGAACCTTGGTTCTCGAACTGGTTCTGTGCTTGCTTTTTAGAACTTTGTTGCTATCCAGGGAACCAGTCTGCGATTGCACCATTTTTTATTGGACCCAAGGTTCGTCAAAGGACATGACATCAGCGCCAACAGAGGGCGCTGCACAGCAGTAGTAAACCGTAGTACCAAGATGCCAGAGCGTATAGATGCGTTTGGGCTGTTATTCCAGATATTTATTCATATCCAGAAACCAAGTGCGGATCAACTACTGGAGATAAGATGACGTAGAAGAGGTTCTCCAGCAGACCACTAGGTGTCACCATTGTTGCTTTCTCTTTCCTCAACTGACACGCCCACAGATGTTGTTCTGGTTTGTGTTGAAGAACCTATTCTTTACTCCAGCTGGGAATGAACTTTTCAGGTTCCAAACTGATTAACTTTTGGTAGATCATGCGCAGAATGGTTCCATATTAGACGCATAAACAGGAACAGAGCCTGTTCCACAATGGTGGAAAAGAGATATGAGCATTCATGGGTCTATAAGACAATCACCTTTACTAAAGAACCCCTGAGGAACCATTTGTGCGTAAACATGATGGGTAATGTGAAATAAACCACCTCTGCTCGACAAAATCTGGAATGATAAACAATAGACAAATTATTCTATAGACAGACATACATTTATTTAAATCTCAGCCATGAAATACAAATTAATAATCTTCAGGAGACACTTCCATAGAGATCGGATATGAGATAGTCCACTTGATTAGGGAAGAAGAACCTCAAAAACTGGAAGTTTTCCAAAACTGGAGTCTATAAAATTGCTTAAAACAGAAAACAGGTTCCTAACAACCATCTGGAAGACCTAGTAGACCCACCAACACCAAAAAAAGAGGCTGCTTGTGTTCTCAGAACAATAAACTGATCACCCCAGAGTCCAGAACCTCAACTCCACTGAATGTGTTAGTGCTTAATCAGCTTCCACGCCTGAACTTTGGAGGCTGTGGCTCTGTGAGGAAGTAAAAGTGAGAGGAGGCTGTAATGAAGGCAAAGCGTGGACACTCTGAACACTGGAATAAAATAAACAAGGGACGTTCTCTGACCTGAGCACATGCTGAAATGCTGAACGATCTTTTTTTTTGTGCATGTGTTTTATATTACAGGGTGACATTTGTGAGGACATAGCCATCTCCTGCTTCTGCATTTTGTGCTCTTGGTGTCAGATGAACAGAGAGATAGAGCATCGCCAAAGGTTTGTCATCAATGTCCAACAAATGACCCCCATGGTCAACGCGGCTCCTGTCATTACCACGGCTCCTGTCGCCACCGGGGCTCCTTTCGTCACCACGGCCCAGCCGACTGCAGTAATAGTCACCAACCCGTAGACGATGGAGGGATGTTCTGTCTCTGACTACCCACTGTGCTCAGTGTAGCATAATGCGCTGTATGAACGCAGTACAGTGATTTTGTTAAGTGGTGTTTTATAAGGATAATGGATATTTGGAAAAGGGAAGACTCTCATGCTCCTGGAGGAGATGCATTATATGTAAAGATAATAAACCCATTAGTTTTAAATAAACGTAGGACAGAAGTAGAACTTTATTCAGTGTCAAATGATGTGTGGGCTGAAACGTATTGTTTTAATATCGCCACTATTATAACCCTGCTTAAAAGAAATAAACATAGAAAGTGTATTGGTTGGTGTCTGCTGGTGTTAATGGCGTTCCTTGCTGGGTCTATATACCATGTGCGATATATATATCTCTAAAAATAGCCATGAAGCCGATTGCAAAGATATTCCAAAGCTCATGTGTGTTTAAGGTGGTTGTACCTTCAAGCTCCTGCAGATGGCGCTGCATGAGGATGATGATACAATAATGTGAGTGATGGGATCCCTAGATTGTGAAGAGGTGCTACAGTGCAGGGAATGTCTCGTTCCATGTGTGGAAAATGGCTCCAGAGCAGATGTTCATGATTGGCTAAAAGGAGGGACTGCATGTGGGCGTGTCCAAAGACCATAGTGTGAAGGAAGTAGCTGAATCTGCAGGTGTATGGAAGCATACGGTCATACGGGTCTACCAGCAGTGGCTAAAGTCCCAGTCTGCAGGGAATTCTCCTTGGAATGGTGCCAGGGAATCCACCAAATCTGGAACCAACTGATCAATCTTTGATGCAAGAGTGTCTGAACATCGATGTGGCTACATCCAGCTTGTCCAGTCCATCAGAATATAAAGAACTAAGATATGGAGACACGAACTGTTATTATATATACACATGCCATATGGAAAGGACTTCGGAGGAGGTCTTCCTTTGGAGGAGGAGTCTGTTTTAACCATTACCATTGAGGTAGATATCTTAGGAGTATGACTTCCATGGGCCAGCACTTCAGATTTCACAGGATGAAGGCATTGCTACTAATTGCTGTCATTTGATTATGATCTATAACTCCATCCAGATTCCCTCACTTCATTACAGGAAAGGCCACTAACAAAGAGAAGCAGCTGCTTTAAACCAACCACCTTTTTCACACCAGCTCTAAAGACAGTTATCAGTTACAGGATTCCCTTCGACAAAGATAAGCACGGCTCAAGCACTCTTATCTTAGTATGGTACAGGCCGGTGGATGAGTGTTACATTTCTGTCTTTATCTGAGATCTGCACAGCAGCGGCACAAATACCAGGAACTAGTTCCGGAAAACTGCGTCCCATGACAGTGCACAACTCGTCTCTAGCACCTTTCAATGGATTGTGTACACAGAGCTCCCCACTCCCCACTCACAAAGATGACCAGCTGTTACCAGGTCTCCTTCAAAGACCATAGTGTGAAGGAAGCAGCTGAATCTGCAGGTGTATGGAAGCATACGGTCATACGGGTCTACCAGCAGTGGATTGTGCCAGGGAAGGCATCTACCAAGTTTGGCCCACCTGTGCAATTCCTTGATGCCAGAGAGTCAAACAAGCTTGTCCAGTACATGCCAAATCCAGTCACAGCTGTTACTGGTGCTTGTGGAGGTGCTACACACTATCAGGTACGCTTCAGTCACAGGTGTCCTTTATCTCCAGTGTTGGGAACAACCTAATAGCCTCTTCCATTTCGAGAGGGACCCCTGAGAGCAAACACTGGTCTGCACTCAGGATGGCACTGTGGTTAACAGATTCACCCAGCTGGTCCTTCATTGCCTCGCAACTGTAACTGTGTGTCTGTGATACCTCTGCACACCTTTACAGTATTCCATAACATCTTTGTAAATCTGAAACGAGGCCTGATGTCCCAGGAGTCTGGTAGCAAGAGGGATTTTTTCCTTATTGCCCAATAAGAAGAGGAGATGATGCGTGAGCTCTCGGGTCATGTGTGTTAGACCTACCAAACCACACAGGAGCCTTTCCAAAAGAAGAACTGCTAAACCAGACGCTTAGTTCCTAATGAAGCACCATTCTGGTGCATGAGAAGCCAGCTAGCGCTAGACTTGCGAGCCAACACAGGGAGCATTCCACACACTGATTGGGTTCTAATTGTTGTTGTCACTGTGAGCAAAGTCAAATGTCTTCAGGTATTACGGTAATGAACACAAACGCTAAAAATGTCAGGTATTTCGGGATTTCAGAGGGTGATTTCTGAAGGCATGCTTACTTCCTGTTTCTGCTTTTAGACTCAGATGATCAGACAGACAATTTGTCTTTCACACTCTTCAGCCCTCAGCCAATGGCCCATGTTGTCACCAGCATTATCACTACCAGCATCACCTTGGCCCAGTCTGCTGCGGTTGGGATCAAGGCAGTTGTTGCTTACGGTTCACCATCCCTTGAGTTCCTTATTGGTATGGTGATTATTATATAACCTCACCAGACAAAAATGAGTGACCTGTGACTGACCTGTACCTAATAACACAACACCTCCATGCGCACCAGCAACAGCTGGGACTGGATTGGGCGTGTACTCGACAAGTTTCTGGATGTAGCCATATCAGTGTTCAGACACTCGTACATCAGAGAACTGGTCAGTTGGTCCAGATTTCGTGGACGCCTTTCCGAGGAGAATTCCCTGTAGACTGGGACTTTATCCACTGCTGGTAGACCCGTATGACCGTACGCTTCCATACACCTGCAGATTCAGCTCCTTCCTCCACACTATGGTCTTTGGCCACGCCCACATGCAGTCACTCCTTTCAGCCAATCATTAACATCTGCTCTGGAGCGTTTTCCACACATGGAACGAGACATTCCCTGCATTGTAGCACCTCTTCCCAATCTATGGATCCCGTCACTCACACCCCACAGGTATTTATAGCCCCATCGTCTTTGTGCAGCAGCACCATCTGCAGGAGCCTGAAGGTACTACCACCTTAAACACACAGTGACTCACTTTATGTCTGGTGAGCTTATATTATTATAGGACTTACATGATGCAGTCACATAGCATACTGACAGTCCATTAGAATATAAAGAACTAAGATATGGAGACATGAACTGTTATTATTTATACACATGCCATATGGAAAGGACTTCGGAGGAGGTCTTCCGTTGGAGGAGAAGTCTATTTTAACCATTACAATTGAGGTAGATATCTTAAGAGTATGACTTCCATGGGCCAGCACTTCAGATTTCACAGGATGAAGGCATTGCTACTAATCGCTGTCATCTGATTATGATCTATAACTCCATCCAGATTCCCTCACTTCATTACAGGAAAGGCCACTAACAAAGAGAAGCAGCTGCTTTAAACCAACCACCTCTTTCACACCAGCTCTAAAGACAGCGCACAGTGAACTGGCCGGAAAGGTTACAGGATTCCCTTTGACAAAGATAAGCACGGCTCAAGCACTCTTATCTTAGTATGGTACAGGCCGGTGGATGAGTGTTACATTTCTCTCTTTATCTGAGATCTGCACAGCAGCGGCACAAATACCAGGAACTAGTTCCAGAAAACTGCGTCCCATGACAGTGCACGACTCGTCTCTAGCACCTTCCAATGGATTGTGTACACAGAGCATCACTCCCCACTCACAAAGATGACCAGTTGCCAGGGGTCCTTCAAGCTAATGCGATCATGCAGTGCTCAGTCACGACTGAACTTCGATGCAGAACATGCAGCAGATGGTCAGGACACGGTTAGAGGAGCTTGCAGACTAACCTCCTCTTCTGTGGGTCAGTGTTTTTGCGTGGATTACATGCTAGCATGTGTAGCTGCGGTGCTCATTTCTGAGCATATGATTGATGGGCAGATATTGGGCAAGCGCTACAAACAGTACAGATCGTGTTCAAAAACTCAAAAAATCAGGAAACAGCAATGAATAGATAGAAATCGAGAAGTGAGGTCAAAGGTCTGCCAGTCATGATGCTCTGACATAGGCCTCGTGATGTGACGTAAAGGGGCCACTGGGGATAAAAATGTTTTCCAGATAGAGCAAGAATTAGGCTGGTTGTCAGATCAATCTAGAAGATCTGAGCTCCCCAGACAAACATTAGCCACCCCTTGTGTCCTGGGGGGGTTATAATTACACTCATCATCAAAGAAAGTTGGACGAAGAAGGAAGGAGTAAGATTAGCATCACAACCCCAACAGCACCCTCTGCTGTGTGTGTGATTGTATCCGTGTTTGCTGGTTGAAGCAGATCATCTAAAACTGAGAGTTCCACAGTGAGGAACAACTTTAATCTACTGTTATTGATGTCCAGACGTCCAGGGAACGTTATCAACTAGCATTAGCTCCAAGCTAACTAGCATAGCTAACTAAACAGTATGAGGGCGGAGCTTATTTACACTGAGGCTCATTTTATTTTTCTATTTCCACATGGTGCTTTGTGTGGTCATCACAGGCGGGGTCTCGCTATAAACCAGCCAATCAGAGTAGAGCTTATCTAATTATTCATGAGCTCAGCAAACAAAGGGAAAGCAGCTCGTTTCGTTCTCGGACCCAATCAGAGGGTGGAACAACGTACCAGCTGAAGCAGGAGGTTTAGAACACACAGGGGTTAGTCTTCTTCTGGCTGAGCAATGGGACGAAATGGTACAAGATGAGCTAATCCAGCTCGCCCCCCTCGTTCTCAGGTACTCAGCTCTAGTAGCCCAAATATGTAAGTTACTTCTTACTCAACTCTCCCTGTGCAATAATTAGCGCTGCAGTGTGAGGAAGAGCTTGCACTCCCATTGCCTGGTGAGTGATTGAGAGGCAAAAGAAGCAGATTGGATTAGCGAGTGTAATTGCCTGAACCAGTCTACGTGGAACGGTGCTGCTGTTACTAACTATGACAGCAGTTTCATTAGTGACAAGAGCAGACAGACGTGCTACAGTGGCTAACACTGAATGGAAGCTAAAAGGGCAAGACAGCTAGCAGTTATCGCAACTTGCTTGAATCAGTGTTTTGACTTTCTATACTGTATGTCCTGAATTTTGCTCAATTTTGTGTTTGGAAATTTGTCAGTTGTTCAGAATTTCTCCAAATATTCAAAATTAAGCCCAACGTTTGGAATTTTGCCAAATGTTGAATTTTTTTTACCAATGTCCTGAATTTAGTCAGATTTTTTATTTATGTTCCTAATGTTCGGAATTTTGTCTGATGTTTGGAACTTTGCCTACCGTTCTGAAATTTTTCTGATAATAAGAATTTGGCCGAATGTTTGGAACTTTGCCTACTGTTTAGATATTTCTAATGTTCTGAAATTTGCTACAGATCCTACTTTTTCCCCTTGGCTCTAAATGTTTCCTAATGCTCTGAAATGTGCCTAATGCTCTGAATTTTATTCAGATGCATAATGCGAAAAAGTTTGCCCAAAAATCCTGAATTTTACCAAATGATCTGATTATTTTCCTGATGTTCATTTTTTTAAAATATTCTGAATTTTGCTGCACATCTTAAATTGCTGCCTGTTGTTCTGAAGTTTATCTAAAGATTCTAATTTTGCCTAATGTTCAGAAATGTTGCTTAATGTTCTGAATTCACCCTAGCATTTGGAACTTTGCCTAATGTCTTAATTAATAAGTAATAACTTTGAAAATGCTTAGGTAGGCTAATTCTTACTCAACTCTCAATAATTAGCGCTGCAGCTCGAGGAAGAGCTTGCGCTCCCATTGCCTGGTGAGTGACTGAGAGGCAAAAGAAGCAGATTGAATTAGCGAGTGTAATTGTCTGAACCAGTCTATGTGGTACAGTGCTGCTGTTACTAACTATGACAGCAGTTTCATTAGTGTTTTGACAAAAGGCATCGTGCAGACAGAAGTGCTACAGTGGCTAACATCGAATGGAAGCTAAAAGGGCAAGACAGCTAACAGGTAGCGGGATTTCCTTACTTCCGTGTATCGTTAGTCCCGTTAGGGCTTCGTTCCTTTGATATTTTGTTTTTCTGTAAGTCCTGGTCCAAACACAGAGTCCCTCATTGGATGATGTTTTGTTGTTCAAGGGAATAGGAGCAATGTGGGGGTGTGTGAGGCCTCTACTTATCCCTCTCCTCACTCACTTCTTCCTCAGCCTGTTCAGCAGTAGCCAAGGTGGCAAGATCCTGGTGTTTCCTATGGAGGGCAGCCATTGGGTGAACATGGAGGTGCTGCTGGAAAAACACATCATAAAAATAGCTGTACCCAGAAGGAAGTAAGTGTTAAGGAAAGGGAGGATTGAGTCACCCCATGACAGTCTGGTACGACACCACTGCAGTCTTTGGTGACGGTGACGTGGTGTTAAGGACAGTCGTGGTAACGGTCTGTGTGCATGTAGTCCTGCGTGGTGCAGCCGTCTGCCAATGGTGCAGCACTAACAGGATGACTCCTGGCGTTCACCACTGCCCGCTGGATGTCTGTAATGGTGGCTGTCGGGCCAGTTAGCGATCCGTACAGTCAGGTACAGGTACAGCCCATCCTTGCTTGCATTGTCTTCGCGGCCGAGCATGAAACTTGAACCAATAGCATGTCTCACGATGTCAAACATACCCACCAAGTTTCATTCCTGTCGGCTGATTCCTTCTAGGTGCAGGTATTTTTTGACGGTGGGTGTACTTCTTGATTAGCTTCAAGGTTGGCACACTTATGGTGAAAGAGCTTCATGCCCGTGGGCACGAGCTGAGTGTGATCCGTCAGTCTGGAAGTTGGTTCATGCGGGAGCATTCACCGTACTACACCTCCGTCCCTGGCAAGCTGGTCAAGACAGAAGCCGGGGTGGACCTGTTCAGCACTGCAATCCGCAACATCCTGGAGGGCCGCAGAAAGGGACGCCTCATTGGTGCCCTGGTCCAGCTGCCGGAGCTAAGTCCAATCCTAAAGGTGGCCCACAGGTTCAGTTGTGGGACGCTTACTGCCATGCTGGAGAACAAAGATCTGATGGCTCAACTGAGGGATGCCCACTATGACCTGATGCTCACTGACCCTGGGATGCCTGTAGGCACTATAGTAGCACACTACCTCAAGCTACCGTTGATCTACAATGTGCGATGGGCCAATTTTGGTAAGGGTTACGTGCCCGTGCCTGCAACTGGGTTGACGGACGGCATGGGATTGCTGGAGAGAACCTACAACTTTTTGCGCTTTGGCCTCAACCTACTTCAGGAACGCTGGTTGACTCTGCCAGTTTACAATGGCATTCTGCACCATCATTTTCATCCAGGTGCCAACATCCTGGCTATGCAGTATACTGCTGACCTCTGGCTCATGCGGGTGGACTTTGTGTTTGAGTTCCTACGTCTCTCCATCCCCAACTTGGTCTACATCGGAGGCTTTCATTGCCACCCAGCTCGGGACTTGCCTGCCGAGCTAGAGGCGTTTATGCAGAGCTCTGGTGAACCCGGGGTGGGACCCGGGGTGGTCATAATGTCTCTGGGGACATGGATCACGGCTTTGCCCAAGGACATGACTGAAGCCATCGCTCTTGCCTTTGCACAGCCCCCTCAGAAGGTGGTGTGGAGGTTTGTAGGGGAGAAGCCATCCACACTGGGTAACAACACTCTGCTGATGAACTGGATGCCACAGGGTGACCTTCTGGGCCACCCTAAGACTCGTGCCTTTGTGGCACACGGTAGCACCAATGGCCTATATGAGGCCGTGAAGTGCCAGTGCTGGGACTGCCGCTACTCTTTGACCAGATGGATAACCTGGTGCGCCTGGAGGCTCGTGGCACCGCCCGCAAGCTGGACGCCGCCATGCTCACTGCAGGAGGCTTCCTTGAGGCATTGCTGGACATCTTAGAGAATCCTTCCTACCGCCTCACCATGAGGAAGCTTTCCCGCCTGCACCGAGACGGACCCATGCACCCTTTAGACAAAGTCGCGTTCTGGGTCGAGTATGTGCTGCGCCACAAGGGGGCGCCGCGCCTTCGCACAGAAGCTTATAGCATGCTATTGTATTCATACTACAGCTGGGATGTCGCAGCAGTCTTGCTCTCTGTGCCTCCGCTGAGGCCTTCTCTTGCTTCTTCGGGCACTGATATGCAGGAGAGACTTGAAGACAGGCTCCAGAAATGAGACACAGAAAGGTTCTGAAGGGACAGAGCCACGTTTTGAAGGACTTGGTGATCGCCAAGGCAAGCGGAGGCAAAAAGAAAGCTTGAGTGATAAACGGGAATCCTGAACGACGAAAGATGTTTATCAAGAAAAGCCAGAAACGTCCTTTTCAAGAGGTCCTAATGATGATTACAGCACCGCATTAACCACACGGTCCCTTTCATAATTCACTTTGCTCGGATTCTCTCTGCCTATCTTGCTCTTCTTCTCCTCTCTCTCTCTCTCTCTCTCTCTCTCTCTCTCTCTCTCTCTACGGACATAAAGCTATGCCCCTCTCAGCTCCAAGGATTCCCTGCCAAGACCAACTGAGTGCTGATGATTAGGCTCAGGCCACTTCCTGGAATCATTAAAGTTTCCACTAATCCTCTCTTTGCATAACGCAAGGAACGAGAGTAATTGTAGAGGGGGGGAAAAAAAACGGCATTCGGGATCATCTGCTCAGTAAACAGACTGGCTCGCCCGGGGTGATGTAATCATGCAGCGGGCCGGATAAGATCTGTGATCACGGAATAATTTGGCGATTATCTCATTTATTCCTACCTCGTATAATCCGGCAAATGTTTATTCTTTTCCAGTTTTATATTCGTCTGTTTTCAGACATGCATGCGCAAACGAGCAAGGCCAATAGGACCCGGGTGCAATCAAATCCAAAACTGTTTTGATGACAAAGAATTTGTTTGTGGTCAAGCAAGGTTTCCTAATACCAGTGGATGTGATGGCATTTCACCAGTAGGTGGAGCAACAGGTACATTTTCAATAGGTGGTCCCCATGACGATCAGCCAAGACAGGCCGATTATGCTTAAACACAGAGATTAATACCGCATATCATAACAACAAATACACTGCCGTTAGGAACGGGGAGCGGCTTATGGTCACTTCAGAAGAACCCCCTAGCCCGGAGAAGCTCCTCCTTCTCCTCCTCCTCATCAGATACGAGAGGAGAGATGGACAGATGGACGGACAGGGCAATAAGATGAAGACAGCGGGAGAAAGAGGAGAGCTAAAGCTGATTGAGAGGGCATTAGCCATGGCTGTGGACGCTAATGTATGCTTCTAATGACTCATTATCTCATTATCAATCTTTCTCTCACTCATCTTTTCTTTTTCCCACTCTCTCTATCCCCTCCCAATCGACTAGCAATGATGGGAATAGCAATTAGGACGTTGGGCTGCCAAATGGCTATTTTAATTAGCTTTCCTTAAGAGAGACAAGGAGGTGGGAGGGCACAGACTGAAAGGGTAGGGGGAGGGGCGAGTGAGACAGAGAGAGGGAGAGAGAGAGAGAGGGAGGGAGAGAGAGACTGATGTTCTTAATAAGTGTATGAGATTAGGGGGTCATTAGACCTATGCTCGAATTGATGATTAGGAATTCCTGCAGGTCATAGAAACTTATTAACGCAGCCCACTCGGTGTTAATAGAACTATCCTATTTGTGTTAAACACAAAGAAATTAAAACTAAAAACCAATTACTGGGAGATGGCATCGTCCACCGCCCTCCCGTGGTCAGCCATCACCTCAATGAGGAGCTGGTATAAGCCTATGGACGAGGGGTCCTGTCACTTCTGGACCAACCGGTTTGAATCTGGCTTGATATTTTGAGTTTTGACTGGAGTTCTGAAATTTACCTAATACGCTGAATTTGGCATATTTGTGCTACATCCTGAATTTTTTCTAATGTTCTTAATTTTGGTGCATATCTTAAATTTGGTCAATCGTTCTGAATTTTGCCTGATGTTCTGCTCAGGTTTGGCTAAACATTTGTACAACGTCTTGATGTTCCCAGTCATCCTGATTTTCTCTTAATTTTCTGAATTTTGCAGTTTTTTCAATGTTCAGAATTTAGGCTAAAGTTTTGCATATTTGCATAAGTTCTGAATTTTCCTTCACATTGTAAACATTTTGCATATAGTTTTGAATTTTTCCCAAAATTCTGAATTTGGCCTAAAGTTTGGAACTTACTTTTTCAATTTTTCCCAGTGTTCTAAATTTAGCCTAATATTTATATATTTTCTAAATGTTCTGAATTCTGACTGTTTGGGATTTCTCCTACCGGTTGAAATTTTTCCCAGTAATCTAAATTTAGCCCAATGTTTGAAACTTTGCCTACTGTTTAGATTTTTTATATGTTCTGAAATTTGCTACACATCTCATTTTTCCACCATTGCTTGAAATTTCCCAATGTCCTGAAATTTACCATACATCCTGAAATTTGCCCAATGTCATGAATTGCATGTCGTTGCATGTCAGACAGCTAAACATGATTTATAATTATTGCCATCCAAATAATGCTTTGAAAGCAGCAACTTCTTTGAAATATAACAGTAGTGAACAAACAAATTCCAAATTTTATTAAACTAAATAATATTTACTGCAGTCTGTGTTTATTATTGTAGTTAATGATTTCTGTTCTTGTCTGTATTTACTTATTTTCATATTGTCATGGTAAATTTGAAGAAAGTTAAAAACAACCAAACAGCTGGTGTTCTACAATGAACAGGGTTATGAAACCTTGTAAGTGCACTGTAAATTGTAGCACACTTAGCTTATCTAAAAGGTTGAGAGCCGTGGTGCCTCAATTTTATAAAAAAAAAAAAAAAAAAAAAAAAAAATATATATATATATATATATATATATATATATATATATATATATATATATTTCAGAAAATGTATTTATCTATTTAAAATAAACATTTTAAAGTCAATTAAGACAATTATCATTAAATTGAGTAAATTAATATCTCAATATTAAGTCTACAAAATTCTCTTCTAAAAACCAAATTTCTATTAATATTCTGAAATTTGCATAATGCGCAACATTGTGCCCAACATGGTGAATTATACCAAATGCTCTGTATTTTTCCCAGCGTTCAAAATTTTGCTAAATTTTTTCTCAATGTTATCTAAATATTGTATGTTTAGTATTTTGCCAAATTTTCAGAATTTTACTCAATATCCACAATTTTTGCCTAATGTCTGGAATGTTCAATGTTCTGAATTTAGCCTTGCTGTTAGAAATATGCCTGCTATTGAGAACTTTGTCTGACATTTAGATTTCCCTATCATATATCACACTGAAAGGTCTGAGAGTGGGAGGTTTCCAGTTTGGGCATCTTGATTGTTGGTCAGACACACAGCTGAATATGATCAGAGATCTGGTGGTGCATTATAACACGACGTCGCCCCTCATGCTTTAATAATCACATGTTTCAATGTTTCTCATACTGTCCTCTCTCTCTCTCTCTCTCTCCCTCCCTCTCCCTCTCTCTCTCTCTCTCTCTCTCTCTCTCTCTCTCTCTCTCTCTCTGTTCCCTTTGTCATGAAGTGTCCCGGGGTTATGATTGTTATGATTTATATGAGTCTGCTCTGAGATTTTTCTCCCTCTCTCTCTCTCTCTCTCTGTCTTCCTTTCTGTCTCTCCCGCTCTCTCCTTCTTCTCTGTCTTCATCTCACTTCATCTCTCTCGTTCCTCCTCTCTCCTCTCCGTCTTATTCTCTAATCATTTATACTTGCATCCCCTTAGGCCGATTCCGAGAGTAATAATGAAAGAGGTTTAACCCTTTAATGCTCCACAGCTCTGACCCCAAACACACAGACTCTTGCACCGCGGTAATTTCCTCGTCGTAGGAGAATTTGAGTGAATTATTTGTTACCGGAGTGAAAAATGCCTGCATATAAACTAACATTAACCCGAGTAACTAATTATCAGTGGCTGTGCTGGGGCCCAGAGTGCAGGGCATATGATCTTTACTGGGCCCTGAATATAGATAGGTACACTGTTCAACACTCGTAAGCCCCGAACCTCCATCAACACCCTGCACACAGTCCAGAGGTATAGTTATCCTTCCCTTATATTCATAATGCAGCCAAACATTCATAATCCATGCTAGCCCAATTCAAACTAATCATTCGCAGCCTGAAACATCACACTGTACATTCACTGTCTAACATTTACAAATCTTCAAAATTAAAAATTTCTGAATTCAAATTATGTATCAGAATTTATTTGATTTAAAAAATCACCTGTAATACAGAAGGGTTCTAAGGTAACGTATAGTTTGGCCTGTTGCATGTCAAACAGATAAACTTGATTTACATATGAGGTGTAATTGTTGCGGTCCAAGTAACGCCTTGAGATCAGTATCTTCTTTGAAATATAACAGTAGTAAACAAGCAAATCCCACATTTTATTAAACTATATAATATTTACTGCAGTCTGTGTTTATTGTTGTAGTTAATAATATCTGTTCTTATCTGTATTTACTTTCATATTATCATGGACAATTTGAAAAAAAAAAACCAACCAATCAGCTGGTGTTCTACAATGGTCTGAGTTATGAAATTTTGTAAGTGCACTGTAAAGTGTAGCACACAAAGTTTACCTAAGCAGTTGAGAACCTGGGGAGAACCTTAAATGCATTTATAGGTAAATCATTTTAGTAAATTTATGTAATGTATCTATTTAAAATAAATATTTTAAAGTGACATTCAAAAGTTGATTAAGACAATTATCAGTAAATTGAGTAAATTAATATCTCAATTTTAAGTCTACAAAATTCTCTTCTAAAAAATTGTTATTATTTTAGTAGAGCAGCAATTTTTGAGTCAACTTGCCTTCACCTTTATACTAAAATCTTCTAGTGCCTTTTACAGTGTATATTCTCTGAAAATAAATGTTGTATATAATACCTCGGTAGATCTGTAACAATAGCAAAACACTTTTCCATCTTTCCTAAACACCCTAGAAGAATCACTTTATCACTTAAATTATTGTAGTTAAATATTTGTGCACATAATGAATAGTTTGAAAAACCTTCTTCCTCAAAAGAACCAATGCAATGTGGAAACCTACGAAATGAAGGCCTGTAAAGTTTGGGATATATGAATTGCAAGGACCTCTAAACTGGGGTCTGTGAAATGTGGGGACCTATAAAACGGGATGTTATGAAATATTGGGACCTATTAAGTCTATTATTTAAACTTATTAGACCTAAAGGTGAAATGGGAGGACCTAAGAAATGAATGGACCTATTGAATGGACACCTATGAGGTGTAGGGAAGTATTAAATGGACACCTATGAGGTGTAGGGACCTAAATGGGGGCTTCTGAAATGTCGGGGTTTATTAAAAAGAGGCTACGAAATGGGACCTTATGAAATATGGTGACCTAATAAATGGACGCCTATGAAATGGGGTACCTGTAAAATAAAGGCCTATAAAATGGGCATCTGTGAAATAAGGGAGTCTATGAAATGTGTTGACCTAAAAAAAAATGTAGGGATATATAAAATGAGCACCTATGAAATGTGTGGAACTCTAAAATGGAGGTCTATGAACCTACTAAAGTTATGACTTAAACCTATCAAACCTAAAGTTCCCCAAATGTGGCCTACGAAATGGGTGGGGCTATGAAACCTGGAGGCCTATGAAATGCACACCTATGAAATGCAGGGACCTAAAAATGAGGGCCTGAGAAATGTGGGGACCTATTAAATAGAAGACTATGACATGGGACTATGAAATATGGAGAAATATGGACACCTATGAAATGGGGGTCTATGAAATATGGAAATGTATAAAATGAGGACCTCATAGATGTGAAATTTCGATACCTATGAAATGTTGGAGCTGAATGAAATCCAGAAATGAAATTCCCCAAACGGAAATGGGCCTTTTCTTTACTATAGTATTCCATTTCTATTATTGCAAATTTTGACTCTTAATAATGAACTATATATCTATATATTTATTTATTTGTTTATTTGTTTCTTTGTTTGTTTGTTTTAAGTATAATGTGCTGATTTAAGCTGCAGTAACAGATAACGCCGCTGAAATACCCACACAGGTTCTTTGTATCTGTGTTTTATAGTTTTCACCTGGTTCAGATCAAATGTTCCCACCGTGTCAGAACTTCCTTGTTTTTCTAGCATTATGGGGACGTTTGGTCTGAACCGAGAGCAAACACCACACCAAGTGTGTTATTGAGTAGCCTGTGTTGGAATCTGAGTCAGGCGTCAGCGGCAGTGCGTAAAGTAACTGAGATACTGGCAATAATTCTAATAAGCCCTGAGAGGCTTGGAGCCCCGTTTGGCCTTGTTGGGTTCCTGATTGAATAAACTTCTTCGAGCTCCTCCGACGCAGCTCCAGCAGGATAGCTGCTTTCTTTCCCCTGTTTTTGGCCTTTTTTCCCAACTCTACGTCCATCCCTCCATCCACCCTGACTCCAGCACGGGCGGAATTGCGGCTAATTACGCTCTGTTAATTACAAATTTAGACTAATGTGCCTAATTAGACGAACATGGTTTGTGGATGCGGGACATCTTTCCTCTGATTTGGAAAATGATCTCTTTAACAAACAATATGACTTAATTGCATACATTTGCATAAACAAATGAGCTAATTAATTACAATCAAGCACTTGCTGATGAGTCGGAGGACAATGAGGCTTTGGATGTTTTCCCCGGAGAGAGAGAGAGCGAGTGAGAGAGAGAGAGAGAGAGAGAGAGAGAGAATGGGAGTGTGTACACATTAGCATGTTTATGAGCTCATAAAGTTTCATTTAAACACACACACACACGTATATCCACACACACAGATGTGGTAGTGAATGTTAGGGGTGTGTCAGTATGTGTGTTATGTTAGGGACGTGGCTGGCTACAGCACTGTGCAAAAGTCAGAGACCACCCTTCATTAATTTATCCTTCATGTCGGATCGCTGTTCAGGAGATTAGATATAAGATCATCCACTTGCATACAGAGGCAGAAGGTCCACTTAAAATAAGACTGAAGCTTCTAAAATTGAACTTCAATAAAAAGCTACACAGAAAACGGGGCTTCCTAACAACCACCTGGAAGACCCTGGTGGACCCACCAACACTGACCCCATCAGATAAACAGAACTTAAAGCTTATATCTTTGAGAGAGAGGAGGATGTTATGCTCCACATCTGCCTCAGGTCTGAGAACATCCACAGCTGTTTCTGCCCATCCTTCTCCCACTGTGAGAAGACACCTCCTCAACACTACGGAGGTCTGAAAGGAGGTGTAGCTGTTCAAGAAGCTCCTCACTGAGAAAATGAGACCCACATGTTCAACAAAGAAGCTGCTGGTGTTCTCAGAACAAGGACTCAGGACTGAACCCAATAGAGTCCAGAACCTCAACACCACTGAATGTGTTTGGGGTCACCTGAAAATGCTAGTAGTAGTTAGCAAGCTGGGTACAGAGTGAGCAAGGAACCAAGGCTCTATACTACAAAAACACAGTAGCAATCGAAACTATATCAGGTTCTAGTAACCAGCCTTTCATTGGAGGAAGGAAAGAGTGGCCTAGCTGGTCACCTAGCATCGCCATGACCAGCACCAGACCAGAATCAACAACCGTAGACTAGCAGTACCTACCATAGACCAGCTAGCCTATCATGCTAGCCTAAGCAGGAAAAACTCATTTCTGAAGAGACAAAGCTTGAGACTGTTGGTTGGCATGTAGTCAGGATAGCAAGTGCACTGGCTAATCCTCAAGCTAATCTAGTTATTACATCAAAACACAGCTCACATATCTGTCTAATTCCTAGTGTGGGTTATCTGCTTAACAAGCTAGATAGTAACTTCAGCTTGTGAAGAAGAAAACAAGGTTCTATACTCTGAGAAAAAAGAACATTACAGTTAACCGTTTGTTCTAGATATTTATATTTCTCCTGCAGCTTGCAGCAACATCATGGATAAATATTTAGACTTTTATTACAGAAAACTCTTATACAACTAGTATAGCATAGGAGAGCTGGCCGACCAGAACAGCCATGACCAGCTAAACCAGCACCAGATCAGCATGAACTAGCATGCTAGTGTTAGCAGGAAGAACAAAGTTCTAAAGTGTTAGCATGTGGTTTGGATAACAGTTTAGCTAATCCATCTGGAGTTGTCAGGCAGTCTAGCAGAAGTTCAGATCACATTCCTTTTAAACGTACTAGCTGGATTAGCTCCTGCGCTAAATAGCTAGCTCATGTTCCTAATAGGAAAGAGGGTAGTGGACTGCTGTTGGCCCACTAACAGCAAAGCTGGTGGTCCACTGTTGTTTTTGTTCAGTTTCCTGGGCGACCCGCAGGTGGTTTAGGAGAATATTAGACACGGTGTGTCGTGAAGTGTTTTCTACTCGCAGCCCAGGTTACTTTATCAAACTTTTTTTTTTTATACTTTGGTTATACACTGTAAAGTGGATAACAATGGTAGCAACATCAGGCTCCTGTAGACGGCGCTGCACGAGGATGATGGGGCTATAATTCCCTGTGGTGTGTGAGTGATGGGATCCATAGATTGGGAAGAGGTGGTACAGTGCAGGGAATGTTTTCTCAAGGACCATAGTGTGAAGGAAGTAGCTGAATCTGCAGGTGTATGGAAGCGTACGGGTCTACCAGCAGTGGCTACAATCCCAGTCTACAGGGAATTCTCCTCGGAACTGTGCCAGGGAAGGCATCCACTACATCTGGCCCAACTCTGCAGCTCTTTGATGTAAGAGTGTTGGAACATTGATGTGGCTACGTCCAGAAACTTGTCCAGTCCCTGCCAAATCCTATCACAGTCTTGACAATTGGGTGTCAGTAACGGTCTGGTCCAGTCGTTATTGGTTCTGTACACAATTAGAATCTATTTGAGGAGATTTAAAACTAGCTAGGTCTGCAGTAGTCTGGGTGGTCCGAGGGTGGACTAGCAGTGCCAACCATGCCAAGATCAGCAGGCCGATATATGCTGGCTAGCTGAGTTAGCTTTACTACAGTGCCGCTAATAGCGAGATGCAGCTAAACCCCTCTGCTAAAGACACACGACCCGACTCGGACTAGCATGTGAGCGTCCCCGGTGTGCGCGTCTATGTGTTTGCCTGTAGGTGTGTGTCTGTGTGTGTGTGTGTTTGAACTTTATGAGCTCATGAACATGCTAATATGTTGCTCTCCGCGGGAGAAATTATGGTCCACGTGCGGGTGAGAGCATTTGTCGCGAGTGTCCACACAAATAACCTTCCGCCGTTTCCTTATTGGCCACAAACATGGCCGTTTCTGCATAACACCGGCATCATGCAGTTAGAGCCTCGCTCGCCGCTTTATTCCCTCCGCACATCCATCTCTCTTTCCTTCCCCCCCCTCCTCCGTTTCTCTTTTCTCTTTTTCTGGAGGCTTTTGCAGACGGAAGGACCTCTCCCCTCCTCTTCTGTGTTGGAATTTAATATGCAACTTTTTATTGGAAAACAATCGTGCGTGCCTGCGTGAATCCTGACCGCAATATATCTGTTAGCGCGTCTAATCCGATCAGGCCAGGGAGGGCTATTTATCACCGCAAATCCAGGGCATTTCAGCCTTCTTTTTATTATTTTAATATATTTCTCAGCTATTAAATCACCAAAATGATGAATTAGAACTGTCTGGCATGCTTTCAGAGGCGTGACAGAAAATGATGCACTACCCAATTTGAGTGGTCATTTGGACTTTTTAAAGACAAAAAATGATGCCAGGAAAAAAGTCCAATATTTTTCCCGTTCCTAGTTTTCCCCCAGCCCCTCCGAGAGAGTGTTTTTAATAAACACTCTAAGTGGGCTTTATTGCTGTGTTAGAGAGGGCAGCATCACAACTATCTTTAATATACGGCCAATTACCGAACACGCTCGCTCGCACACATTCGCGCCTGCGCCCAAACATGAACATACATGACTATTAGGCAGCCGTGAACACGCATGCCCAGTTGCGGGTGAACCTTTAGGCACCCCCGGTCCAATGACACCTCTTTGTCGGCCTTGTAATTAAGACGCCAGGACGGAAATTTGACACGTGCATGCAAATCGGAATATTATATATTATTCTATAATTTAACATCTTGACTAAAGTGTGGCATGTGCAAAAGTTTGGGTACCCCATGCAGATTCTCCTGTGTGCTTGTTTTTATTGGGCTTATTTGCATCAAGGTGATGATGGGGTCACGTCCCCCCTAGGTGCAATGGGATCAAGCACCCACTGGGATGCGATGGGATCAAAGCCCAGAAGGTGACTTGGACAAACAAGGAACTGAACGACGGAGGATGCACAAGGCTTTAACAGCCATCTCGGATGTGGGAAGATGAGCCAGGTTGTTAACTTGCATGGAGAAAGTTCTCTCGTCTGGACAAGCTAGGGTTTAGCATGTCCAGATGGGCGGGTCATAAAACAGCTTAACGCATATTGGAATTTTTAAGATTCTATATTTTCAAACATTCCAATATAAACTAACGTTATTGAGAGATTGTGGAGAAATGACAGTTGTCATGTCTGTGTGGGGTGCCGCAGAGATATCTCCTGAAGTTAGCATGCTAGCCAGCTAGCTCCAGCCCGTCCTCTCTTGTAGTACCCTTCTGTACCTGTAGAGGTGACAGTGAGTCCGACATGAGAGGATGTAGAAGCAGTGCTGTTGGGCCCATGCCGTATTCTAACCTCTTATCAGTCATGTTGAAGGTGCTGCTCCCGGTTAGGTCACTTATGGGCTGGTAGCCAACGAAAGGAGCAGCAAACACGACGATGGCTGAAGCTCCTGGCGAGCGAGCACCGGCACCACCGCTGCCACTGCTCGTCCTGGGAAAGAAACCACATTCAGCAGCCAACGAAAGGAGTCATATAAGGAGTCATGCAGTAGAAGAGTTAGCACTGGTGCTGCTCTCCGCCGCTGGAGACGCTCTTTCTCCATAATTTAAATATACAAACTTCGGAATTCTGTTATCCGATGAAGGTTTACAGTGATGGGATTGTGCTTTCACACACACACAGGAATCTGCACATACATGACTGTCTCTCTCACACACACACATTAGCGGCGGCTCAGCCTGTGCACACCCACGCGCCCGGATGATAAACGAGGCGACTCGGTGCTGTGACCTCACCCAAACACCTGTTTACTCCCGAATGTACGCAGCTACTTTTCGGACTTTTTCATATTTTATACAATTTTGCTCTTTTCCTTCATTTCCGCTGCATCTGCAATTCCATCTCCCGCTTTCCAGCGTTGCTCTTAAGTGCTTTGCATGCATTCACAACCTCTGTCTGTATCAGCGTTCCTCTTCATCATCCACACACTCATTTGGTTAGGGTTTTTACTAAGGATGCCTGGATATGCTCACCTCAGCTCTTAAATCTAAACACTTTAAGCTTGTTTTGTATTAATTCACCATTTATCAGCATTACAGCTGTTCAGCTGCCACCGTAAATCATCTCACCCTCGCTGTCGGGACGAAATCTCATATTCCCAAAATGGTAGTGTTATAAAGGAGACGGGGAAAAACGTTTGTAACTTTGAATGGACTTTAATGGAACACAATTCTTCTCTGAGTAATTTGGAGACATTTTTGTTGATCCATTCATCATACAGTCTAGCCATATTCCTCAGACTAACTGTCATACTCAGGTGTATAATTAATTAATTAATTAATTAATGAATAGATGATCGTCTGCAGAAGTTTTAACCTCCTAAGTTTTAACCTCACAATATCATTTTCTGATCTTGTGTTATTTAAAGACTTTTCATTTGGTGATTTCATTTAATTTGAATTAATTGATCAGAAATGTGAGATAATCATTATTTTACCTTAATGAAACTTTCAGACTCTGACCGTTCTACTTTTAATATTTTGTCATTGTAATTAAATAATTGTATCTCCACACTCGATCATGAATGAATCAACCGATGGAATGACTTCAGACAGAATTTTTTGGCCTACAGTCGGAATCAGCCAGAATTTAATTTTCAGTCTGTAGTCAGTTTTAGATTAAAAAAATAAAAAAAAGGTCTACAATCAAATGTAGATAAAAATTGTTGGTATAATCAGATTCAGATAAGAATTTGTTGGTATAATCAGATTCAGATAAAAAATGTTGGTATAATCAGATTCAGATAAAAATTTGTTGGTACAAAATCAGATTCAGATAAAAATTTGTTGGTATAATCAGATTCAGATAAAAATTTGTTGGTATAATCAGATTCAGATAAAAAATGTTGGTATAATCAGATTCAGATAAGAATTTGTTGGTAAAATCAGATTCATATAAAAATTTGTTGGAACAAAATCATATTCAGATAAAAATTTGTTGGTACAAAATCAGATTCAGATAAAAATGTGTTGGTACAATCAAATAAAAAATTGTTGGTATAATCAGATTCAGATAAGAATTTGTTGGTACAATCAGATTCATATAAAAATTTGTTGGTACAAAATCAGATTCAGATAAAAATTTGTTGGAGAGTCTAAGACAGATGCATTTTTGTTGGACAACAGTCGGATTCTTACTCATGTTTGTTGGGATACAATCAGATTCAGACAAAATTATGTTGGACCACAGCCAGATTCAAATAAAAATTTGTCAGGATACAGTTAGATTCATATGATTCATCTTCATAAGATTTTTCAGACCAAATTGCAAAAAGGTTATTTTGAGCTACAGTCAGAATCAGAGAACATGCCGTATTGCTTTAGTCAGACCAATTTAGTTGGGCTCAGGCTAAATTCAGACAGCTCTTGTTCATGGTACAGTCAGATCCTCACAGAATTAACTTGCGCTACTGTCAGGCCGAATTTTGTGACCTGCAGTCAGAATCAGACAGAATTTTGTTTTCAGGCTGCAGTCAGTTTCAGATTACATTTGGTCAGGTCCAGACAGAGTTTGGTAGTGTTCTGGTAAGCCTACAGAATTACTCCTGGGCTATATCCAGGTTCAGACAAAATTCCAAATTTTAAAAGTCTAAAATAATTCATAATAATAATAATATGATTAATTTATACATTTTAATATATAAAATATTACCAATAATACTTTAAAAATATAAAAATATTATGGTGTTATTTGTAGAGGAGTAGTTGAGCCTGTGGTTTTATTTTATGGAAACTCTTGATGCCAAAAGTTGAATGTAAATCTGATACATTTCTCAGATCGCTGTGGAATTCTGTTTAACAAGCGAAATAATAAATGTTGACCTCTAAGGGTTAAAGGGGTTGAAGCTGTGCTGTGGGGCTGTATGGTGGTGTCCGGTAGGGGGCATTAGAGGCTCCCTGCTTTGCTGCAGGTGGGTGGTGGGGGCCACGCTGCTCCGGGACAGCTGGTTTGACCCCTTGTCCCCCACGAGTCCTCACACCAATCAGCCCAGCGCAGCCAGAATCAATTAGCACCAGGAGGGGGGGTGGAGAGAGGGAGAGAGGAGGAGTGGGAGTGGGGGGGCGAGCAGGGCCCAGGCTGGACGACTGGGGGCCACACCTGGCCTCCATCTCTCCATCCTCCAGCTTTCTTCACGCTCTCCTCATATCCGCTCTGTCTGCCTGCCCGGCCGTCCATCCGTCTTCTATTGTCTTCATTGGGCTTTGAGACTGAGACGCCCCTGAGCTGGATTCATCATCTGCTTTCTCTCTCTTTCTCTCTCTCTCTCCATCCATCCATCTATCCATCTATCTATCTATCTATCTATCTATCTATCTATCTATCTATCTATCTATCTATCTATCTATCTATCTATCTATCTATCTGTCTGTCTGTCTATCTATGTCCCTCCTTTTAACTTTCTCTATGTTTTTCCTCTCTCACTTTTTCTTTCTTCTGGTTTCTATCTTTCTCTTTCACTCTCTATCATTTTCTTCTTTTATGTACTTTTCTCAAACGTTCTCCCCATTCTATCTATCCATCGATCTATCCATCCCCACTTTCTTTCACCCCATCTCTCTCCCTCTCCTTTTTCATTCTCTTTCCCTCTCGTTCTCTCTCTCTTTCTCCCTCTCAGAAAGTCCCAGATCGTTCCTCTCTTTTCTTTCTCGTCCATCTTTCTGCTCTCTCTCTCGGTCGTTCTCTCTCGCTCTCTCTCTCATCGCTCTCCATTTCGGTCCCATCTCTTTCTCTCTGGGGCGCCTCGATGGCTCTTACCTCTTACTTCTTCTTCCTCCCCCCCCCTCTCCCTCTCTCTCTTTCTCCCTCTCTCTCTCTCTTTCTCCCTCCCCTCCTCTCTCTTTCTCCATCTCTCCTTCTCTCTCCCTCTCTCCTTCTCTCTCTCTTGCTCTCTCTCTCTTTCTCTCTCTCTCTCTCCCCCTCTCTCTCTCTCACTCTCTCTCTCTCTCTCTCCTTCTCTCTCCCTCTCTCTCTCTCTCCCTCCCCTCCTCTCCCTCTCTCCCTCTCTCTATTTTAAAGATGTGTGTTAATAACTTTTAAATAGTCTGGCAGTAGAGGGCCAGAGGGCCAGTCACTTCTCTTATTGCTCTCCCTCTCTCTCTCTCTCTCTGTCTCGCTCACCTTTATCTATGCTATCTCTCTCTCCCTCTTCAGGCACTCTGTCCATCTCTCTCACTCCCCCTCTCTCTCCCTCTGCGACGGCAATACCGAGATGATGAATAATTCACTCTCGGAAAAGCAGTAAGGATACGAGGACCCCTCTTTCCTTCCTTCCATCTCCTTGCTCACCTCACTCTGTCTCTCCTTTCACTCCTCTCCTCCTTCTCCAGCTTTCCTTGCTGATCCTTTCATCTTTATATGTCCCTGAATGATACCTGAGCATATCCGTATTCATAGGGAGGAGCAGGAAACAGCCCGTCTTCGTGGCGCCTCGCTGTTTAACTCAAACAGAAGCGTCGCATTAAAACAAATCGGCCATCTTGTAAAACACACACACGCCGATGAATATTTATTGAGCTCGGAGCCTCGACTCCATATATTGCTTTGTTGGCACGCGGGACGGTGTGTATGATTAAGAAGCTGCTGTGGGAGCGTAACCTCGCCGAGCCCGGGACACCGTGCGGCTCTGGAGAAATGTATATTGTTGTTTTTTTTATAGATTTATTTTTATTTTGGTTAAATGCTGCTTTAAATGAACCAGAAAACACATTTTCCAAACTTATACACACCTTCTCCTTCTGTGGCGCAACCCGTTCTGCCTCTGGGGCGTGTATCAGCTTCTGAGCCGTGCAGGATCCTGGTAGAAATGTTCATTTAGTTCTGATGTGAGAGCCCCAATCAGATCCAGCCCTACTTGCAGGCCAATTTGTAGCATCAGTTTTCATGTAATAGACTCAGTATGCATGTTCCCAATGAGCTACGTCATGTGACGGACTGCAGCACGCCTAATTTCAAAAGGGTGGATGAATAAATGACACGTAGAGGAGTGTGGGTCAGTATAGCTGCGGATTAGGGGATTTTGGGGATCTGCCCTGAGTGAGTAGATCCAGTTTGATGGCTGTAGGTTAAAAGAAAGAATAGGGTTTGAATGGGTTGAAAATGAATGGGTGTCTATGGGAGGAATGAGGGATGAACAAACGACACATAGAGGAGTGTGGGTCAGTTTGTCGGTGGATTAGAGTTTGGGGATCTGCCCTGAGTGAGTAGATCCAGTTTGGTGGCTGTAGGTTAAAAGAAACTATAGGGTTTGAATGGGGGTGAAAATGAATAGGTGTCTATGGGAGGAATGAGGGATGAACAAACAACACATAGAGGAGTGTGGGTCAGTTTGTCGGTGAATTAGAGTTTGGGGATCTGCCCTGAGTGAGTAGATCCAGTGTGGTAACTATAGGTTAAAAGAAACTATAGGGTTTGAATGGGGGTAAAGTTGAATGGGTGTCTATGCGAGTAACGAGGGATGAATAAACGACACATAGAGGAGTACAGACTCATAGCTTTGTATTAGAGCCTGGGAACCTGCCTTCAGTGAGTACATGAAGTTTGGTAACAGTCAGGCAAAGGACAAAATAGGGTTTGTGGGTTTCAAAAATCAATGGGAGTCTATGGGAGGAACGAGGGATGAGGAAAAAAGGCCTATGGTGAATTCATTCTGATATTCGTACCCTGTAAAGGTGTATGTGAAACACTGTCTGTCAGATTCATAAGTCGGATCAAAAGCTGTGAACAAGCAGCATTCCCAATCGGACAAAACATTAAGTTGGAAACTGCCGGACTACTTTGCAGACTTCCTGTCATCCAGGAAGTAAAAGAAAAATGTAAATCGGGTAACAATGTCCGATACAGTTACTAATAATCCAGAGATCTGAAGGTTTTCCTAATCCGAGCGCAGTGAAGACTCATGTGCGCTTGTTTTAGAGTAGACTGTTTAAGTTAACGCCGTATTTTCATTAGCTACCACTTGGGTTGACATAGCAACAACTGAACATCATCTCAGCATCCACCTGCTATACCATAACAACGACCGAGCAACATCCTAACAACCACCTGGGATGCAACTGGGCCCATCAACTGGGATGGCATAGCATTCCTTAGTAACACCTATTAAACAGCTGGGACGACATAACAACATCTCAGATGACATCTCAACTGCAATTACATAGAAACAGTTTGGCAACAACAGGGATGCAACAGCAGTGGCCTAGCAACACCTTAGCAACCATGTAGGATTCCGTAGCAACACCTTAGCAGTCATCTGGAATTGGAACAGTGGCCTAGCAACACTGGTATGTCTGAGTAACATCTTAGCAGCCACCTGGAATTTCTGGAGATTCCATAGGCATGCCTGAGTAATATCTTCCCAACCACCTGCGATAACATAGCAACATCCTAGCAACCACCTGGAATTTCATACCAAGCTGAGATATACATGTTGTAGATGGTTCATTTTTGGTTATTCGGATATAATTGATTCTCCTTGGGGACTTTTCGCCTCAATGCGCCCTGCATGTATCCCTCCGCCGTTAATGAAGTCAGTACCTTGTAGACCAGAACCTTCTCAAAACATCACCACACCGAGCCAGTAACCTCTCCAGACACCTGGCTACCACCACCGGGAGGACATCTAACCACATTTCACAGAAACCATTCCGATCGACCTGGTTTACGTTTCATCAATTTAATTAGGAACATCTCCCGACCCGGTCTGTGCGCTGATTTGAGCGTGCAGGTCGATGCTAATAGGTGGGCTACTGTCTTCCATTGCTTGTTAGCGACATTAGCTTCATGGCTCCAGTTGCCAGATCGCTGCCTTTTCCTGATCCTGTTAATGAAACTAGAAACTCAGTGCAGGTAGCCAGCAGATGTCACTGTGCCGGCCGGCCCAGTTACGGTTAGGTGTTTGTGGTTACGGTTCTACCGTCAAGAAAAGGAGGAAAGAGAGGACGGAAAAGTTGAGAGAAGCAGTAGGAATGAACGTGCAAGGAGTGGAGGGTACGGAAAGAGAGAGAGAGAGAGGGGGAGGGAGGGGAGGAGAGGGAGTTGGAGATAGCCCTCTCCCACTCTCCGACACTAATTGCGTTTTCCCTGAGCAGAATTGAGTTCCGGAGAAAGAGAGAAAGGCCAGAGGCTTTTCATAATTGTATCGACAGGAAAATGAATATGATGAATGGCGTTCATTCAGCACGTCCTGGATTTATTGTCTTTTCCTCAGGGCGTTAATCGCCGTGAAAAGAAAAAAAACAGGCGGAGAGAGAGACAGAGAGAGAGAGAGAGAGAGAGAGAGAAGGAGAGAGAGAGAGAGAGTCATATTCCTTACTCCGGTCCTGTCAGTGCCCTCCTAACTTACAGTGCGACAACTCTACAGCTTTTGTGTCCATTACAAACTTTTCCAGCAGCGTTTTTAAAGCGATACATCCTTCAGCCGAGCCGTGATTGCCTCTCTGATGAGTTTTAGGCCCCAGAGCGAGACAATGATTGGCATTTTACTGACACGGAGTTAAACCCTGGAAATGCAGTTAGGCTGACAGCGGGGTGGGGGGATATTAACTTTAGGCCTAAGCTTATTGTGCTTCAGATTTTATATTTTATTTTTTGGTGGGGGGCGAGAGAAAAACAGACCTCCACTTTGGCGGCTGGTTCTCCTCCAACCTTTATATATAGATATCAGTCTATATGGTAGGGGGGCTTCTTTCACACCCTCACCCCTTCACACCACCACCACCCCCCCATTTCTCTCCCTCTCTATCTCTTTCTCGCTCGCACAGTTAAATGCGGTTGTGGATGCTGGGGATCCAGATGAATGCGATGCTCATAAAGTGTGCGTTTGAAAGCCATCCATCATGGAGATGTCTGAGCGAGAGGAGCACAATGCACAAACTCTGTGTGCGTGTGCACATGGGGCTTAGTGTATATATATCTATATATATATATACATATATGGGTGCGTATGGGAAAGTTAGCGCTGGGTGCTATAGTATGAGAAAGTGTGGGATTCCTGTAGATGCATAGAATATGATGTGGAATTTTGGTTCATGCTAAGTCTATGGTCACTATCCTACATTATTATCATTATTATTATTATTATCATTATTATTATTGCATTAACCATAATGTAACGCTTTCATGTTTCAGCTATTAGTGTCAGGAGCTAATGTTTGCTAGCACCGCTATGGGGTTTCCAATAGCAGGTTAGCACTAAATCACTAAAAGCTTGCACGTGAACATTTACTGGAAGGTCTAGATTAAATACAAACATTTGAAGCTCGTGAAATATGTAAAAGATAAAACATACATTTAAGCTTTTAGCATTTTAAGTATGCTAATGTTTAGCATGTTTACATACACATAATCCAGTAACTGCAGGAAGTCAGATTTTGGCAGTAACTCTATTAGCGTGTTTGGATGCACTTAAATAACCATATCATGGGGAAATTCAGGTCTACATGCGTCAGGCAGTAATGATATTACTCACATATTAAAACTCAAACACGCTGAGGATGTAGTTTTATTGTCGTTATTGTATTGTGTTTTGTCGCTTTATGAAAAGCGCCGCTCGTGTATTTCTGGTACAGTGCTCAGTTTTGGGATATCTGGAATAAATCAGAGAGAGGGTTTAGCTCAGTGGCTGGTGTAGCCTGTCAGTCTGGGTGACTATGCTGTGCTACACTAGTAAGAGTCATTGGGCTAGACTCCAAACACTACACTGGCCTACCTGTAATATGATTAACCTTGTAAGTCTCTATGGATAAGAGTGCTAGGTAAATGTAAATATTTACACCTGATCACTGAGCTAAGATCCAGCTCTCTTTAAACGACCTTAATCCGAACTAAAAAATGGAGTATGCAGGAAGCTGACTATGATCAGATTATGTAAACACAGACTCAGGAAGCTTCTAGATGGACTAAAGGAATGTTTTTCTCAAAAAACAAAATTATTTCTATTGTAAATCAAGGTGTGGTAGGTAACCTAACATGTAAGACCTTTGGTCCAGCTCCTGAGGTCTTAACCAATAGCTGAGCTCAGTCAGATGTATCTACCTGCATACCACAGAGAGGAAAAACAATCCTGATTGGATGGGTTCAGGGTTCTCACTGTTTAAGACTGGAGTACTACTACTCTACTACTCTAATTATGGCATGACTATTCATAAAAACATGCTAGATAGTACGACAACAAAGTGGATACTAAGTATTTATATATATATCATTGGTCCATTCTTTATGAAATTTGAACATGATCCAGGGTAACCAGAGGCTTCAAAAAGAGTTTTTATATTTTAAGAGTTTATATAGTGTTGCGTTTAAAAACAAAGTATGTATGTCCATTTTGTCACTTCTCATGTATTGACATCAGTAGCCCTTTATGCTGATTTCATGAATTCCACAAAAATGATCCTCCAGAATTGCTTGGAATAAAATCTCTTTCCATTGTATTACTGTACTACGTTAAAAAAAAAAAAAATAAATAAATAAATAAATAAATACCGTATATATACACATACAGAACATATGTAGTAAACAATATATGTCTATACATATATATACACACATACACATTTATGATATTTATCATAAAAATGTATATATTCATGTAATTTTCATATTATATCATTTCATATTATATGATCTAAAACTAAAATATAATAACAAAAGAGGAACTGTTAGATGTTTGTTTATTTCCAAACATTTTTATCCATCATATTAAATGCATTAATTAACCTTGCATAATTAATAAGCTTTTATTGTTCAAAACTACAAATAACTGACTTTTGATTCTTAAGGATGTCAGAACCATATGCATAAAAACACAAACAGATCTAAATATGACCCACATCCATATACAGGTAACACATATAATCCACATATAATCCATATATAATCCATATATAATCCACATATAATTCTTATCAGTCCACTTTCATTGGTCCGTCCACCATGTAACAGTTCAAGCGTGTGGGTGATATATATAAATTTACTTCCTCTTTTTAAAAAAGTGAATTCCAGCATAAGCAGATGCCCATTATTTCTATTTGAGCTCAGCTCTACCTGTTACTCCTAAATGAAATAATTCTAGAAGGAATTTATTTATCTGTGTAAAGTGGAGGTAAAGTGATGAATGTGCTGCATTAATAACTCCCTAATGCAGCGCCTGTAATGCGCCTGATAGTATATCCTGACATCACCTGATCGTTTTAAAGCACTGTCCGTCCGGAGCTCTGCTTGGCCAGAAGAGTGAACTGTTAGAGTGCGCTCTATCGGGAGGCTCGATTAGACGGGGCAGCAGCTTATCTCCATTACAAAGCGGCCTTTAGAGCGACCGAGACGTCTAAAAGGGAAGACAGAAAAACAGAGGAACAAACTGCAAGCGGAGCACAAAAGAAAGACAAAAAGTCTTTATAGGCTGGACGGGTGTAGAGGGACGAGAGAGGAGCGAGATGGATGGAGAGAGAGAAAGAGGGAGGGAGGGAGGGAGGGAAATGCCCCAGGCAGTACTGAGAGACAGAGATGGGAGTATATATGTGTATGTGAAGGGGATGGGGAGGGTGGTGGGGGTGAAGGCAGGTGGGACGGCGGAGGGAGGCTGGTGGTACTTAGTTGAACATGCAGAACAACATGCTAATATAATGTCAGCATCTTTAATAATTACATGCCAAAATATTATTTTTTTACCAGAATTAAAACATTTCTATTCAAATTTGTGTGTTTATATATCTTTGTGTTTGTTTTTATGTATTTCCGGAATTAAACCTATCGTAGGAACATAACTTTGTAACATCGTTTCGTCCACACGATTTGAAAAAGTCTTTGTTCTTTACATTGTATATCAATTTCATGATAAATAGACCAGAAGAAAAGGTCTGGTTCCATTGAGGTACATTAAAAGTAGAGTTTGTTATTATCCTCTCTGGTAAAGTTGGCATTGTGGTGATACGTGGTTTTGTTCCAGCAGCTGTGATATGCAGTATATGTATATATTCACAGTAAGAACCAAAAACAAATCTCTAAAAACAGGAAAAACAGTAACAGTGTTCCAAATTTAAGATAATAATTATGATAATAATTCATTTCTATTCGTCTGTTTGTCATCATTTTTGGCACAGCATCAACAGTTTGCCTTTTAAAAATTATAAGAAAAACTAATTTCTAAATTGGATTTACAAGGTTTTGTTCCAACAGGAACTATATGAATTATTATTGTATTGAGATACTATATATATATATATATATATATTATATATATAGTATTATATATATATATTATATATATATATATATAATATATATATATATAATATACTATATATATATAGATACTTATATGTTTAGACTACAAACTGGACATATTATTTTTAAATACAAAATCATATATATTACTAACTTACTGTCACAGCACAATCTTCCATCTCCACATTTATAATTTCATTGACGTTTTTAAATTGAATACGTGAATAGAACTGAAATTTGTCCAAGAAACTTCACATTGCTACGATATGAGAAAAAATGTAACACTTCATAAAAGACGCATGATATTTTTGAATTCTTTTAAAAGTAAAAAAAATTAAAATAATATATATATAAATATATATATATATATATATATATATATATATATATATATATATATATATATGTAATTTGCAAAAGTATATAACACGACATTATGCAAAATGACACAAAAAATATATAATGACACAAAATTACATATATATATTTTTACTTTTAATAAAAATTTGAACAGAACATCTCCATAATTAGAAGCAAACTAATAATAATACAACTTTTGATGCAAGAAGCTCATGAGCCCCCCCAAGTCATTCTAGACCATTTCCTTGGGCCCCTTCATAATGAAATTTACACACAGCATAAAGGACAAGAGGCATTTAGGAACTGTATCAACTGGAAAACGACAAAACGTGGATATACGAGTTTTTGTTCCGTCATATAAAACTATAATACACTTGGGATGTTTGTGTGACCCCACGTTCTGATGATATATAATAACAAGCATATGCATGTGTGAGTGTGTGTGGGTGACTGAGTGTGTGTGTGGGTAAGTGAGGGTGTGTGTGGGTGAGTGAGTGAGTGAGCGACTGAGTGTGTAAGGGCAGGTGGGACGGCGGTAGGGGGGGTGTTGGGGGTGCTGGTGGATCAACAGCTTGCTCCACCCTGAGGGCCTGCAGAAGCCTCTGCCAAGGAGCGAAGGGCAGGACGGCTGGTGGCAGCTGGTGCAAACGCCCTGAACCCCCTCCACACACACACGCGCACACACACACACACAGCAGGCAGGGTGAGAAGGTCAAAAGCCCGTCGTTAGGAAGACAAAGAGCGGCATGGCCACACGCCGGATAATCGGCTTTTATTGAGTGGCTCCGACAAGACCAGCAGAGCGACTGACACCGATACCAAACACACACACCCACACACACACACAGAGAGGGCCTGTCAGGATCAGGGAGGCGGGGACGTACACAGAGTGCTGAAACACTAAGAGCAGAGCTAATTCAGTAAACCATGAATAAACCATGCTGCACATGTGTCTGTAAAGAGCCTGGGACCGCTCACTGCAGCCCCCTAGTGGCTCCATTATGTCTCCTACGTGATAACAGCACATCTATATCAACACATCAGGTGAAGCAGGACTCACACTGCGACTCCGCGTTGAGCTGCTAGGGAGCAATGAAGGCCGGAAAAGGGGGGGAAACCCTGCTGTGAGAAACTATTCACACCTCCTCACAAAGACTCCAGCTTTCTTCATATCAAACAGTCCTGTAAACAAAAACACGCAGCATTTAAACACGAGATCAAAGAAATCATACACCTGATACACCTGATACACCTCATACACCTCATACACTACATACACCTCATACACCTCATACACCTCATACACCTCATACACCTGTCCGTCATACAAATATACTGCATTCATATCACTGAAGGAAAAATCAGACCTCCAAAATGGAATGAATGAATGAATGAATGAATGAATGAATGGAAATACAATCTGTAAATTTTGAGGTGTTTAAGTTTAAATCTGTAACTTATATACAAGCACATATACATGTATCTATAAAATGCTATATGTGTGTCCATTATGTGTTTGCACATCTCCCTCTCTTTCTCTCTCTCTCTCTCTCTCTCTCTCTCTCGCTCTCTCTCTCAGACAGCTATGAGCTCATCTCTGTCTCTCATTACAAGTCTCGCACTGCTTCATTGAGCGGACATACAGAGAGACAGTTTAACTCTCCATGCCGCTGCACTCGGAAGTGTGTGTGTGTGTGTGTGTGTGTGTGTGTGTGTGTGTGTGTGTGTGTGTGTGTGTGTGTGCTGGCGTTTGATGTTGAGTGTGCGGTTTTGAAGACGGTTAGGTCCTCTCTGGTTCTGTCCTGTTTAATAATGAGAGCAGACAGGAAGGACTCCCTGATTGGACTTCCACATCAGAGCAGAGGAATACAGGACTAGAGGAGTAGCAGACTAGAGGAGCACTGGAATGAAGGGTTGGGAGGAGGAGTGGGAGAGAAGATGTAGTGGAGGATGAGAAAAGTAGTAGAGATGAGAAGTAGGAAAGTAGGAGAGGAGTAGAATAGTACTACTAATAATACTACTACAACAACTCTACACCATCTCTACATCATCTCTACACCATCTGTACATCATCTCTACACCATCTCTACATCATCTCTACATCATCTCTACACCATCTCTACACCATCTCTACATCATCTCTACATCATCTACATCATCTGTACATCATCTCTACACCATCTCTACATCATCTCTACATCATCTCTACACCATCTGTACATCATCTCTACACCATCTCTACATCATCTACATCATCTGTACATCATCTCTACACCATCTCTACATCATCTCTACACCATCTCTACACCATCTCTACATCATCTACATCATCTGTACATCATCTCTACACCATCTTTACATCATCTCTATATTATCTCTATAACAACTCTAAATCATCTCTACACCAACTCTATCATGTCTACATAATTTCTACACCAGTTCTACATCATCTCTCTATGATCTCTGCATCATCTCTACATCATCTCTACGTCATCTCTCTATTATCTCTACATCATCTCTACGTCATCTCTCTATTATCTCTACATCAACTCTACATCATCTCTACATCATCTCTACACCATCTTTACATCATCTCTATATTATCTCTACAACAACTCTAAATCATCTCTACACCAACTCTATCATGTCTACATAATTTCTACACCAGTTCTACGTCATCTCTACATCATCTCTCTATTATCTCTGCATCATCTCTACGTCATCTCTCTATTATCTCTACATCAACTCTACATCATCTCTCTATTATCTCTGCATCATCTCTACATCAACTTTACATCATCTCTGCATCATCTCTATATTATCTCTACATCAACTCTACATCATCTCTAGGTCATATCTATATTATCTCTACATCAGCTCTACACCAGCTGTACATAATCTTTACACCATCTCTATTTAAACTCTATAACAACTGTACATCAACTCAATATAATTTCTACAGCATCGTTACATCAATGTGACACCAACTCTGTCTCAACTTTACATCATCTCTACATCAACTCAAAATCATCTCTATATAATCTCTACATCAACTGTGGATCAACTCTGTATAATCTCTTCATCTTCTCTACATTATCTCTATATCAAATCTACATCAACTCTATATAACCTCTATAAAAATCTCTACTACAACTGCACATCAACTCTATATCATCCCTATATCATCTCTACATCAACTCTACATAATATGTATATCATCTCTGCATCTCTACATCATCTCTACACCAACTCAATCATGTCTACATCAACTTGATATCATCTCTACATCATCTCTATATCGTCTCTACGTATCTCTACATCATCTCTACATCATCTGTACATGAACTGTACATGAACTCTATATCACCCCTACATCATCTCTACATCAACATTACATAATCTCTACATCAACTTAATATTATCTCTACATCATCTTTATAGAATCTGTACATTACATGTAAGTCCATAGTATCTAGACTTCCGCATGGAGAGGTTTGGAAATGGTCTCTGATTAACTCTGTGAGATACACAGAACCATGATATACTGAGTTAATATTATTAGTATTCATTTTGATATTAGTTCTTTTCTGAGCAAATAAACACTTCCTGCTCAATTAAAGAGCTGTCAGACAGACTTCCTCCTTAACTGTTCCATAGCTCTATATGTATGTATGCCTGTGTGTGTGTGTGTGTGTGTGTGTGTGTGTGTGTGTGTGTGTGTGTGTGTGTGTGTGTGTGTGTACGTGGAAGTGGTTGTCTGATGGTTGAATGCGTGACTGCTCTCGGTTATAATGAAAGAGCAGCCGGTGGACCACAAAAGTGCACACACACACACAAACACACACACACAGACAAACACACACACACACACACACACACACACATACACACGCACATACACACACACACACACACATATACAGACAAAAACACACACACACACACACACACATACACACACACACACACACACACTTCAGTCACTTCCTCCCCCCCGACACACACACACACATATATACATATATATACATAAGTGTGCACAATCACAGTATGGCTAATATATATTGTACATTATTAAGTCTATATTGTATATTGTTGGAACAATATATGTTATGCGTATGTAAGTAACTGTCACATATAGTGTATATACATACATACATATCATGTCTAGATGTTATCCATATAGTAAATTATTATATATACATATGCATGTGGTGAAGGGCTACTGTTATCTACACACACACAAACATCCACACACATATACATGTAGATACATTTTTATGCAGGTGTCGTTACAGTAAATGTAATATATATATATATATATATACGGGCCATCCTATATACAAATATACAATACAGTGTGTGCGTGTAAGTGCGTGCGTGTGAATGTGTGTGCATGAGTGTGTGTATGTATGTCAGTGCGTGTGAGTGTGTGTGTAACTGTGTGTGTGTGTGTATATGGGTGAGTGTGTGAGAGTGTGTATGTATGTGTGAATGTGTGTGCATGAGTGTGTGTATGTATGTCAGTGCGTGTGAGTGTGCGTGTAACTGTGTGTGTGTGTGTGTGTATATGGGTGAGTGTGTGAGAGTGTGTATGTATGTGTGTGTGTGCGTGTGTCTGTATGTGTGTGTTTGTCTGTATGTGTGTGTGTGTGTGTATATGGGTGAGTGTGTGCGTGTAAGTGTGTGCGTGTAAGTGTGTGCGTGTGTGTGTGTATGTCAGCACGTGTGAGTGTGTGTGTGTGTGTGTATATCAGCGCGTGTGAGTGTGTGTATATGGGTGAGTGTGTGAAAGTGTGTAAGCGTGTGAGTTTGTGTGTGGTTCGAGTATGTGGGTGAGTGAGTGTGTGTGTGTGTGTGTATGTCAGCGCGTGAGTGTGTGTGTAAGTGTGTGTGTGTGCGTGTAAGTGTGTGTGTGTGTGTAGCTGTGTGTGTGTGTGTGTGTATGTCAGCGCGTGTGAGTGTGTGTGAGTGTGTGTGTAACTGTGTGTGTGTGTGTGTGTGTGTGTGTGAGTGCGCGTTTATGTGTGTGTGTGTGTGTGTGTAAGTGTGTGTGTGTGCGTGTGTGTGTGTGTGAGTGCGCGTGTGTATAAGTGTGTGCGTAAGTGTGTGTGTGTGTGTGTGTGTGAGTGCGCTTGTGTGTGTAACTGTGTGTGTGTGTATATCAGCGCGTGTGAGTGTGTGTATATGGGTGAGTGAGTATGTGTGTGTATATAGGTGAGTGTGTGAAAGTGTGTGTGTGAGTGTGGTGTGAGTTTGTGGGTGAGTGAGTGTGTGTGTGTGTGTGTGTAAGTGTGTGTGTGTGTGTGTGTGTGTGTCTGTGAGTGTGTGTGTGTATGTCAGCGCGTGAGAGCGTGTGTGTGTGTGTGTGAGAGCGCATGTGTGTGTGAGTGTGAGTATGTGGGTGAGTGAGTGTGTGTGTGTGTGTGAGAGCGTGTGTGTGTGTGTGTCTGTGAGTGTGTGTGTGTGTGTCTGTGTGTGTGTGTGTGTGTGTGTGTGTGCGCGTGTGTGTGTGTGTGTGTGTGTGTGTGTGTGTGTGTGTGTGTGTGTGTGTGTGTGTGTGTGTGTGTGTGTGTGTGTGTGTGTGTGTGTGTGTTTGTCTGTGTGTGTGTGAGCTTGTGTGTGTGTGAGACTGCGGTCTGAGGCCGGTGTTTTAGCCGTATAGAAGCCGGCGCTGATTAAAGGAGGAGGAAAGAAAGGAAACAGACAGAAACACTTCCAGCAGCAGCAGATAATGGAGCGATGGACAGCTGTTTAAGACAATAGAGCAGTAACCTGCTCACTGGGAGTATTAAAGTAACAAAGAGCTGAAGAGAATCAGCCTCAGGGAGGGAATGGATACCATCCACACACACACACACACACGGGCAGGCCTGTCTGCTTCTCAGTAGGACGTCCGGCTCTAAAAGCACTGCTGATGATTCGCTGCTGTCGGGGTCCTGCTTTGCCTTGAAATGTTGAGCTCACTGATAGCGAGCGACTCCGACCCAAACCCTGATTATAAGGATGTCTGGAAATGAAGACGCTGTGATGCAAATACTTGACTTATAAATATGTGTCGGGTGTGTTACTCAACCAAATGAAGTGAACAGATTTACTTTCTATCAGCTCTCTGCATCACCTTCTTCCACTGTGTCTGCTTCTTTCTCCTATCCCACAGTTAGTACATCCCACTGCCTATAGCCACACTAGTGGCTCCTGCTGAGTGTAACTCTATGGCAGCTCAGTAGGAACTTAAGTTTTGCAGATCTAACCTAAACCTAAACTCTCTCTGATTAGTCACCGCACTAAGCTGAATATGAGTAATCCATAAAATGATAAATCTAAATATTTAAAACTCATGTGTGTGGTTTATTTGAGTTGACTAAGCATATTACTCAAAAGAGCCTCTGAACAGCTACTGAACACGGCTGCATGGAACCACTTAGGATAATATTTTAACTAAATCCAGCATCTCATTTTTGGCCTACATGAATAAAATAACCTGCCCAGTTAATTAGCACCTAGCCACATGACGCTAGTGTGACTAAAGTGAATTTGTTAAATATGTTTTACCCAACCAAGTAACTTAAAGGCTACTTAACACAGTTCTGTGGGACAGTTTGGCGTTTTTAAATAAATAAATTTCATCTTTTAGAGTGTAGAATTTTGTTATACTGCACAATCCTGCACTGGGATGACAACGTTTAATGAAACTGGTCTGAACTGAACTGAACTGAACCGAATTGAACTGAACTGAACTGAACTGAACCGAACCGAACTGAACTGAATTAAATTTAACTGAACTGAACTGAACTGAACTGAACCGAACTGAACTGAATTAAATTTAACTGAACTGAACCGAACTGAACTGAATTAAATTTAACCGAACTGAACTGAACTGAACCGAACTGAACTGAACTGAATTGAATTAAATTGAACTGAATTAAATTTAACTGAACTGAACTAAATTGAACTGAACTGAATTAAATTTAACTGAACTGAACTAAATTGAACTGAACTGAATTAAATTTAACTGAACTGAACTGAACTTTACTGAATTGAATTGAACTGAATTAAATTTAACTGAACTAAACTGAATCAAACCCAACCATACTGAACTGAACTGAACTGAACTGAACTAAACTGAACTGGACTCAAAGGAACTGAACTGAAGTTTTTAGGAGGCTTGGTTTATCCCATGTAAACATTATGTGGATCGTACCGGGATGTGAAATGGATCATGATTATAAAGCTGACCTGAGACGAAACAGAAGGTACAATAACCCAAACCATGTAACTGATTCATTTACCCCAGGTAAGATGTTTAAGGTGACGGAGGCACAGAGAGGACAGGGACCGGATGCTACAGGGCTGCAGCTGACCAGCTGGTGAGGAGTTGTTTGCAAATTAAATCTCATTATAATGTGTAAATTATATAATTATATACTTCAAATATATAATAACTATATAATGTTTTTTCTCTTAATTGTTTGTAATTCTGAAGGGTCCTTTCAGAGGATGGGGGGCTTGCTCTGTTCTGTTACATGTATCCTCTCTGTTCAGGGTGTATTCAATATATCCTTTCATAAGCAAACAATAATCACAGAACAGCAGTAAAAATAACCATAAGAGGAATATTAGGATTATTATCTCACATAGGGATACAATTTAAATGTATGTAAAGTATATAATTATATACTTTCAAATATATGATATTTAATATTATTATTATTATTATTATTGTTATACAGTTACATATTTTGCTGCTGCCAGTATAATACCTCATATCTCATATCTTATAATGATATACATGCAATATTATGCCCAATATGTCTTAATATCTCATATACATATATATATATACATAGAGAGAGAGAGAGAGAGACAGGATGGAGAGAGGATGGAGAGAGGATGGTGGAATAACCCCGTGTTTAACTCTGGAACTGTATGATGATGTTGATGTTGACGGCTGAAGTGGTGTTGGGAGCGTGTTGTAGGAGTGTCAGGCAGCATTAACCCATTTGTCCTACAGCCCTGAGCACACACCCAGCCAGAGGAGAGCCCGTGGGGGCCGTCTATAGTGACACCGCACTCATGTTCGGCCATATGGTGTTTGTCAGTGGGTGAAGGGCTGAGGCTGTTAGGAGCGGGTGATATCGGATCGTTCTGTCCAAGTTACAACACTATTAGCTTTACAGAGAGGCCGTGCTGAAGAGCACCGCTGTGTTGAGGGGGACCGGGGCCGTTCTTATTGATCACCGTGCTGTAATTAACACGCTGTAATTGACTGTTATGCCTCGTGTTAATGGTTTCTCAGGTCCGTATATACGCATTAACACTCATCCTAAGCACAAGGTGTCCAGAAGTTTATAGACACCTACACCTTAATAAGGAGGCTCTGCTTATCTGGGAAGGCTTTAACACTAGGGTTTGGAACATTGCTGTGAGAGTTTGACTGAGTGAGGTCAGGCACCGATGTAGGAACATTGCTGTGAAGATTGGATTGAACATTAGCAGTGTCAGGTATTGATGTTGGAACATTGCTGTGAGGATTTGATGGACTGAGCATTAGTAAGATCAGGTACTGATAAGCATTGCTGTGAGGATTTGACTGAGCATTAGTGAGGTCGGGTACTAATGTTGGAACATTGCTGTGAGGATTTGATTGCGCATTAGTGAGGTCGGGTACTAATGTTGGAACATTGCTGTGAGGATTTGATTGCGCATTAGTGAGGTCGGGTACTAATGTTTTACATTGCTGTGAGGATTTGATTGAGCATTAGTGAGGTCAGGTACTGATAAACTTTGCTGTGAGGATTTGATTGAGCATTAGTGAGGTCAGGTACTAATGTTAAACTTTGCTGTGAGGTTTTGATTAAGTATTAGTGAGGTCAGGTACTGATGTTGGAATATTGCTGTGAGGATTTGATTGAGTGTTAGTGAGGTCAGGTACCGATGCTGGAACATTGCTGTGAGGATTTGATTGATCATTAGTGAGGTCAGGTACTGATGTTGGAACATCGCTGTGAGGATTTGATTGAGTGTTAGTGAGCTAAGGTACTGATGTTGGAACATTGCTGTGAGGATTTGATTGAGTATTAGTGAGGTCAGGTACTGATGTTGGAACATTGCTGTGAGGATTTGATTGAGTATTAGTAAGGTCATGTACTGATGTAGGAACATTGCTGTGAGGATTTGATTGAGTATCAGTCAGGTCAGGTACTGATGTTGGAACATTGCTCTACAGCCCAGTCTTGGGGGGCTTTATACCTCTGTAGCCCACACTTGTTACTCTCCAGAGTGTCCAGTTCTATGGTCAGTGCTTTTCTATGGAGGTTCCAGCTTGTGTAGAGAACCCATCCTGAGTGTTTGTTGCCAGAAAGCTCTCATAAAACCTGCGTCCAGTTAAAGTTCCAGTAGCATCTGCAGCTGCTCACGCTCGTGGTTAGGTGAAAGTAATGACTTCCATATGGCGTTCCATCCAAATAATTTGATTGCATGGATGCGGTAGCTACTTGTAGAGCCTTCTTCTACAAATCTCCAACCAATAGAGATCCAGTAGAAGTGATTGGCTCCTTACTGACGTACGTCCTCCCCAGGCCGCTTCGCTGTTGCTCCAGCTGTTTGAACCATCCTTATAGCCACAGGCCTTTTCCTAGCCATTGTCTGATTACTGAGGATCAACACACCTTCCATTTCATTGGTGTCCTCCAGTGATGGGGTCTGTTGCCTGTGGCAACCTGAACAATCAGGTGGAAGTGGGCCAATGCTTCAGATAGGTTTTCATATTCCAGAACACATATGACATGACCCTTTCAGTCATGCATTCATTTTCCAGGAGATCCCTTTCCAAGGATGTTAGATATGGGATGAAGGAGACAATATGTCCAAGTTTCATAAACTTCACATCTAAGTTTTTTTATTACACATCAGAGAAAATGGGACTCCTAATAACCACCTGGGACACCTGGTGGACCCACCAACACTGTCCCCATCAGATAACCAGGCAATTTTTTAAAAATATAGATACAAAACAAGATACCTACTGGAGTTAGCATGCTAACCAGCTAGCCCTGGCCCGTCCTGTCTTGTAGTACCACTTTGCACCTGAAGAGGGGCGCTGTGGCGCTGTAGGAGTGGAACCAGTCCAACATGGGAGGATGAAGAAGTAGTGCTGCTGCCCCGATGGCATATTTGACCGCTCAAAGTGAGATCAGTTCAGGGCAGGTATAGCAACTATGACTGAAGTTCTTGATAAGTAACCGCCAGCACCACCACCAACGCCATCACCAACGCCACCTCCACCTGGACAAGAAACCAGGTTCAGCAGCAAACAGAAGAAGTGACGTAAACAGAAGCAGAGGTAGAGTTAACACTGGCGTTGCCCTCGACCGCTGGAGGCGCTCCTGAGAGAAAAGAGAGGAGGTTTGATGATGAACCCACACATTCCTTCTAGACTGGTAAGGAGGAAAGAGGGAGGAGGAGAGACTGCATGGTCTACAAGCCTCATCAGACTGCTCCTCCGAGAGAGACCAAGGAGAGCATCAATCTCCACTCCTGCTTCAGATCTGAGAACATCCACAGGTGATTCTGTCTATCCTTCCTCCACAGTGAGAAGACACCTCCTCTCAACACTATGGAGGTCTGTCAGGAGGTGTAACTATTCAAATAGCTCCTCACCGAGGAAGGAGACACACACACATCCACCAAAGAATCCCCTGGTGTTTTCAGACCAACCCAAGACTCCAGACCCTCGGGATCACGAGACAGCGGGGATGGTGAGGAGGAGGAGAAGCTCCGAGACTGAACTTTGGAGGTGTCTCCTGGGAAGACTGGGAGCAGAGCGGATGCACTCAGACACCTGGTGTTATATGTAGTTGTAGGAGTAATGCATGCTTGGTGGTAGTTTGAGGGGTGGATGGGTGGGGGGGTCTCGGACTTTTGCGCTGTCCTGCAGCATGTAAAGCCAAATGAAAAGCTGCAGCTCCATCACAGCTCCTACAGCAATCAGGAGGAGGAGCAGCCGCAGCGGAGGGGCTGTGGGCTCAGAGAGCTGTGTGGAAGCCTTTAGTTAATATTTCATAGGCAGAGATAGAGAGAGCCTCTAAACTTTCATTAAGCAGCCGCCGTTTGGCTGGGAGGGAATCTCACTCTTTTATTGCAGTAATGCTGATGGCTCTCTCTCCCTCCCTCTCTCTCTCTCTCTGTTCACTCCTCCTCCTCCTCTTCCTCCCCCCATCCTCCTCCTCTTCCTTCTCTCCGTCTCTCCCGCTTTAAAATTTGGTAATAAAATCGTACTCGATCCTTTTTTAAATGCACTATTACTTATCATGGCCTTTTCATATTGCAGCATGGAGGAAGTTGAGCGCGTGCTCTAAAAGCGCCTCATTCATTATTCACCAGCGCCGGCGATAGCAGCAGCAGCAGCAGCAGGAGGAGGAGGAGGAGGAGCAGGAGGAGCAGGAGCAGCGCTTCCTTTTATTTCCTACTTATTTCTTTATTTCTTTTTAGGTTTTGCATATGCTCCAAAGCGCAGGATTGATGAGCGCGGGAGCGCGCGCAATAAACCCAGCGCCCCCGGGAGCGCGCACGCGATCACGCTTAATTACTGCAGCTATTGTAAGCGGCTGCCTGACGGAGGGATTTACATCCGGCTCTGTTTTCTGCTTTATGGTGGTGGTGGTGGTGATGGTGGTGGTGGTGGTGGTGGTGAACGCGTAAAGGCTTTCCCATGGTTAACTCCACCAGCTTAATGGGCTTCAGTGCGTCGTTAATTGATATGCTAATTTGGGAACCGTGAACAGGTCGTTCAGATCTGAGGCTTAATTAAATATTCTAATGTGCTATTTATTAAATAACAGATTAAAATGTTGCTGCATGTGGACAAAAAAAACAAGTACCAAACAATGGCAGGGAGCAAACATAAGACAACATAATGACCATGACGTCATCAGCAATGAGAATAACCTCAAGTAGTAGGAACATTAGCCACGTTAATAATGCATACCATGCATAATCGCTACCATTAATAATAATAATAATAATAATAATAATAATAATAATAATATATGGATTCCTAAATGTTCCATAAATAAGATATGAATGAGGATGTGCTATATGTAAAATACATATATTTATATTTATATATATTTAAAAACTTACTGTAGACAAAACTGTAGACAAAAAACTGAGTATGTAGACATATGCACGTGCTATTACATACTTATATACATTTGAGACATTATTACATGTAGTGTATTACTATCACATACGTAGCACAATTTAGATAGATAGTTAGATTACATATACTATATATATATATATATATACACACAACTATATATATATATATATATATAAAACTAAACACAGCATAGTATCTGCACATATACACGTGTTATTACATACATATACACATATTACTATATATTATTATATATGATTAATCAGGAGTATTATATAAGATGAATCATTAGTATTATATATGATTAATCATAAATATTATATATGATTAATCAGGAGTATTATATATGATTAATCATTAGTATTATATATGATTACTCATTAGTATTATATATGATCAATCAGGAGTATTATATATGATAATCTTTAGTATTATATATGATTAATCTGGAGTATTATATATGATAATCTTTAGTATTATATATGATTAATCAGGAGTATTATATATGATAATCTTTAGTATTATATATGATTAATCAGAAGTATTATATATGATTAATCAGAAGTATTATATATGATTAATCAGGAGTATTATATATGATTAATCGTGAGTATTATATATGATTAATCATTAGTATTATATATGATTAATCATTAGTATTATATATGATTAATCAGGAGTATTATATGTGATTAATCGTGAGTATTATATATGATTAATCAGGAGTATTATATATGATTAATCTGGAGTATTATATATGATAATCTTTAGTATTATATATGATTAATCAGGAGTATTATATATGATTAATCTGGAGTATTATATATGATAATCTTTAGTATTATATATGATTAATCAGGAGTATTATATATGATTAATCAGGAGTATTATATATGATTAATCAGGAGTATTATATATGATTAATCATTAGTATTATATATGATTACTCATTAGTATTATATATGATCAATCAGGAGTATTATATATGATAATCTTTAGTATTATATATGATTAATCTGGAGTATTATATATGAATAATCGTGAGTATTATATATGATGTAATCTTGTAGGGTGCAGAGAGCGCGCATTAACACTAAGAGAAGCCGTCCGTGATGAAAAGAGCATCAGAGTTGATGCTGGGACACTTACACTGGGGTGAAGTCCTCAGGCCTGTCCCAGGGGAGCGTGTGGGTGGGGGTGATGGTGGGAGGGGTGGAGAGCTTTTTAGCATCAGCACACTCGCTAATGGTCTATTAAACTATCAACTGCTGAAGAGTAAACGGATTTGGTGCTCGAGCCCTGCAGCTAATCAAACACGGCGGCTACAGGCCAAAGCAGCGCACACGCCTTTTTGCGCGGCGGATTACAAGGAGCCACTTTAGATCAGCTGTCCCCGCGCGCCGCTGATTGAATAAGCGCGTGACAGTGTGCGCCTTGGCCATAGCGCGGACTGTTCACGAGGCGTTTCTGTTTTGTCCGTATAGCGCAAAGTGCCCAGTTCTCCATGAGGCGTCCTGCGCGTGCCCATTTTCCGAAGCGCTAATTGCGCATTTGTCCATGGCGTTATCGCTGTTATGATGTTTGACAGGGCAGTTTACGTTGCGCGTTGTTGTGTTGTTTATGGCGCAGTTTGCGCATGTGTTCTTAAAGCAGCTATTTGCGGTCTCCGCTGCGCAGTTTGCGCATTTATTTCCACGATATGTCCTGATTTATGGCTTTATGCGTAAATAAATTGCCAAATAAGAGGTAGCCTATAAGAGGTGTGTTGCATTAGTATGCAGCAGATTCCATAGGGAGTTCCTGGAATCTGGATTCCTAGAAAGCCTTTTCTTTTTCATAGAAAGCCCATTAAGTTAACTACATATTATTATTATTATTATTATTATTATTATTATGCATCTTATATGCGCTATCACCAGCCATTAATTAGGGGTGCATTATTAAGGACGCTCCAGCAGCAGGAGGATTGCCCTCAGCCAGCAGCGATCAATAAATTCAGCATTAATCTAGAGCCTGCCTTCAGCCAGCGGAGCGCAGTGCAGAGTGAGTGGCACTGGGGCAAAAGCACCAATTTCCTGCCGCTCCAGGCCACAGCAGGCCCGGATGACGGAGCTGCTTTTAATCCGCAGCTCGAGTTTCTCACCCAGGATCGATGGCCAAAATATGAAGCTCATCAAATTAGAGTCTCCTCAAAGAGGCTCGCGCTCATCTGATTAGCCTAAACGGTGTGAGAACGCCGGCGTACGTACGCGCACGCGCGCCAGCGGGCTCACGAGCGTCCGTAGCCGCTGCCGTGTTCCATCAACAAGCAAGAATAAAACTTAAGCCGTTCCCGTGTGCTATTGACATCCGGGGTCACGTGACCACGGAAAAACGACCACTTAGAGCAGTTCCTCTGGGGGTCTTCAGTAGAGCCACCGGTTCTGTGCGTTCAAGGAACCATCCGTTCAGGCAAAAACAGTTTGCATGATTGAATACAGCACAAATGGTTCTAGATAGCTCCAGTCCAAAAATTCCTTTGGGGGTTTTTAACACTCTTAAACAAGATGGTTCTATTAGGGTTCTTCTGTAGGTGATGTAGATGGTTCTACATCTCTCAAAGAACGATTTACGTGCTTACATTTCTATATGGCGCCAAAAAGATGGTTCTCCTAGGGTTTATAGTTAATAAGATGGTTCTGTGTCTCTCTCAAAAGTTCTATAGAGTACCAAAAAGGGTTCTTCTACTGTTACAACGTTTTTAGTAGTAGAACCATTTTTTATAAAGGTACTATACAGACACGTTCTCCATCTATCTGGAGAGTCATTACTGATTTCTGCATCCTTTAAGCATGCAAATGGTTCTATATATGGAACTTGCGGTTCTACGCAGAACCATTGCCGTAGTGTGTACAGTGTTCTTTAAAGAAGCTTCTTGTATAAATGGTACTAGGTATAAAAAGATTTTTGGGTACTGTACACTCTTAAAAGGATGGTTCTTCCTGGGTTCTTTGGTTAAGATGATGGTTCTATATCTCTCTAAAAACGCATAACTTCTATACGTCTTCAACAAGGGTTCTTCTCATTTCTACGGGGGTTTTTAATTTTGGTTCTGTGTAGAACCATTTTTAAAAGGTTTCTACATAGACACGTCTCCATCAGCATAGGGAACCATTTCACTATTTAAAGAACCACTTAAGCATGCAAGTGTTTCTATATACAGAACTCATGGTTCTCCATAGAACCATTCCCTAAATCTGCACAATGTTCAAGCACCAAAAAATGTGGAAAAAAATGGGTTCTATACACTCTATAAAAAGATGGTTCTGCTAGGGTTCTTTAGTTAGGGCGAGGGTTCTATATCTCTCAAAGAACCATTTGCATGCTCTTATACTATCTAGTGCCAAAAGGGTTCTTATATTATTATAAGGTTGACGACAGCAGAACTCCTTTTTTGGTCATATGTAGAACCCCTTTTTAAATGGGTTCTATGCAGGACTGTATACAACACGTTCTCCAGTTATTCTGCAGAACCATTTCCCTATGTAAAGACGTTAGCATGCAAATGGTTCTACACAGAATATTCTTTAGAGAACCTACTTGTACAAATGGTTCTAGATAGCACTGCTGTTGTTTGAAAAAAGCTTTTTTGGGTTGTATATAGCTAAAGGTGCCTATAACCACCACCACTACTATCACTACTACTAGTAGTGGTATAATAATAATAATAATAATAATAATAATAATAATAATAATAACTGCTGGTTAATATTAGTCCATGAAGTCACAGCTCTCCTCGGGAACCAGTTAAAGGGTTCTGCTGTACTGAAAGTGGTTTCAGTGTTGTTCCACTCTTCTCATTAGGAGAACACCGAGCGCGAGCTCACTCCGCACACATTAGAAGGCATCTGGCTGAGGTTTTAGTTTAATGGAGGCGATCTGAGAGAGAAGCCCTGCGAGATCAAAGGAAAAGGAGGAACCAGGAGCCCTGCTTGGGACTGGGCTGACGTCATCCTGCCATTTTAAACCAATGGGGAGAGGAGAGGCCGGAAAGTGGCCAATGAAAAGAGAGAAGAGCGCGTGCACGGGGTTTTGCGCGCTGAGAGGAAGCCCAAACTTTTCCAGCCCCGGACCAATGCGCCCCAGCAGACCCGATGCTGAGGACCAGAAGATCCGAGAAGATCCTCTAAGCTGGAATATACATCTTCTGCTCGGCAGCATCTCTCGCGTTGTGCTGTGTCCCTGCTCTGCAGATCGTTGGGGTTGATGGAATAAGCCCGCTGGTGAGACTCTGGATTTCTCTGAACGCGCGCCGGCTGAACAATACCGCTAATAAGCCAACACCACGCTGAGTTTGCGAAGGGCGAGCCATGGAGCCATCCTCAAGCTCCAGCCCGAGCGGCACCGGCCACACTCCCCATTCGATCCAGCACGAGCCCATCAGCTTCGGCATCGACCAGATCCTCAGCGGAACTGACCAGGAACCTCAGCAGAACTCCTCAAAGGCCAGCTCGGACTCTGAACGGGTCAGCGAGGGCGGCTACCCGTTGGGGAGCCCGACCGGAGCAAGCGCTACCCCTTACCCTGCGGTGACCGGCGCTTTCCACGGCATCGCGGCTCCGTACGAGGAGGCCAGGCCGTACGGGGTTAACCTAACCCTCACCCCGGGTGGGGTCATAAGGGTCCCGGCCCACCGACCGCTGGCAGCTGCCGTGCCACCGCCTTTGGCCAGCGCAGCGCCCGGTCTGGGGGGCATCGGCTTCCCCTGGATGGAGAGCAGCCAGCGCTTCGCCAAGGACAGGTTCGCAGGTAAACGGTGTTACTGACTTTCAATTCGATTCAGTGCTTTGACCACAGCGTGCGCGCGCTGTGTGGACCCATAGCGGGACGCATACTTAAACATTTCTACAGCTGCAACGGAAGCTGTTCAAAATACACATTCACAAAAGTTATCACTGCTATTATTAATGAAATAAACGAAATTTGCATATTTACCATCAGTTATTATTAATAGCTCAGCTCAATACAGCATGGTCCAGGTATGGTCCAGGAAACTACAGAACGATAAAGAGGCTTCATTTTCAGGCATACTGAGGAAAAGCTTGGCATCGTAACAACAGCAGAACCCTGTCTGGTGCTATGGAGAACCATATACACCACATTCTCCATCAATCTCCATCAATTCTGTAATTTCCTTCGGGATTAATAAAGAGCTATCTTACCTTAACCTGAAGAACCACTTCACCATGCAAAGGACCAGTTAAGCATGCCAATGCAGAATGGGTTCTCCGATGGTAGGTCAACTTTTTGGGGTCTGGATAGCTAAGACTGTAGTACTACTACTACTACTAATAATAATAATAATAATATTATATATGTAAATATTTAAATATATTAAAGAATTAAATAACTGGTGGTCTTAATAATAATAAAATTATTGATGTGGGTAATTTGTAATTTGTACTTTTGTAATATATACTTTTGTATATATTAAAAATTATACTTTTGTGCATTTATATATATACACACACACACAAACACACACACACATATATATATACGTATATACACACACACACACACACACATATATATATATATATATATAGTGATGTAGTCATATTACATCACTATGCATGTTATTATTGTTATTACTATTCTTATACAAATGCAACTATAATAAACGATATAATGAATACTTGCATAATACATATATTATTTTCCAAATATTAAATATCAAAAATTCAAAAAACACATTTTTCTATACCCATCAAAAAATAAAAAGTAAAAAGTGTATATATATATATAGACTATGTTTTAGCATCAGGTGAATCTATAACCCAGCAGCACAGAGCCTGTAAACAAATGACTGGTTTAAAGTGACTGGTCCCCTAAAGTCGCTAAATTCAGAGATTTAAACAAAGCCAGTAAACTACATGGGCTGAAACAAAGAAACGTGCGGCGAACAGAGTCGCTTCTAGCCGTGACAGAACCAGCTGCGTGACTAGCTGCCAAACAAAGAGGCCAATTCAGGAAAAACTCAACGAAACAAGAAATATATATTTCCTATATACGCGACGGCGTGGGCCATCCCAGCCCGTTCATATATCCACATAAAGGAACATAGATCGTGCTCGCGCTCTCTAAGGCACGCGCTCCATCAGGGGCAGCTGACGGCGGGCTGTAGCTCTCAGTTTTATTAAAGCCTGTAAAAACGGGCTGATTGATAAAGAATTCAAACGCTGTCTGCTTTAGAAAGGCCAATCCCCGCGCCGCGCGCTTATAAAGAGATATCAATATTTCAGCAGGGTTATTTATGGATGCCTATAGGCGCTCTCCACACTTTAAGAGAAGGGATGGAGAGGGAGAGAGAGAGAGAGAGAGAGAGAGAGAGAAAGAGAGAGAGAGAGAGATTAATAAGTATAACAGAAATGCGCAAAAATGTCCAAACGTCCTCAGTACGCAGGTCTGGGTTTAAAGGTTTGTCTCATTTATTAGTGACCTTTTTCGCGCGCAGCTGAATCAGTATTTGTAGGTCCTATATGAAGACCAGTGAAAAATAATGACCAAAATAGGATGACCCCCCCAACCCCGCCCCCAAGAGATTGGCATTGGGGTTCTGCAGATACCTAGTTTTCTAGTTTTTAAAATATAACAATAATAATAATAGTAATAATAATAATAATAAATATAGCACACATGCGCAGTGTGTTCACCGAGGCATATTAAATATAAAATAATAATAATAATAATAATAAACATAATAACAGGAAAAATAGGGAAAGAATTTCTAGAACTGTAAATATGTAATTTATCACACATGCGCACTACGCCAGATTCAGTGCCAAATTTTTACAACTCAGCCTTCACGAGCGCACTGAGCTTCATTCGAAGAGTTATGTATATGATTTGTCAAGTGAAGAGATATTCAGAGATACAAAGTTTAGAATTCCTGAACCGAGTCTCAACCAATCAGAGGCAATAGATTTACCATACAATGCAGTGACCATGAAATACAGCTGAAATACATATTGCTAAATTTCAATAAAGTATCTATCTATCTATCTATCTATCTATCTATCTATACAGTAACACACGCTAAGACACACAAGCATCATACCTGCATCGCAATCGCAACAGAGGCTTCAATTCTTCCAGCTCAGATTACATTATAAACTTGAGTCCTCTGTCCACTCAGTGTCCCACCACCAAGAGCAAGCGATGCACCGACTACCACGTGCCTTCTATCTTCACCCCTCATCACCGTCATACAGATTATCTGGGATAGATTACCGACCGCGGTGTCGCAAACACTGCTTTCTTAAAGGATGAGCCTCCACATCTTATAAATCACCAAGAGCACGATATGCACACGCTAATAGCACCCTATGGCCCCCAGACATCAGGAAATATGTCAGTAAAAATAATAAATAAAATAATTAAATTCATTAATCTGATTAGCGCAAAAAAATATATGGCTTATTAAAGAAAATAGGATGTAATATTCGATTTTTTGCTCTATAAACTTATCAATACATGCATAGACAACCACCCACCCGATCACCATCTATAAGATCCTAACATAGATCAACCAAATTAGCTGCAAATGTTTCGTTATTGCGACAGTACAAATTCTCGAATTGTGTTTGCGTTTATTCCAGAAAATGACCTAAAGTTAGGCCCAAAGTTCTGCCCCACCTGGAAGCTGCCCTACCCCACCCCATCTCCTCACATTATAAACATCATTCACAGTGTACGCCATACAGAACCCAATTTTTGATTTTCCAATCGAAACTGTAATTGAAATCCCAATTTGAAGCTAATCTGACTTCATGGACCGCAGTCAGTCAAGAGCAATCAATTAACCAACCGATGCTTTCTTACCCCTCCTCCAACTCCAGCGGCCCTGGCGCCCTTCACCGTCGCCAGGCGCATTGGTCACCCGTACCAGAACCGCACACCACCCAAGAGGAAGAAGCCCCGCACCTCCTTCTCCCGCGTGCAGATCTGCGAGCTGGAGAAACGCTTCCACCGGCAGAAGTACCTGGCCAGCGCCGAGCGGGCAGCACTGGCCAAAACCCTGAAGATGACGGACGCGCAGGTCAAAACCTGGTTCCAGAACCGCAGGACCAAATGGAGGTGAGTCAAGGACAATGCTGGACTTCCTCCTACAGGTGTCACCTCCAACCCGGAGCTGATCCAGCTTCTCCAGCACACCTGGAGATCATTAGCGTACGATTAAACTTTACAACTCCGAGGTCTAGTGCTGATCGGAAGGAATGACCAGTCTGGAATGAACTGCACCAAACGAAACTCGCTAAATCGTTTAAGTGAGAGCAAAAAGGGCACGTGTTTCCAGAAATTGACCAAAAAGTAAACTATATCAGAAGTTCGTCACATTAAATTAAAACGTTCAGAAAATTGGCAGAACAATTTAACTGGTAAACCTGCAGACGCAAAAACGTGGCACCAAAACGTGCCAAACGCCAACAGCAGTGGCGTTTAGTGAAGCGAACCTAAAGAAACAAGCCAAATCATTTAGGTGACCTTTTATTTTTATATGTCCAGTAAAAAAAGACAGAGTTCCACTATTTCTGCACACTGAAGAAACGGTATCATAAAAACGGACCAAAATGATAAATTAACTGAATTTAGAAAACTGAGATTATTAATCTGTTATTCTACTATCGGAATTCAGTTAACTCAGAATTTTGGGTTATTTTATGGAACAGCCAGCTCCAGAGCAATACACCAATGATCAGACTTTAAACTGGGGAACTGTAGAAATAAGTTTTAATGTGTCTTTCCTATAAATTTTTTTTTAAATGTATGCAAAAAAAATTGTCAAAAAAACAAAAAACAAAAACAAGTATCTCCTAGTTTTCCACATAGTACACCTGTGAATGAATTTCATAATGATTGGACTGCTCCAAAACTGCTTGGAATAAAACCTCTGTGCATCAAACCTAAAAAAAGTTTTTGTCTGTAAAGTTTCTATACTGGAGACGTTTTCCTTTTGATAATCATAAAAGTTTAAACATTCCTGGTAAAACTATTTAAAATATCAACTCAAGTGTAAAAAAAAATCAAGTGTAAAAAAAAAAAAAGGATAAATTCTGCAAAATTTTGTGCAACATTTCTATTTGTTTATTAAATTTCCAGAACATATTGGAAATTGAGTATAATTTTTATAGATTTGATATATTTAAAAATATCTAATAAAACATAGAGCATAAAAAGTGCAATAACCTCAGCACAATCCAGATTTTAGGTCCTAATTTTTGCCCAAATATTAAATTCAGCGAAAACAACCGTAACTGTGCATCAAAATGTGTCCAATTATTTTTATTTATTTTTATTATGTTTATATAGAAGAAAGCCTCATTTGAGATGTGCCCAAACTTTTACATATGACAGTATGAATTAGGTGGTATTAAACTGGGAGGGGTTAACTGCAGAGTACCTCAGAGGTTTATATGGTAGGTTGAGCTTGAAAGTTCCAGAATTTTCATATTTGAATAAATCTGGGGTTAAAATGTGACATCACTAACATTATTCCTGATTGAAATATCTCTATACCCACGTTCACAGAGAACCCGTATGTTCTAGATCTCACAAATGTAGTCAGACTCAAATCCTTGGCTCTCTCCTCCAATCTCCTCTCCTCTCTCTCTGCCAGGCGACAGACGGCAGAGGAGCGGGAGGCGGAGCGCCAGCAGGCCAGCCGGCTGATGCTCCAGCTCCAGCACGACGCCCTGCAGAAGTCCCTGAGTGACTCGGTCCCTGCCGACCCCCTCTGCATCCACAACTCCTCACTGTTCGCCCTGCAGAACCTGCAGCCGTGGGCATGCGGCGACGAGGGCACTAAACTGGGGGCCGCACTTGTATGAACGCCTGCCTTGATGCGGCGGTCAGCAACCATCAACCTGGAGGAGATCTGTTGATCTGTTGTTCCTGAAGGCTTACACTCAACCCAAACTTCACAGTCCACTGTCTTAGTCAAGGTGGTAAGCAGTTTGATGGAGCGATGCCATAGAAGAACCATTATGGGTTCCCTAAAGTGGTCGTCTTCAAAGCGGTTCTCAGGGACCCATAGATGGCCCACATGTTTGCTCCAACCCAACTAACAACACACAGGTATCGTCCGGAAGGTCTGGTCTGAGAACCACTGCCCTAAAGAACCTTTCAGGAGATGGTTCTTCAAAGAGCGTGATTGGTCAGTAGTCCTCCAGGACCCTCAGATGGTCCACAATTTTGCTCCAGTCCAAATTGTAACACTTAGGTACCATCTGGAAGGTCCGGTCCTTAAGGAACCTTTCAGTGAGTGGTTCTTTAAAGATCATTGGTGGGGACAGAACAAAAACGTGGACCAACATGACCGCCATACTCTAAAGAACCTCCTAGTAGATGGTTCCTTAAAGACATGGTGAAGGTTTAGGTCCTCAGATGGTCCACATTTTTGACCCCAGTTGAGCAAAAATGTGGGCCGTCTTTAAGAACCAGTCTTTTTTATTTTGGTGGTTCTATTGTGGAAGGGACTTTAAAATTTGAGGAATGTCCACACAGTGGATCTGCATAATGGCTTTTCCTAGAAGTCCAAGCCAAGAACTTTTCAGGAATGCTCCAAGAATTTGATCTAGCTCATCAAGGAACTTCAAAGACAATCGTTAGCTGGGTCAAGTGTGGCAGACTTGGGTTGGAGCTGACACTCAGCAGGGCAGCAGATCTCCAGGGGGATGGGCTGGTGACCACTGGACTGGAAAGACGTACTGGCACTTGGATGGCCAGGCTGCCCAAAGTCATGGACTCCTGCAGAAAGACACAATGATTTTTTGGCCGGCAGACAGTAGAGCCTCTAAAGAAGTGGACGTCTGTCTCCTGGACGTTTTCTGTATGGACCGGGGGCTCGCCGAACGAGAAGAGGCCCGGCGTGGGGATTATCCTTCTTGCTCCAGTTAAAATGACACATTATAAATGACCCATGGAGTGCAGTAGGTCAGCCTGGCCCTCTGCTCCATGCTAACATATTGACAGACCGATGCATCACGTATCTGCTACTGGGCCCATATGTCTCTCCATCTTTCCCCCCATCTCGCACAGGACTAACGACGGAGAGACACATCACGGGGATGAATTATTTAGAAATGTCAGCCGCCTGACCTCTTATGGCCCTCTTTTAGGCAATTTGACCATTAGATGGAGAAGCTAACGAGCGCTAAACGCGCCCATCCTGTCCGTCCTGCACAGCACCCCTAGCCGCTCTCGCCTTCACGCCAATGCTTACATTTTAGTAAGGGTTAAGGGCTATCCTGCTGTCCCGTGCTAGTTGTGCTGGGGCCTGTACGGTATGATGTTTCAGGTGGTTTATATTTTAGCTGGTTTTATTGCCCAAAAATCAGGATAATTCATTATCACATGACCATCCCTTCCAACAGCTAATTAGCTAATTGTCCCGTAGAATTAAACAGGCTGTGCCTTGATGAGTGACCTTGGAGCAAAGCCTTGGATCTCCATAACGAGAACACTCATACTGTTTATAATTATAAATTTATATACATGATCATTTTGGGGAATTTCTGTTGCTTCCGTTATTACATTTGCATACAGGGTAAAGACCGAGAGCCAGTTTTAAACGATGACCAATTCTGTGTGTGGATACAAGGTCTTGTTCTGGCAGCATATCGTCGCTGTCTAATGAAAAACATGTATGGTAATTTTTCTGGAACTCTACTTTCATGCATCATTTGATCACATGAGCTGCTGTTTACACTGTGTAAAAATTTGGGACCACCAGAGGTGGGCCTAAGATGTCTGGTTCCATTGACTTCCATTAAAGTTACACGAGGTTTTCGGCCTCTCCTGTAAAGCTGCCATTTTGGAGATACCCGTTTCTCTTCAGACAGCGACCATATGGTGTATAGGTGAGCTCTGATTGGCTGCTCCGTATGTATCACATTCAAAAAGTAGCCCCAGCCTGAAGCCATCTAAATCTCGAATGGGCGGAGCTAATGTCTCTATTTATAACTGAATTTCGGGACCTCAGCTTTCGCGGCTTTATGTCCTGTTTGGACTTCACTGACCTTTTCTCATTTCCTGCCCTATTCGGTGTTGGGGATGTAAACCGAGTGATAGAGAGCGGGTTTGGTGTGAGGTGGTTCAGATGTTCTGTACAGTGGTGGTGATGGGAACCAGGGTTCTCCATGTCTAGAACACACAATAGACACTGTATTGACTATCTGCACCACCAGTGAACCTACACGTGTCTTCTGAGTGTGTATGGAATGTTGATGATGAAAATCTGGAAAACCTGGAAATACTAAGTTCCTTTGGGGGACTATTTGACCTCACAGCGCCCTGCAGCATGTATCCCTCCACCATGAATGGAGTTTAAGGCTGAGATCTTCTCCACACTATCATAAACAGCGTCTCAGACATAAGGCAGCGTATTCAGAACCACCTCATGTAGGAACTTCCTGTGAGGGAGCTTTCAGAGGGGACGTCTGGTTACCTTCACCAACACTGTGACTGGTTCTGACTTCACACCAAACCACAGTGAATCTAGTGAACTTCCCATCTGACAATGTTACCCTACCACATCAACCGCTTTCATTTGATAGGACTGTGGGAAATTTGGCTTTTCTCCGTAACACGGGCCCTCGAAGGATTTCGGCTTATTGCCATTTCTTGGGTCTGGAATCAGTGAGCAGAAAAAGGACTGAACTCGTATACAAATGGCTGTACAGTGATGAAGGTGTGGTAAAACCAGTGTGGTAAAATCGGTGATGAGTGTAACGTGTGTAAATGTGATGAGATAGGAGCACAGCTGTGTATTATATATTGTAATTCATATGTAAATAGCCAAAATGTAATTAAACACTCCTTTTTGACTTTAATCTCGTTTCCCTGACTTTCCTTTCTTTCCGCTCTACGGTTGGGGTCCAAGACTGTCAGGGAGTGATGAAGCCTGCGTGCGGTATCGCTGTTTGGCCGAAGATGATTATGCCTGCCACAGCAAAGAAGCACTTAGGTGCCTCGCTGAGATAAATGCAGGATCCTATGGGATCATAAACATGCCTTTATGCCCTCTACACCCGCCACCCCCACCGCCCTCCACTATCCTCCAAGTGCTGACTCTCAGGAATTGACCCGCTTGAAAGAGCTGGGTGGGAGCAAATGGAGCAGTGTCCATTATAAAGTGATTTAACATAGCCCCCACACCACCACACCCCACCCTCCCCACTGAGCCCCACATTAAAATACTTGGTAGGTGAGGCTGGAGTCCCGCCATAGAGCTCTCCGGACTGGCTGCATGGAGGTTTAACACTGGCACGTGCCGGCTCCTCTTCAGCATGCAGGAGGTGCTGGCTGATAAGGAGCTGAGTGAGCGCTGTCTGGGATGGCGGGCATTAATAAACACTCACTGACCTGACTAATCCACACAGGAAGTCACTCCGCTGACCTGCTGGACCCCCTCCAGGCCCACTGGGACGATGAGATCATGGGCTGGGTATTAGGAGAGCTGCGGTGCTGTAGCACCCTCTGGTGGCCGAAAGGAGGAAATGCAGGGGTTAGGCGATAACAGCATTCCAGACATTAGCATATACTGCTATGTTAATATTTCTGATGCATGTGCTACTAACCCTGTCCACTCAACCGGGCAAGGTTACTAGCGACACGTTACATAGCTGGTATGGTGAGCACCATTAAGCTGGACCTACATCTCCAAGACAAAGTAGGTGAACCTCTATGTTAATGACTTTTCCAAGAGCTAACTGGCCAAAGCGGTGTTAATTAAGGACCTGGAATAAAGGCAACACCTAAAGCCTTACTGAGCAATCTCTTCTTCTCAAGAATGCTTAGTGTGGACCATGGAGAACTTCCAGAGGAGCTCGGGTGATGATGCTATAGAGAGGGATGAGGCTGGAAAAGGCCCACCCACCTGGACAAACTGTCTACACATGGAGAAGATTCAGGACTCTGTAAGACCACTCCAAGAGCACAGCCGGCTCCTGAAAGTGGTGAGAATCTCCAGAACCTGTCAGCAGAAGATCTACAGACTCTACAGGAACCTGTTCATGTGTCCACCAGTGAACAGGAATGGAGCTCACTGAAGAACACCTCATGGTGTCTCTCTAGGTGTCAGCACTTGCCCTTGCTCGGGCAGTGTCTGAGCTCATGGTGAGTTCTAGGTTCGAACCTTCCTGTACTAGCTGGAATATTATCCAACGGAACCCTAAGCATGGTTCTAAGTCGTTCTGGATAAGAGCGTCTGCTAAATGCCTTTAACGTAAATGTAAACTCCATTGTGGCCTGTCTCAGGTTTGCCCCGGACCACCTGGATGTCAAATCAAGTCCACCTGTTTTATTAGCTTGGTTAGATTGCATTGTGACTTGGACGTTTTATTTGCCACCTTAGCAGAAATCCAGCTCATCCCAAACTGCCAGCTGTGGTTTCTTCATTTTTCTTTTAACTACGTTAGTTAAAAACAGCATACTGTAAACTCACAAACCTCTAGAAAACGTTCGTTTCAACTGGACACTGATGTACAGATTAGCACCCAGTTAGCCGGAATAAACTATTCTGCATCGTTAGCGCTCTTCAGAGTTATTCTTCTGCAGCACAATAAAGATCATACTTCAAGGTGACATCTGGGGGGCTATAAACCCCTGTGGGGTGTGAGTGACGGGACCCATAGATCGGGAAGAGGAGCTACAGTGCAGGGAATGTCTCATTCCATGTGTGGAAAACGCTCCAGAGCAGATGTTAATGATTGGCTAAAAGGAGGGACTGCATGTGGGCGTGACCAAAGACCATATTGTGAAGGAAGTAGCTGAGTCTGCAGGTGTGTGGAAGCGTACGGTCATACGGGTCTACCAGCAGTGGATACAATCCCAGTCTACAGGGAATTCTCCTCGGAATGGTGCCAGGGAAGGCTTCCCCCAAATCTGGACCACCTGACCAGTTCTCTGATGTAGGAGTGTCTGAACATTGATCTGACGGACTGCGACGCGGGGAGTGGACGGTACACAGTGACCCTTACTGTCTTCATGTTAATTCAGACCCAATAGAACTTTATTCTCAAAACCAAGACCTGTTCCTTCCAGAGCTGGTTGGGATTAACAATGCAGGAATTCTCAGAATTCCATAAGGTTGATAAGCCAAAAGGCGATGATCACAGATCAGCACTGTCACTTAGCAGTATTGCTTTCGGCCCAATATACCAAGTTAAGAAATTAAAAAATTAAATTAATAAATAAATAAAACCCTATGACAGCTTTACAGACAAAACACAGCGTAGGAAACAGACCACCAGTATTTTTCCCAAAAACATTTATTCCTGTGCAGTAAAACATTATTCCTTTCATTGGAAAAAGGACAGAATCGGTTGTATGCTCACGCATCCAAGTGGACAGAATCGATCAGGCCCAACAAGGAGCCAAACTCTTAACTCTCTGGGTACATTACAGTATATTCACAAGCGTGGCCGAGTGCCCGTCAGACACGGACCACCCTGAAATGTTCGGAGTCGTCTGCTCAACTGCACCTTCGATAAGAATATGTGCACAAAAGGTGGGTGCGAATTTTTGCTGCCTTGGCTGGTAGAGGACAGAAACCACATACAGCCTGAAGAGAACCAGAAACGGACAGGAGTCTCTGAAACAAGGAATTAAAAAAAAAAAAAAAAAGGGGGATGAAAAAAATAAAAAAGGACGTGCTCACAAGCTTCGGCACCCTCCCTGCGACCGAGCTCGAATAGAGGAGCACGTGGAAACACTGTCAGCCTGAATCAGAGGGAAGTCACTTTAAAAGGAATGGCGCGGATTTCACAAACTCAAACGGGGCCGTCAAATAAAAAGACACAAATGGAAATATAATTTAACCAAATAAAACGATTCAGTTCTTCTCCTTCACCGTCTGCCTCCAGGTCCACAGCTCATCAATCACCTGTCGAGAGGAGAGAAAAGCGTTAGACCTGCTGTACACGGAGAAACAGGCTCAGTCACTAGGACATGACCAGCAACAAGAGGATAACCACCATACACTCATCACAGCCACAGCTGCACCCAGATGGAAGTACGGCACGACATGATCAATATTTATTGAGCTACACATACAGAAGTCTGTCTCTCAGTATGGCGTCGGGTCGCCGTGTTCGCTAACCCAACACGCCAGACGTCTCGGTATGGAGCTGTAGAGGTTCCTAATGGAGTCCTGTGATAATCCATCCCATGCAGCTTGAACATCCTCACACATTTCCTGCAGATGGTGCGGTAGGGGTGGAGGTGGAAGGACACCAAGTCTTCTAGACGTGCGACAACAACCTGTTCGTCTTGGTGCTGACCACGGTGCCTCCACACACGGATTCGTTGGGCGTCTCCACCAAGACTAAAGCGGGACTCGTCACTGAAGATGACCCGCTGCCATTCTGAGTCACTCCATGACGGTCTGGTACGACACCACTGCAGTCTTTGGTGACGGTGACGTGGTGTTAAGGACAGTCGTGGTAACGGTCTGTGTGCAGGTAGTCCTGCGTGGTGCAGCCGTCTGCCGATGGTGCTGCACTAACAGGATGACTCGTGGAGGACACCACTGCTCGCTGGATGTCTGCAGTCGTAGCTAGTACATGTCAAACCTACCCACCAAGTTCGTGTCGGCCGATTCCTTCTGGGTGCAGCTATTCTTTTGATGATGTATAGAGATAACTGGTTAACAGGGGTGGGATCTGACTACAGGAGCTCTTATCTTTCAAGATGCGCACTACCAGATCAGCACCAGAGAGTTCTGCAGTGACCGGCAGGAGCTCTGGAATTAATGACGAGGCGTTTTACTGTCCAAACGTCTCAACATCTGGTTTATTCCACCACTGCAGTCGATGGTGAAAGCCAGGGAAACAAACTCCTCATTTTCCACCATGGCTCCAACGAGAAGTTCAGACATGTGATCCTCATATTCAGAGCCGATGCTGGAATATTTGTCTGCTTGTCTCCATGTGTAGTCTGATCCCGGTTCCATGAGAAAACCATGAGAGAGTAAAAATCAGGGATTACCTTTTGGTCGGTTACTTTGAAGCCGTTCTTCATGTAGTTCTCAAACTTGGCCTGAAGTTTGGGTAGCGACACTCCCTACAACAAAGACCAACAGGCTGTTAACAGGACATCCAACTCCCAACCCATCCAAATCCCAGCCATCCCCTCCCAACCCAGATCATAATCAAACATCTGAATGAATGAATGAATGATGAGTACAGGCCAATAACCGCAACTTCCTAGCTCGTTATTCCTCTCTGTGAGGCGCCTCAGTGGGGGAATTAGAGGCTCTGCCTCCGCTTGTAAAGCAGTGAACGAACTGTGGTCATAGACGGTCACTAATGTTACTGACAGTCAATCACAGCCGCCCGGTCCTGCTCCGGCATGCACCCTTCACCCTCTGCATGTTCACGGCCAGCGTGTTGTTTATTGCAGCTGCTAATTACGAGTTAGCGCTTCGCTGCTGTTCTCTCGCCATCCTGACGCAACCACGTCAATGGACATTCGAGCAGTCAGCTTACATGTTAACCCGTACCCGCTACACCGAAATCGCCGCTTTGGACTCCGTGTAAAGGACGTTATTAACATGAATGGTTTTTTTTGACAGTGCTGGGATGGTCAAACCCAGAGGAAACTGACCCAGGGTCAGTCCTGCTTGGTGAACGCGCCACATGGGGTTAAAGTTCATAAACAGTTAACAGCTCACACACCATTCTTAGCCACACCAAGCCAGAACAGCCTTACTGAGGAGCCGGGGGACAGAACCTGGACAACCCAGGGCTGTATTTTTACAGAGGCCGTTTAGTGGTCACCGAGTTTGACAGCAACATCAGCATCACAGCGACCAAACTATCAACTACTAACCTGCATCTGTGGATGACAGCAAAACTGTTAAGCCATAGAAATACAATGCTGCCCGACCCCCCCACCATGTGCACCCCGACTTTCCTCCATCATGAGATGCATCATTAAACTGCCATTTTAATTCGGTCATTAATGAGAAAAACACAGAGAGAGTCAGTGTGGAAGCCACGGCGCACACGTGCAGGTCCAGACCCACGAGCGCGGCTACACTTTAAAGACTGCTGACTCCATTAATCACTTCGGTAATTAGCTAATTGCAGAGGCTATAATGTCGACATGGACCCCCACTCCATCTCCCAGACCTACAGTTCTTACAAGGAGACCAAGTGAAGTGCTTCCTACTCAAAGAAAAACATTTCCGTAACGTGTTCAGAACATCCTGATCTTCTCTTTGATGTTCTCGCAGCTCTAGAACAAACAACAAACCTTTTCAACAGCGGCCAACATTTTGGTCTTCATCTCTGGGACGGTGAGAGGGGCCTGTGGCGTTTTGGGGGACTTCGGGGTTTTGGGCGTCTGTGGTTTCTTCTCGTTCTTCTTGCCGGCATCTGGTGTCTTGTTCTGTCAAAACAAACAAGAATTCAATAACTAGGCCCAGACAGAGACACGCCTGGGGACACAGGGAACGGGTAGGGATGGTGCTACCGCCATAACTTAGCAGGACACTTCAGTGCAGTGGTGCTGGACTGAGAATCGTCCACCATCCAAAACTACCCTGCGTCCACTGCTGAGGTACTAGAGGATGGCCAACACTGCACTGTGCAGCAGCAGATGAGCTATCGTCTCTGACTGTCCATCTACAAGGTGGAGCAGCAAGGTAGGAGTGTCTAATAGAGTGGACAGTGAGTGGACACAGTGTCTAAACACTCCAGCAGCACTGCTGTGTCTGATCCACTCACACCAGCACCACACACACTAACACACCACCACCACCACGTCAGTGTCACTGCAGTGCTGAGAATGATCCACCACCCACATCATACCTGCTCTGTGGTGGTCCTGTGGGGGTCGTGACCATTGAAGGACAGGGTAATACAGTATACAGAGAAACAGATGGACTACAGTCTGGACCTGTACACCTACAGAGTGTCCTATATAGACAGTGGAGCTGATCTGACTCGTACTAACCAGGCTAGTGTGTTAGGTAGCATTCTCACCTGTTTGGCGGCTGGCGTGCTGGGTTTGGGCCCTTTGCCGTTCTGGGCGGGAGTCTGGGGTTTAGCTGCAGGCTTCTTGGCCTAAGGAGGAAATGAGGTACCGGTTAACTTCACCTGAAGTACAAGAACTCTATAGGCTCTCAGTCATACAGCAAAGAACATGGCGTCACCTTCACAGGGGTCTCTTCCTCACTCTCGTCCTCCTCGTCATCCCTAAAACAGAGAACAGGAGATGTAAGCTTATGTGGTTCGTTCACAATAAAGGGACCAAGCTCAGCAACTCCAGCTCTAGAACCACACTTACTCATCATCCTCATCATCGTCTTCGTCATCCTCATCCACGTCCATCTTCATCTTTTTCTGTAGGGAGGGAAGACGCTCAGTGAGCTGGTACGTGGATTTACAGGGGTTTTTAAATAGGCGAGATCCAGACGTCTGTACTACTTACTGAAGATTTGGCGCTTGCTGGAGCAGCCCGCTTCATGGCCATCTTCAGGTCTTCCTCTTCCTCCTCCTCATCTTCATCAAAGGACTCATCGCCTCCTGTCACTGGAAAACAGGAAAGGCTGTGAGACTTAGGAGGCAACATGTGGTGCAGAGAACAGCCTGAGCTAAGAAACGATCAAGCTATCACTTTTAGAGCAGTACAGAAATCTGATAATCTGATTTCTGCACCCAGGTATCACCAGCCTATCGGCCCCAGTAACTACTATGGGGATCCAGTTTGCAAGAATCTGGTTTCACCCGTTCATCAGACCACACACCAATGCAGAAAAGACAGCTGAGCTGCATCATCAGATACTCACAGACGAGGTGCTGCCCGCTGATGTGGATGGGACCAGCGCCTGACCGCAGCCGGAAGACAACGGGAGGGGCGATCTCAAACCCACCCAGACAGACCTGAAACAGGCAGAGCGACTCGGGTCACTACATGACATCCATTCATCTTAGACATTCAACGGCTAACAGGAGCAAACCCATAAAGTCTTAGAGGTGGACGTCTGGTTTCCCATCACCACCCCTCGGTAAGCTTCTCTAGCGCTTCACAATCAACCACTTGGTATACATCAACCATGCAATCATGCAGAAATTCCACCAGGCGGGTGGCTGTAAACACTCACGCTGGGCAGAGTGGACGGCTTGAGAGTGGCCAGCACAGCTTTGACCTTCTGGCCCTCTGAGTCCTGGCCCTCGACCTCCACGATGTTCAACTCATCTTTCGTCGCCGGGTCGACACAAACCTGCAGCAGAAAGAGAGGGAGACATCACATTCCGCTCCTCCACGTCATCCAGCCTTTCACGGGCTCATGTGTCCCACCGTTAAACACAGCCCTTTCTCCCACCGTGGTCTCGGTCGGCGATTTCTTCGTTAACCTCTCGACCTCAGGAGTTCAGATTAAACAGGAGCTTACTGGTACCTGGCTAGTCAACCTAGGGGAGCATGTAGAGATGACCCTGCCCCTGACGGGTCATTTCTCACTGCCCTGTGTGTGCACCCTTCTCTCTCTGCTCAGCCTGACGAACACGGTCATCTCTCAATCACAGAGTCTGTCATGTTCATCATATCCTTCCCCCCCTCCACTCTCCCTCTCTCCTTTTATACTTTCAAGCCAGTATACTTTACATAACCACTTTAACAGTTTTACTTCCATCCCACTCATATTGGTGCAGCTTATTTTTATTATTATTATTATAATAATAATACTTTTTTTTCCCCTTCTCTTTATTTATGTACATTTTCTATTATTGTTCTTTACTGGCTGCTGCAATATGCGACTTCCCCTCTGGGATTAATAAAGTGATCTATCTATCTGCATAAATGCATTTTAGATATATTATATTTAAAATATATGCATGCAATTTTATTTGCATTATATTTAAATGTGACAACTGGGATGCTCTGGTCTTATAGACCAAATCAAAAGGTATGGACTTGAAAAATACACCCATAATGATGTTGAATCTGAAGCTTTTTATGGGGACAGCTGCGTTAAAACAGGGGGCAGGAAATATCCCTTGGTCACAGCCTGGTGTAGGCAGGTATGTAAATCTCCATGACATGAGTACAGTAATGATCTCACAGGCTGAGGCATCTACTTACCATCCTGATGGACAACTGGTGCTCAAAGTCGTCATCTTCGGGGTTGAAAGTGACCTCTTTGCCCTGTTTCAGCTCACAGCCTGTAAAACAGGCCAATATGCACGATCAGAAACAAAATCAGGAGACAAAGACCAGAACAAGGACGGACGTGCTTCTCAACAATTACTAGGTGCAGACCACGTGGAGGAAGCCCACGTGGTCGCAGCCGGGTAGGCGCACGCAGCGAAAGCACGTGGAGAAGAGGGGTGTAGCACCACATTCCGCACCCCCTACAGAACCTGCACCCCAAGGACCCTTTAGCGGTTTGTGCCTGATGGACTTAAAACTTACCTACAGTCTTCTAAACGTCACGTTATGTAAATGATATTTGAAACGGAACCAGACGAATAAGTTTATGTAAAATATAGTCAACGAAGCCTTAACGAATAGGCAACATGTGCATCGCTACAGCTCTAGTGCTAGCTTGGTTACCTCGTAAATTAAAATATAAAAGAATACATAAATAAATTTAAAACAGGCAGTTTCATCTGTAAACAGTCCCACAAGACTACTTACAGCCATAATACTAATTATTAGTACGCGTTACATCGCAAGTAAGTCCGGGAAAAAGATCATTGCGATCAGGCACACACATGGGCCCCTACATGCCGCTGGTGACGTGCAGTCGATCCAGCCAATTAAATGGCGGGAGGAAACAAAGGGGTGCAGGATGTGGCGGGTGTACATCCCCGCACAGCACCAAAGACCCTTTAAAACATGCGTCAGGCTGCGTACTGTGTATTTAACCGAATATTAAAATTACGGACGATATAAAGAGCCTTTATAAACACGATAAACAAACAGGAAGTGATGTCACGCAGCGAAATAATGTTAGCATGTAGCACTTCATGCAGCAGGCCTGCTAACCATCGTGCGGGGAGGAGGACATGTGCTAAGCTAGCCTACCCAGCGTGGTGCTGACCCAACACCACATTTTCACTTAGATTTTTATCAGAAAATACGCACATAACATACACAATACACCGGTACCGAGTTATTAAAGAACTTTTTAATGGTCAGACACATTTTCTAGGATTGGTACTCAGCTGGGGTTTGGTGTGGCTAGCCAGACTGCTAAGTGGTGAACCAACGTGTCCTACATTCCGCCTGAGCAGAAATCTCATGCACCTCATGGCGGATAACAGTACAGAAAATACTACACGTGGTTTATTACAAAACATTAAATGAGATATTAGAAGCGATGTTAACTCAGATAGACGGCTGACACTAAAGTCTTACTGCTTCTTCTCGAATTTCCCCGTTCCACCTTAAATAGTACAGCTGTTTGTATTGTGCCGCCTCAGGAAACGTGTTTTAAGTCTGTTAGAGAAAATAAAGTGGTCACATGTACCGTAAAGGAAGGTCTGGGGGCCCATCTGTTCTCCGTCCATCTCTGTGCTGAAGACTCGCTGCAGTGAAGAAGCTCGGTCCCGGTGCGCTACACTATACAGCGCTAGGGGGCGGGGCGACACTCTGGCCAATCAGAGACGAGAGCGACATAACGGAGGATGGGCTTTATATGCTTCACAGATTTGTACAGAACTAAACACATACCTGAATAACTGAGTTAATAACTAACTACCTGAATAACTGAGTTAATAACTAACTACCTGAATAACTGAGTTAATAACTAACTACCTGAATAACTGAGTTAATAACTAACTACCTGAATAACTGAGTTAATAAATAACTACCTAAATAACTGAGTTAATAACTAACTACCTACTCGAGTTAATAACTAACTACCTGAATAACTGAGTTAATAACTAACTACCTGAATAACTGAGTTAATAACTTACTACCCGAATAACTGAGTTAATAAATAACTACCTGAATAACTGAGTTAATAACTAACTACCTGAATAACAACAAAAGACTTTAAAACATGAAATAGCTAAATATCCAGCAAATATATTAAAACCCAACAAGTACTGCATATTAATATATATTTTAATATTCAAAGACAATATAATCACTACTTCACTACTAAATCATTTTAAACAAATAAATATGTAAAATGTTTATAATATGAAGTTAATATCCTATATTCTCTAAAAGGTTGTAGAAAAATGTAATAACTACAGGAACGTAGAAACCTTAGAGATTAATATTCTGTATTTTAAAAGCAGTGGTCGAACATGTTGCACTGTATTAATATAATATAAAGTGTTTTCTGTATTTAGCATGTCAGAACTTTCCCATCATCAAGGCTTCACCATGTGAACAAACCCCAAGGTTTATGCTTCGATGTGAAGTTCATAACACGTCCATCTACACTGTATACCTTATTACTGAGCAGCAGTGGAAGGCAAATCCAAACATCTGAACAACATTCTTTATAAATATTGAGAACAATATGCCGTCTATAATAATAAGTTGTAAATAAGTTAAACATTTAAGAGAAGCTGTATATGTGATCTGAGAACATATCATTTTGTTTTTCTAATTAATATACAAATAATTACAATTAACATGTTCCTTCTTCATATTATTATTATTATTATTATTATTGTTACTATTATTATTAATAGTAGTAGTAGTAATAATAGTATTATTGGTGTTATTGTTCTTATTCTTATTTTTATTGGTCTTATTATTATTATTATTATTATTATTATTATTGCTGCTGTTGTTGTTGTTCCTGGTAGTGCTATATGGAATACTGGACATGGTCATGTGACGCTAACTTTGCTAGATGCAGTTCCAGCCCGTTGCCTGCAGAGGGAGGCATTGAGTCATAGCTCTAGTTCGATACTCTGCAGCTGGATTTAATAAATTCCACATATCTGCAGATATCCACATCCATCCCATCCAAATACACATATATACCCATATTAAACGATTGATATCCAGTCCTTATTGGACCAGCTTCTTCCTCTCATATTAATATTGTTATTGTTATGATTCACTGCCTGCTTACCTGTAATGTGTTCTAGAATAAATCTCTTTATACAAAACTACATTTGAAGATGTAGAGTGATACTGAGAAAGACCACCCTGATGTCTGGCGTACATCCTCAGTGTGCGGGTCAGGTACATTGTCCTGGTACATGTTCCTGAGAGAACAGTCATGTGGGGTGGTTATGAGGATATGACCTTAGGCTGGTGTGTGGTTCTCCAGAGCGTCCCATTCTACCGGTCACGTTTCTCCCATGTGTGGTCAGTTGAGTATGTCTCATCAATGGATGAACAGATTTTATAGATGGGGTCATTCAGAGCGCTGTGTTCTAGAGTCAGGACTAGTCACAGTGGTGGTGAAGGTAACCAGACGTCCATCCACCTTTAAAAACTCCCTCACAGAAACGTCCTACATGAGGTGGTTATGAATACACGGCCTGATGTCTGAGACACTGTTTATGATAGTGTGGGCCCTAAAATCTATTCCTGGTGGAGGGATACCCAACAGGCAGGGCGGTGTGAGGCAAAAAAGTAGTCCCCCAAAAAAGACTGTATTAACTCCAGGTTTTCCAGAGTTTCGCCCCCTACTCATCAACATGGGCCAAACAAATAAAAACACACCAGACAGACACATGGTAGGGTGTAGTACTGGTGTTGGTTTATGGATAAACGTTAATAAAGTGTATGTTTTGGGCTATGTTGTGTAGTCTCTGAAGTAATTATACCACCGGTTCCCATCACCACCAGTCGACCGTAAGCACAGAGTCTTATGTGCGTGATAATGCAATCAGCTGTCCCAATTTTCCCATTGAAGTGGACAGTAATGACCGAGACGCGTTTAACAGTTCGTCACAAAGTTTAATTCGGATCATCGTCCAGGAGGATTAGCACTGTACAGCATTCAGGCGCTCATGCCAACCCGCTTCCGTCCGTCCGCCTCCGTGGAGAGTTCCTGATGTGGTACTGCACTCGAACATGTACGCCTAATTTCCTTCTCATTATCTTTATTGGATGATCAGTTCAACCGAATGATCAACAATGACAAGTAGGATCCTGGCAGAGTAATAAAAGGCCGAGACAGATGCAGAGCTGGATTGTCGCTTGGTGAAATTAAGCAGAGCAAATATTATACAGCCTCTTATAAAGCTGGATGAGCTTTACACACAACCGAACGACCATTTAGGGACAGACAGACAGACAAGACAGACTGGGGACACTGTAAACACAACACAAAACAAGACCGTCGGAAAGTCAGTCCCACATAACCCGGCTGTAATTAATAAATTATTAAAGCATTTAATGCGTAAAATGACGTAATCAGGCTTTTATATTATATAGGCCAACATTCAAGTAACTCATAGGGAGCATATCTGCTGGGTACACATGCAAGCTCTTGGCAAATACAGAGCACACTGAGGTGGGGAGTCGCTGCCTCCTAGATGCAGTTCCAGTCCATGGCCAGTAGATGGAGTCCTTGAGTTGCGGCTCCACTTCCATTGGCCTACAAGTTCAAACAGCTCCGGAAGTTGGAAGTGGTAGAACTTCACGCTTTCCGAAAGCCAGAGTTTCACAGTCGGAGCCCACTTTCCTGAGGGGGTAAAGCAGGGGTGGTCACGAACCAAAGAAGGAAAGAGCGTACGTCTGGCCGTCAGACTTCACGGACCACCTATCTGCATCCGGATACGATCAGTCCAGGGAGGTGGTTGATATACGGTGCTAAGTCCTCAAAGGAAAGTTCCAGGTTCTAGATCGAGGGTCCTTGAAGGTCCTTCCGAAATGGCGAGGTGAGAAGATCAAGGCTCAGGTTTATACGGGGAGAAAAAGAGAGAGGAGTGTGCTGTCGGGTTCTCAGACTCTCTCTCTCCTTCTCTCTCCTCCTGTCACCCGCTCTCGTCTCTCTCTCTCTCTCTCTCTCTCTCTCTCTGTCGTCTTTACATCACGTTTTCAAAGAGCTGCATGGACCTCATCATCATCTCGTCCTACAGGGAAACAGGATACAGGACATATATATACGTACACTACACACATCATACTCCAACCAAACACCATCATACTCCAACCAAACACCACCACTCTCCACTACACACATCATACTCCAACCAAACACCACCACTCTCCACTACACACATCATACTCCAACCAAACACCACCCCTCTCCACTACACACATCATACTCCAACCAAACACCACCCCTCACCACTACACACATCATACTCCAACCAAACACCACCACTCTCCACTACACACATCATGCTCCAACCAAACACCATCATACTCCAACCAAACACCATCATACTCCAACCAAACACCACCACTCTCCACTACACACATCATACTCCAACCAAACACCACCACTCTCCACTACACACATCATGCTCCAACCAAACACCATCATACTCCAACCAAACACCATCATACTCCAACCAAACACCACCACTCTCCACTACACACATCATACTCCAACCAAACAACCCCACGCTCCACTACACACATCATACTCCCAAACCAACACCACCATCATACTCCAACCAAACACCATCATACTCCAACCAAACACCACCACTCTCCACTACACACATCATACTCCAACCAAACACCACCACTCTCCACTACACACATCATACTCCAACCAAACACCACCACTCTCCACTACACACATCATACTCCAACCAAACACCATCATACTCCAAACAAACACCACCACTCTCCACTACACACATCATACTCCAACTAAACACCACCACTCTCCACTAAACACCATCATACTCCAACCAAACACCATCATTCTCCACTACACACATCATACTCTAACCAAACACCACCACTCTCCACTTAACACCATCGTACTCCAACCAAACACCATCACCAAAACACCAAATCCCATAATTCTCCAACAAACACCGTCATACTCCAGATAATTCGTTCAGATTATTTGTGGTGGAGGATGTTGATGTTTGGTGAGGAATGATGGAGCAGTGGTAGGAGTGTTGGGTCACTGTGCTGTAGTATTAGCAGTACATACTTCCTGGCATGCTAAGACGAACTCCTCCAGTGTCACTACTCCATCTTTGTTCTTGTCCATTTTCTGTGAGAATGGGAGGAAACGGGGAAAACAGCATTTAGCAAGCAACACCAAAGGCAGGCATCAATCAGCTTTCAGCCCCTATATTTTGTTTATGGGCTTCTATTATCGTATGGCGTTATTTCACAGTAGTGTCAGTATGGAACGGATCAGAGCAATCACATGGATCAGAGCAATCACACGGATCAGAGCAATCACGTCACTTCCCTGCTGCCCGAATGACCACGCCCCTTTTCAGCTGAAAACAAACCGCTCCATAATACCGGCAGAGAGGAAACACTAGTGGCACCAGGCCTAAAAGCTGCTGCATGTCACGCTTCTGGGTTTCCCCGGCTCCCCCGCTTCCCTGAACTCCACTTCCCAGAGTGCATTATCCGATGACAATACACCCACATGTCCCCAGATCACCTGAGTTTTAGTTTAGCAGCGTCCACTTCGCCTCAGTATATACACCCCTCTCAGACACTTCCTCAGTGCGAAGTTTCCCTGGTCTGCATTTCTGAGCGGTTCTCCTCTGGTTATTCTGACTCTGGCTTTTGACTCCCTTTGCTTATCCCTGGTTGGCTTTCCTCTAGATCTACTCTCTGGCTGTCGACCTTTCTGTGTTACCTTGACCATTCTCTTGCCTAGCCCTTCCACTTTGTTTGCCTCGCTGCCTGCCTGCTCTGGTTTTAACCCTAACCCTAACCCTAACCTCGGCATGTTCTCTGACTTGGACCTTGGCTCTCCCTTTACGTTTGTCCGTGTATCGTTGCTGTGCTGGTTTACTCGTGCTTAATAAAGCCCGTCTGACGTTTATCTCTGCGTGCGCCGGTCCTGTTTCTTTGTACCTGACACTGGATCACAGTTTTGGATGTCTAACCATACATATCCCAGAAATCCCTGAAGAGACTGAAAGACTAAATGAGAGACCTGTGCTGCGGGGTGCTAGTTAGCTTGATGACCTGGTAAGCATGGTAATGTTAGCGATGCTAACACTGCTGTGAATCAGTAGGGTGTTCTTATTTTTTCCAGAATTTGCCTTTACGGCTAGTCAAGTTAGCACGGCTGCTTTCACCCCAAAACGGGCAAGGTATCCGGAGCCAGTGCCATCATCCATACTGTGGAATACTGACCTGGAAGAAAGCATCGACGTGCTGTTTGGGCACGTCTCCTTTCAGAGCAGGGTAGGTGTACTTGCCCATCATATCATAGATGGCCCGCACAATCTCTGTCATTTCCTGTCAGAGAGCCCAGAAGATGACATCACAGTAATGTATGCATCAGTGTGGAGCTTATTAATGTCCATTTCTGAATATATAAGTTTATATTCTCAACTTATATACGTTTTTCATTTTGTTCGATGCATCAAGACTCTTGATCAAACCGTCGGTGTAGTCTTCCTCACACTCACCTCTTTGTTGATGAATCCGTCCCTGTTGATGTCGTACAGGTGAAACGTCCATTCCAGCTTCTCTCTGACTGACCCTCGCAGGAGAGTGGACAGGCCCATCACGAATTCCTAAACACGACACAGGGACTATTAAAATGAACTATTCCCATATTCCCACAATCTGAAAAACTCTCCCTACGTATCCAGGAAAATGAACCATCATCACTGTAAACTTTAAACCTAGTAAACCAATATTTATTTATTTATTTATTTTATTTATTTATGCACATACAGAAATATCGTCCCACAGTATGGCCATATATGCTAACGCTACATTCCAGACGTCTCGGTATGGAGCTGTAGAGGTTCCTAATGGAGTCCTGTGATAATCCATCCCATGCAGCTTGAACATCCTCACACAGTTCCTGCAGATGGTGCGGTAGGGGTGGAGGTGGAGGGGCACCAGGTCTTCTAAGAGCGGATTTAGGTGTGACAACAAACCGTCCATCTCTGGTGGCTGACACACGGTGCCTCCACACACGGATTCGTTGGGCGTCTCCACCAAGACTAAAGCGGGACTCGTCACTGAAGATGACCCGCTGCCATTCTGAGTCACTCCATGACAGTCTGGTACGACTCCACTGCAGTCTTTGGTGACGGTGACGTGGTGTTGAGGACAGTCGTGGTAACGGTCTGTGTGCATGTAGTCCTGCGTGGTGCAGCCGTCTGCCGATGGTGCTGCACCAACAGGAGGACTCATGGAGGACACCACTGCTCGCTGGAGGTCTGTAATGGTGGCTGTTGGGTCAGTCAGGTACAGAGATAAGACCTGTCCTTGCTTAGGTCTCACTCGCATGTCTCACAAGGTCAAACTTCACTCTGAGATGCTGTTGGGATACTGGGCTATGATTCGTTGGGCTTACATGGCGTGTATGAATAGTCCATGCATAGCACACACCCCTACCTCAAACTTTATGGAGCCGTTGTTTGTGGTGTCGAAAGCTTTGAAGAGATAATGTGCGTACGTGCTGGCATCTGGAACACAGACAGGAGAGAGCATGAGAACCAGGGTGTGTACTCAGCATAAGAGCCACTCCTGAGAAAGGACACCAAGAGGACGCACCGCCATGAGGAAAGAACTGAGCGTAGATGTGTTTGAACGTCTCCTCGTTCACCACTCCACTGGGACACTCCTGTGGAGACATCAGTGGCAGAGATTCAGAATACATTAACGCGGTGGCGGAGAAAATCCAAATTAAAGGGCCAGTATCATGAAAAAAAACCAGATTATAATTATATATATAAATAACAGAGCCCCCTGTGGGTTTATACTGTTCACGCTCTGCTCCATACGGCTACAGAAACAGCCCATTATGAGCTAATTCATGTTGTGACATCACAAAATCTCAAAAACATACAGTATATCCACCTATACAGCCTACAGCACTTTAGCCCCGCCCACTCATGCTGATGTCATAAAGAGTGTTTCAGGTTTCATTCATTCAGTCATCATAGAGACCCCTTTGCCTCTGGGTCAGGGGTGGTGGAGCCTATCCCAGCATGCACTGGGAAGAAGGTAGGCACTGTTAGCCCGTTTAATTCTAATTAATTCTTATTTTAATTTTAAATGAATTAATTATTAATTAAATGAATTCTTATTATTAATATTACTTATGATTAGGAAAATTAATTACAGTATAAAGTAATATAATAGTAGCAGTATTTTGATTAAATTAGTCCCCACAGATGTTGTAAGAAGAATAAACTAAAACTTGAACATGTTTAGCTGAACATTATATGTTTAATAAGATCAGAAAATAATAATAATAATAATAATAATAATAATAATAATAATAATAATAATAATACCAATTATTAATTATTATTATTATTATCATTATTATTATTATTATTATTATCATTATCATTATTATTATTATTATTATTATTATTATTATTATTATTATTATTATTATTATCATTATTATTATTATTATGAGATCAATAAAAGAGATAGTTTACTGTGCTTGTGTGTGTGGCGGTGGTGGAGGGGTTGGCAGCCGTGTGTGTGTGTGTGTGTGTGTGTATGCGCGCGTGTGTGCGGGTGTTTGTGTGTGTGCATTTGCGTGTGTGAGGGTCTGTGTGTGGGTATTTGTGTGTGTGTTTGTGTGTGTGTGTGTATGTGTGTGTCTGTGTGTGTGTGGGGGGGTGTATGCGTGTGTGTGTTTGTATATGTGTGCGTGTGTGTGTGCGGGTGTGTGTGTGTGGGGGGGGTGTATGCGCGTGTGTGTGTGCGGGTGTGTGTGTGGGTGTTTGTGTGTGTGTGTGTGTGCATGTGTGTGTGCGGGTGTGTGTGTGTGCGGGTGTGTGTGTATGTGTGAGCAATATAGCGTGTAATTGTTGCAGTTATAACATATGGCAGGCCGAGTGTCACTTCCTGCAGGCTAACGCTGACAGATTAACAACATAGCAGAGGAACATGAGCAGAATCAGTGTCTACATAACAAACACAGACAATATATATATATATGACTTTTTTATACCCTTATACACTTATATACATAACCACAGAGTCTATATACACTAACTATATACATAACCACAGAGTCTATATACACTTATATACATAACCACAGAGTCTATATACACTAACTATATACATAACCACAGAGTCTATATACACTAACTATATACATAACCACAGAGTCTATATACACTTACTATATACATAACCACAGAGTCTATATACACTTACTATATACATAACCACAGAGTCTATATACACTAACTATATACATAACCACAGAGTCTATATACACTTACTATATACATAACCACAGAGTCTATATACACTAACTATATACATAACCACAGAGTCTATATACACTTACTATATACATAACAGCAGAGTCTATATACACTTACTATATACATAACCACAGAGTCTATATACACTAACTATATACATAACCACAGAGTCTATATACACTAACTATATACATAACCACAGAGTCTATATACACTAACTATATACATAACCACAGAGCGTATATACACTAACTATATACATAACCACAGAGTCTATATACACTTACTATATACATTA
>JAMWET010005097.1:0-22500 GCA_024036415.1 Prochilodus magdalenae
ATGCTGTTGGATTAGACGCTGGTTGATTTCATGCAGAATACAGAGAAAGCGACCATCATAAAGGAAAAAAGGCTTTAGTAGGCCACGCTCTCTCTCTGTCATACTGTGGTGTAGTGCGGGATAGCGGAACACTCGTCACCACACATACCTGCTACCGTGATCCAGTGTATGCCGCGCAAGTTAGCACCACCATCTTTTCCATTCTACTCACTCATCGTGTTCAAACACCTATTGTGCTTTAGGTGGATTCTCCGTGGAATCCAGCATCAGAGACTGCTTCACCAGGAACTTTTCTGTTATTTGGTGTTATATTAGTGTTGCATGGCATTACATGGTTTTTTATGAGGCAACATCATAATCTGCGGTAATATGCACTCATACCTACAGTCTTGGGTCTGGTTTTAACTGTAGGTATATCGTCCCTTATTCAACACCATACTGTATAACCGCATAAACCACTCATATAACTTCCTGTAATACCACAATATTACTAACCCTCATATAGTCTTACGTCTATAGTATAGTACAGTATCGTGTCCTGTTTTCGCTCTCTATCTAGATTGCCTCATTGTAAGACTCCATAGTCTCCACTAGAGCACGATAATACACCACAGAAATACTATCAATGAATTTCATCAAATTACCATTGGAGAAGTTTAAAGTTTTAGAAACTTTAAGTTTTTACAGTAAATTTTTTTGTGAAACCAAAATGAGCATTGCTGAGTCAGTAATTAATGTAATAAATCTTTTATGTGTAATGTCACATTACAAGATCAAAAGGATGATCAGACTCCGGATTTCCTGATCAAGACCTTTCGACCCTATCTCTTTCTCTTATACTCTTTCCAACAAGCGCTCGAATCACAGTGTCATTTCTGGCAATCAGTTACACACTTCCACGAGGTCTCCAAATCCCCCACATCTCACATGGTATAGCTTTACGAGATGATTTTAGCAGCATCCGGAATACTGCAAAACATTTGTCGTGGAGGTGTACATGCATGGGAGCTATAAGAGCACATTTTCTCTAAAGAAATTATTGGATGTTTTATCTATTCTCCCATTTTCAGCATATAAAGCTCTTTTTCGCAGATAAAAAGCAGGTATTGACAGGTTTCCATGTGCAAATCCCCTGCTTGTCCTATTACTGCGTTCTATAACTAATCAAGTCATGTCCGTAGTCCTAATTAACTATTTTACATTATTGTAACTAAATATATTAAGTTAAATGCTATACGCGGCATTGTGTTTGATCTTAATATTAATAACACAGCTTGTCTTTCTATTGGTATAAGTCTATTCAGTTGTCTAAAGTATTGCTTCTTTGGTTTGCAGTGGGCTGGCTATAATAGGCTAATGTAGTTAGTTAATTGTTAATGTAGCGATTGTTTGTAGTGTATGAATTCCAACTGACATTGTGAAAAATGAATACCTTAATCCATTACCCGGCTTGCCTCAAACCGCTTCCAGAGATTAGTAATTTTGTATGGTCAGTAGATAAAGTACTCTATGCAATCTCATATAGTCTTGTTCATGTGGTTTCTGAACAGTATTACATACTGTTATCTGCAGACAGGACGACTTTGTCATACTGCTGTAGATTTTATAGATAACAATAGGCCACACAGTGGTCAGAAGCACATAAACAAGGCTACTCACTAGTATATTTTTATTAACACCGGCTTTAGGCTTACTAGTGGCTTGCTAATCCTCCAGCTATTTTTAAGAACTGCATTTAAGTCTACGGGAGAACGGTGTGCATCTGATGTGACTTCACTGACGTCTCACCTTTATGTTCCACCATTATACATTCAGCTCAAACGTCACATTTTTAGGGCAGACCTGCATTGGCTAAGTGAAGGCTTGGTATTCCTCTGCAGTTCTTGTCCTCTAGAGCTTGTTCCTGCACTGAGACATATATATTACGAAAATAGCTCGGAAAAGCAGGGCTTGATTTGACAGGACAGTACACATGAATGCTATTATCCGAATGTGGGGTGTAGGGGGGAGTGTGTCAGAAGAGAGAAAGCCTCAGTCTAACCATCTTGCGGGGACAGGTGCGAGTGGCGTATTGTATCTCTTTTGCCTCTTTTCTGCGGGTCTCTGTTTTATTTTGTGGCATCGCACCACTTAAAACCAGGGTCGTTACGAGCTGTTCAAAAGACAAGACTAGTATTGTACTTGGTCTAAACTCAGCTCTCGTCTCTGCACCTTCGTGTGTTCGCCCGTGCACTAGTGCAGTTTGGACTCATACAGAGAGACCCTCTCACTACGGCAGACCTACAACCAACTTAACAACACAAACCTCTCACTTCCTAGTTCCGCATTCACGTTCTTCCTCAAGAAACCTACAAGAGTTCTACGTTTTGCTCACACTGCAAACACGCTGGGCACTTAAACGCAAGAAAGCCATTTTCCCAGATGTGGTGTGTGGCAGATGCGTGCGGCGTGTTTGCGGTGTGCGTGCCGGGGTGTGCGGTGCGGTGGGTGGGTGGGCGGCCACAGGCTGTGAGAATCAGCTCCTGAAGCTGAATGGGGGGAAGGGGGAGGAGCTTGCTTTGGGTAAGGGAATCCTTTGGGGGCCTGAAAAAGGACGACAGCGGTGCGGGACGAGGCGCGGAAGAAAGAAAGAAAAAAAAAAAAAAAAAAAAAAAAAAAAAAACACAAAGATTATCACAAGGGTTTGTCAAAAAAACACGAAATGCACAGATAGAGAGGTGGATGGCGGATGCGCTTCTTGTAACTAGATGACGTCCTAGCAGAATGAAGGGGTAAATGGCTCAGCTTTAGTTATATTGTGATAGATCTTGTTTGTAGCGATGAAATATTTGCTTTTCTTCTTTTAAAAAATTTAAGTCCTTGTTCCAATTGGAAATTTGGAATCGCAACATCAATTTGGTCGAAACCCATGAAGTAGAGTACACAGGTGTGATTGCTTCGTCTCGACCAGTAGTGAGTAAGAATGAAGAGCACTGTAGGGCCTCCGAGTCGATCAGGGGAATAAAAGCCTAGCAAAAACACCAACACCAAATAATCATACACATTAAATCCTAATGTCCACATACTGAAATACTAAAAGCCAATGACAGGTCTAACGCGGTCTCTCACACTGACCATAAACAAACGAGGACAAATCCAATAATCAACCTGTAAGGAGTTACATAAAACAGAGGACAATCAACAAAACAATGTAAGATTAATACAACAAATCACCTTGATATATATCCAAAAACAAATAATACATATGATCATCAGAGAATATCATACAAAAGAGGAAACAAAAAACACCCAGTTGCTATATGAATATAAACCTCCGGATGCTAAAAAACTAAATGTTACTTCAAAAACGCTACAATGGTTAACAAGACAAAAGAGAACAACAAACAACAAAACCAAACAGAAGAACGACAAAAAAAACAAGAAAAACCCGAACAACAACACACGAAAAAAAAAAGAAAGAGCAGAGTATAGACAGAAATGAAACTGGTAGAATGAGTAGAAGAGAACAACAACCTTCTCACAGTCACTGCAAGTGGCACTAGAAACGTGGTGGTGGTCTTGCTAACTAAAAGACACCTCAGTGTCACATGCTACAGGACTGAGAATCGTCCACACACAACAGACACTGATCCAGCCACGACAGTCCGTGAAAGTACAGCACACACTGTGATCACTATGATGAAAGGTACACTCACGAGGATTGCCCCAACACTGACACCTGTCCAGCAGCAAGCTAATGACATGAATATGTGTATTAAACAGGAGAAACAGATGGACTCAGAAATGTTTACCACACAAAATGTGCCCCCATACCGTACATAGTTACCTCTGGATGTGGCGTTCAGGCGATACGTCATGGTGCTGGTGACGGCAAATCTTGCCCTTGTTGTTAGCTTTACCTGAGGGAATAGGAGGCGGGTACGTGGATCTCCAGGCAGGGGAAAGCGAGTCGAAAATGGAAGCTCTCTTACAGCGGCCTTCTTCTGCGTCCCACATTGGTGCCGCAGCAAGGTCCACTAATCTCCTGGGGGGGGGGTCCCATGTGGTGCCCTAAAGGTCAGCAAACAGTCATTTATACACATGGTTCTCGTCCCATACAATACGATGGGGACAAGTTACAAGCAAGTCTCAGGTAAGTCACTCGAGCTGTGAGTCGAGTCAAGTCAAGTCAGGAGCGGGAAGCCGCAAGTCTCAAGTCCTAAACAAGCCAGTCTGGATTATTCAGCCACTTTCTGCTATGCTAACAGTAACCTGTCCTTTTCATAAGGGCATGTTAGCTGTGTATGGCTGTATATTATGATCTATGGTACATGGATAACAGTGATAGAGATATTAAAGAGTGGAGCGAACAGGAAAGAAAAAAGGTGAGTCTATAGGAGGAACGAGGGGTGAATAAACGTCACCTAGAGAAGTGCAGGTTAGTATGTCTAGGGATTCGAGTGTAGGGATCTGTCCCGTGCAGTTTGATGGCTGCAGGTTAAAGGAACCGGGTTTGAATGGGGGTAGGGTAATGAATGGGAGTCTACTGGAGGAGCGAGGGATGAATAAACAACACATAGAGGAGTGTGGGTCTGTACTCCTGGGGATTAGAGTTTAGGGACCTCCCCCGAGTGAGTGAGTGTGATTAAAGGCAACAGCATTGTTTGAATGGGGGTTAAAATGAATGGGACTGTGCTGGTCAGACCAGCATTGATATCACGCTTGGGGGTCTGCCCTGTGTTGCTGAGCTATAGACTGATGTAATGATCAGTCATTAATCTGCTGAAGTCTGAGTAGACTGACAAATCCGTTTGGTTGATATCGGATTCCAGCTGTTCTCCTTTGTCCTTTTTTCTTTCATAATGCTCCGGATGTTTTGAGTGGGTGATTGGATGGTCTGGACTGCAGGCAGGTCAGTTCAGCACCCGGGCCCTTTCACTATGGAGCCATACTGCTGTAATACCAACCGAATGGGGTTCACAGTGCTGCTGAGATCAACAAGACCTTCCCTGGAGAAGACGCTGTCTGGATCAGCACATGTTGCTCCAAACCCCGTATATACCGTCCAGCACTAATGGATGTGCAGGTCACCCAGGTCATGTGACCTCCTACATACCATCACTGGCTTTAGAACTGTGTACTGATATCACCTCGGATAGTGCCTCTTCCCTTTATCCCGGAGGATCCGTGATTTCTCAAAAGAATTCCAGATTTTGATTCCAAAAAGGACACTTCCTCACTTCTCCTCAGTCCATCTTAAATGAGCTCGGGCCCAGAGAATGCGGCGGCGCTGTTTCTGGATCTGGTTATATCTGGGTTCTTCAGCTGGGTTCTGAGCTGTGCTCACAGACGATGGTGTTGGGAAGTGTTCCGGATCCCATACAGAGATTCCACTACAGGGATGTTTCAGTTTTCATGTCGTTCTTTTTCGTATATCATTCTTCAGTGAAAGAACAATCCCAATCTCCAATTCCGAATGAAAAGAGAATACAGGGGTGTGTGTATTCTCTTTTCATTCGGCCAGCGTTCCGACTTTTTTGGAAGCGGGATTGTCCATCCGAAAGCGACATCCTAAAATTAAATAATACCAACTAAGTCCAATTCATATTTCCATGGGGGCTCTAGGTGGCTACCTTTTTTGCCTTGGGATCCACCACCCACATCATACCTGCTCTGTGGTGGTCCTGTGGGGGTCCTGACCATTGAAGAACAGGGTAATACAGTACACAGAGAAACAGATGGACTACAGTCTGGACCTGTACACCTACAGAGTGTCCTGTATGGTCAGTGGAGCTGTTCGAATGCTGAAGCCAGTACCTGCTGGATGCTCTTACCTGCTTTGGGGTAGGTGGCAATGAGCATGTCGGACGGATCCGGGCGGAAGGCCCAGATGGAGCTCCACTTCCAGAAGATGTAGTTCCGTAGGGGTACGCCCTCCATTTCGATCAGAGGGAAACGCCACCTAATTCCGGCGGCCTTGTTAATGCCCTCTTCGTAACTCAGGGGTCCCTCCTTCTCCGTCTTACACTTGGAGACCATCACGTCCTCATCCAGGCCTTTCCCCGGTCCTGCTTCCGGTTCATGGCTCCTGTTTCCCTGGGATTTATCCATCTGTAGTCAGTCCTCTCACACCCTCTCTTCTTTTTTCCTTAACCAGCTACTCGGTGCTCCTACCACACCGACTAAATGCCATCGGGACAGCTCTCTGGCTTTATCATGGTGACTCCAGTCCCAAGACTTTTAACCCTTGGACTTTATTTATAACTGACTGCATGGCAATAACCCGGCAGCCGTGCCAATCTGTGTCCTATCAGCCACGATTGCTTAATGTGGGGCAAACACAGCACAGCGGAAACCTTACATAAGTGCCCCTCCGCCTGCGAAAGTAGGGCTAGCCAGGTCGCACTTCCGACGGGATGCACTGTACCGTGTTGAGACTCTTGCTGGTGTGGCACGGCTCTTGCGCTCAAGTCCTCTGTGGATGGGGGAGACTAACTGGAGCTGGAGCTCAGTCAATCCAGCAGTATCGGTTTATTGAACACGGCCTTGTATGCAGAGTTGACAACAGCACTTTCAGGATTGATCCGTGGGAAAGGTTATCCGTCTTCATGCCACACGGATGGAAGCTGAAGTCTGCTCCTCCTGGTGATCGTGCAAAGTCTTCCGTTATCTGGTTGATCCTAAACCATTATCTTCCAAGGTTTGTGGGGTGTCATGGACCAGAGCTCAATCAGGCAGGCATATCTGAAAGTGTGGGGGGTTTCATTCAGGGCCGACTGTGTAGTGTGAGGGGACTTTGAAGCCTAACAACAAACAGAGCTATTGATGAAAATGTCACTGACAGTCCTTCACAACCAGAAGAACCCTGGTTCTTGAACTGGTCCCATTCAGGCTTCTTAGAACCGTGGTGCTAGTCAGGGAACCGATCTGCAGTTGCATCAGTTTTACTGGAGCCATAGTACGTCAAAGAATACTTCACCAACAGAGGGCGCTGCTGCACAGTGGTAGTAAACAGTAGAACCAAGATGGCGGCGCGTATGGATTAGCTGCGAGCGTCTGCGCTGTATACATACAGGCATCCGGATCAACTACCGAAGACCTAGAAGAGGTTCTCCAGCAGACCACTAGGTGTCGCCATTGTGGACTTCTTATTCCTCAACAACAGACACGCCCACAAGTGTTCTCACAGTTTGTGCTGAGTAACCCGCTGTTCTTTGGTTCCAGCTGGGAACGAACTTCTCAGGAAATGCACCAGGTGAGCAAACTGGAACGGAACCTGATCCACGTGGGCGGGAGAGAACTCTACGTGTGGGGTCTCTCACGTTTTCAACATCGGTTTGGTTTTGTAGGATCCTGTAGTGTGGGCCAGGCGTGATCATGGCAGCTGAAGAGATTCATCTGTTCTCGACGGAACCTTGACCTGGTTCCAGAAGGAGGTGTGGGAGTGCGGGTGTGTTGGGAAGGAAGATAAAGGTGACCAGGATCAATAACTGATGATAAGTTTAGACTGATATGATCAATATTTATTGAGCTACACATACAGAAGTCTGTCTCTCAGTATGGCGTCGGGCCGCCATGTTTGCTAACCCAACACGCCAGACGTCTCGGTATGGAGCCCTGTAGAGGTTCCTGATGGTGTCCTGTGATAATCCATCCCATGCAGCTTGAACATCCTCACACAGTTCCTGCAGATGGTGCGGTAGGGGTGGAGGTGGAGGGACACCAGGCCTTCTGGACGTGTGACAGCAAACCGTTCATCTTGGTGCTGACCACGGTGCCTCCACACACGGATTCGTTGGGCGTCTCCACCAAGACTAAAGCGGGACTCATCACTGAAGATGACCCGCTGCCATTCTGAGTCGCTCCATGACAGTCTGGTACGACACCACTGCAGTGTTTGGTGACGGTGACGTGGTGTTAAGGACAGTCGTGGTAACGGTCTGTGTGCAGGTAGTCCTGCGTGGTGCAGCCGTCTGCCGATGGTGCTGCACTAACAGGATGACTGTGAATATTAGTGATAGTGAATATTCATGATGGACCGACCAATAGAATCGCTCCAAACAGGCTTAGCAATAAACCTTGTTCTATCAGCTCCACTGCAGGGTAAGGAAGCTGCTCCATCCTCCTGTACAGCTCCACTCTGGAGGATTTTAAGGTGGACTGTATAATTCCATTCTAGTTTGGGGTCTTCACTTTTATTCTACAGTGGAGCTTTAAGATAGACAGACGGAGAACCTGCTATGAGGAGCTGCGTCTAAATGTTTGACTGGTAGTGAGGGTTCTATAATTTGCCAGACTCAGAGCTCCTTGTGTAATAGCAGTCCTGCTCGAATTGGCGTCCCGGTAATGTACTACCAAGCCTGGGTAATGGTAAACCGTGTGACCTGAGGACAAGGCCATGGGGGGGGATTCGGCTGCCAACTGCTAAAAACACTCAGTTGTGCTGCCTGGGCGATTTGCCACTACGCTAGCTCCTGAACTTTGACCTGCTGACCTGTGCAAAGCGTAGCCGAACTGTTTCAAAGCGTATGGAGGAACACTGTAGTAACCCAGGCTGAATACACCATGACACCAGAACAGGACAACCAGCAGGGTTATCCTCCACCGGGACAACAATGGGTCACTCTGGGGGTCTTTTCACTTTCTCTTTCACCCCACTAAATTTCAAAGTCTGATATCTGACTGTTCACTCCTCTACATTATGGTCAACTCTGTCCTTCCGTTTGGCTGATGTGAGAATATAAGCTTGAAGTGAGAACCCACCAATCAGGGTACAGTGCTCACTTGTTTTGACCTGGTGGACAGAGCTTGGTTCTAGCTAATGGAACCTGTTCTCCTTCAGTGTTCTGTGCTGATGATGATGTGAATAGACGTCAGTGTCAGACTAATGAATGAGCTCCTATTAAAGACTGGTGGACTGAGAGACACTAGAGCAGGGGTACTCAACTACAAATTGAAAAGGTCCACTCACCAAGTTTCCAAAGTTTCCAGGGTCCGAAGCCGTCGCATATCCAAAATTTGAACTCCAAACGAAAAAGATGATACATCCAGAAGGAACATTTGAACTATGTACACAGGTTCTGTCCAAGTTAGTGTGAAAAGTTGCACTTCTTCTGTGCCACCAGTTCTTTAAACTTTGGCACAAAAGGTGTGAGAGCCAGGCGTAGGCACTGGTGCAAATGTTCATTGGTGAGTTTGCCCCTGTGTTTGTTCTTCACCATTGTCATTGTTGAGAAGGCTGACTCGCAGGAGTAAGTGGAAGGAAACATAGTAAGAATCTGGAGGGCCATTTTCTGCAAGACACCTGCAGGGGCCATCTTTGTCCAGAAGGTGGCAGGGTCGCAGAGAGTTTCCTGCAGGGCAAGGTTTTCTTGAAGCTCAATTAGCTCTGTTTGTAGAGAAACAGCACTAGCCCATGGGCAGACCTTCAGGGCTTCAGTTGAGAATTCTGTCACATTTTTCACCAGGAATGGATTTTCAACACACAGCAATACCTGTTTTCCCAGGGGGAAATCTCTAAACCGGGTTTTAAAATTTGCAATCAACTTGTCCACAAATTCCACATAATTGTAGTGTTGTGGCTCTGCAGCTTGGCTTTTCAGATTTGGGAAGTGAAGTAGGCTTCCCTCCTGTAGGTCACTTTTGTAGATTCCCAGCTTCCTTTGAAAAGCACGGATAGCTGACATGAGGTCACACACTGTGTTATTTTTGCCCTGGAGCTTCAAATTCAAATCATTGAGGTGGGAAGTGATGTCTGTCAAAAATGCAGCAATTTCCATTTTTTCATTGTTTTGGAGAAATTCCACATATGGTTTTGCTTTGGGACTGGTCTGATTCAGTAGAAATGTTTCTAACTCTTTCCGCAGTGCCCAAAAAACTGCCCAAAAAACGCTCCAACACCTTCCCCTTACTAAGCCACCTGACATTATTGTGGAGAAGTAAATCATCAAAATCTGCATCCACATCTGTGAGGAATGAGCGAAGCAGACGATGCTGCAAAGCAGAGGACGCCCTCAAAAAGTTGATGAGCTTCATCACTGTTGTCATGATTTCTGAAAACTCCTTCCCCAAGCTGGCACACAAAACCATCTGATGAATGACACAGTGGTATGCTATGAGGTCAGGGTGATGTGCCTTTAAGAGGGAGACTAGTCCTCTCTCTCTCCCAATCATACTTGGGGCTCCATCAGTAGCAATTGAAACAACATGCTTCAGGTCTATGCCTTGGTCTTGCAACATCTGCATCACTGCATCATAAATGTCACTGCCTCTTGTATGGCCAAGAAGGGTTTTGAGACCCAGGACATCTTCGAAAAATTCACCCTTTTCTGGGTCAAAAAATCTGACGAACACCATTAATTGGGCTTGATCAGTGTTGTCAGTGGATTCGTCCAAAGACAATGAAATGCAATTAGCATTTTTCACCGCAGTTTTCATTTGGTGCAATAAATCATCTGCGAGCATTTCGGTTCGTCTCGCTGCAGTGGAATCAGAGAGGGACATTTGGCTTATTTTTGTAGTTATGTCATCTTTAAATTGGGTTCCGTCATACAGAGCTATCGCTATCTCATTCATGCATTCCTTCACAACTTCGGCGTCCGTGAATGGTTTTTTATGCTTGCCCAAGACCCATGCCACTCGTAGTGACGCTTCAGTCGTGCGCTCTTGCTGTGTTGCTGACCTGACTATCACAGTTCGTGACGCTTCATATGATTCAAGCATTTGGTTTATTTTTGTGGTTCTCACCTCGCTCGTTTGGGGGTAGTTTTTTTCGAAGTGCCCATGCTTTGTTTCATAATGTCGCTTCACGTTTGAACTTTTGATTATGGCTACCGTCTCATTGCAGATCAGACACATCGGTTTCAGACTCCCGGCAGGCAGGACAAAAGCATATTTCTCTGTCCACTCCGCCTTAAACTCTCGGTTTTCCGAATCCACCTTTCGTTTCTTCTCCATCTTAGAGCAAGCCATATTTAATTCCGTTTGCTGAAAACTGAAACTAGGCCAAATCACTGACTGATACGTGCACCCGCCTCATGCTCGTTGCTTCGCTCAGTTGCCATAGTGATGAAGCAAATAGGCCTACTAGAAATATCATGTGACAATAATTAGGCTACGCCTGAAACACTTTGAAAGTAGGCCCTATAATGAATAGCCTATAATAATAATAATAATAATAATAATAATAATAATAATAATAATAATAATAATCTTTATTAAATACTGATTTGTTCTCGGTCCGGACGACATTGCATTTGGGTCCGCCCCCGGACCGAGATCCGCCAGTTGAGTACGTCTGCACTAGAGTCTCTTCCCCTACACTGAGCTGATGAAGAGTCCTGTTCCAGAAATGATAATAGAACATTAGAGCCGTAATAAACCATACTCCTGTTACTCTCCATACTTCAGTACATCTGAAGGTACATACTTTAGTACTGTTACTCTCCATACTTCAGTACATCTGAAGGTACATACTTTAGTACTGGTACTCTCCATACTTCAGTACATCTGAAGGTACATACTTTAGTACTGGTACTCTCCATACTTCAGTACATCTGAAGGTACATACTTTAGTACTGTTACTCTCCATACTTAAGTACATCTGAAGGAACATACTTTAGTACTGGTACTCTCCACACTTAAGTACATCTGAAGGTACATACTTTAGTACTGTTACTCTCCATACTTAAGTACATCTGAAGGTACATACTTTAGTACTGGTACTCTCCATACTTAAGTACATCTGAAGGTACATACTTTAGTACTGTTACTCTCCATACTTAAGTACATCTGAAGGTACATACTTTAGTACTGGTACTCTCCACACTTAAGTACATCTGAAGGTACATACTTTAGTACTGGTACTCTCTATACCTAAGTACATCTGAAGGTACATACTTTAGCACTGGTACTCTCCATACTTCAGTACATCTGAAGGTACATACTTTAGCACTGGTACTCTCCATACATAGGTACGTCTGAAGGTACATACTTTAGCACTGGTACTCTCCATACATAGGTACGTCTGAAGGTACATACATTAGTACTGTTACTCTCCATACTTAGGTACGTCTGAAGGTACATACTTTAGTACTGTTACTCTCCATACTTAAGTACATCTGAAGGCACTTACTTTAGTACTGGTACTCTCCATTACTAAGTACATCTAACGGTACATACTTTAGTACTGTTACTCCAGTGGAGGACTAAAGGGAGGAACTGAGACTGAAACTGGAGGAGTACCCTACCTTGGGGATCTCTACTACATGTATGCTATGCTACATGCTCTCATTGTGGTGCCATTAATTGGCTAACCTACTGTAAGCCTGTTCTGATGACGTTCCACCACAAGTCCAGTGCTGAGCACAGCAGGAATGTGCACCCAGCCTCACGATGAGCGAAGGGCAAAACCCTTATCACCTAAAAGAGCTACAATTCCTTAATCCTCAAATTCCAGACAAGGCTAGTGACATCCACAGTAACTCTGTGTCTGTTCCCTCCCGTACACTGTGTATGCCCAAGCTTTTGGAATTGCTGGTGTTCCCTAGGTCAGAGATTTGGCACCACTGGTGCTCAGAAGCTCTTATTTGTTTCTGTTCCCCCATTTTAATCCATCCATCACCAGTTCAATGGTTTAATCCCACGTTCACTGTGGGGCAGTAACACCGGCAAGTCTTCTCCCTTATCCAGTGCTGTGACGGAAAATGCATTGTTATTGTTCGAAGGTGTACCTCCTTCCACACAATGCTGAGGGACATGTCCATGTAAAGAAGATGATCTGGGCTGTTAGGGAAATTGGACACACTCATACAAAGTGACCAGTCAAATGATGCACCAATTAGACTACTGGATCTCCAATGCAGTTCCAACAGGCCTCTCCATACTTCCTCTTCTGTTTCTCATATGCCATCAGGTTAGCACCAACCGTGCAACAACAGACTGTAGATCTGTAGATGTGTTAGCCATCTCACTCTACTACCGCCCCTTCTTCTCCAGAGGGCCAGACTTCAGCACAGATCAGTGGGTGCATTATTTGACTGGTCACTTTGTATGAGATAGAGGGCCTGTCCAATTTCCCCAAACAGCCCAGATCATCTTCTTTACACGGACATGTCCCTCAGCATTGTGTGGAAGGAGGTACACTCCCGAACAATAACAATGCGTTGACCGATACGGCACTGGACGAGGGAGAAGACCTGCCGGTGTTACAGCCCCACAGTGAATGTGGGGTTAAACCATTGAACCAGTGATGGAAGATTAAAGCAGGAGCTAGCCGGATTCACACCAGCACCTGAACACAGGTCATCACAAGGTCACTGCAGTGCTGTAAACCATTTATTACTTCTTTCTATTGTTTTAGTCATTCATTCAGCAAACTCACCGGACAGAATCAAAACGAGTTCAACTGTGGTGAAAACATTGACCACGTCTGAAACTCCATGCCGCATCTACAAATCATCGCTGGCGAACTTTGGCAGCGTCCTCCGTCCTCAGTAAAGGGAATCCAAACAGATGCTGCCCAAGACCTCAGTCCAAGTTTCCTCAGATCTTTTCCTCTTCAGATTTGGCAGATTTGGCGTTCACTCCTCCAACCACAGTCTTAACCGAAGACATGGTCCGTACCTGCAGACTGGTTTTGGCAAACATGCTACTTTCTTTGGTGTATCAGGAAAACGGTGGGTGCTTTGGTTTAGTTGGAATCGGATGATGATCACTCTACTGTAGCCCAGTGAACCTTGATTAGATGAGATTTTGTGTTCTGTAAAATTGCTGTGTTAAAGTTGTTTTGAATGATCACACAAACACAAATATACACCGCCTCCCAGCAAGACGGGCCTGGAATGTGTGCAAGACGGGCCTGGGTTTGATCATCATTCTGGGCAGCCATGGTCCTTTCTTTGGGGTGGGTGTTGTATGTTCTCCCCGTGTCTGTATTCCCCCTACAGTCCAAAGCTGGAGAAACTAAACTGGGTGGGTACGGGTGGGTGTGTCTGTATATGTATGCTCTGGGACAGGCTCCAGCATGACCCAGAAGGATCAGTGGTTTCAAAGACGAATGAATGAATGAATGAATGAAGGAATGAATGAATGAAGTCCACCTATCCTGTAGGTCCACTGTAAAGGTGTTCAACAACAGACTGTAGATCCCCTGCTGCACAATGTGTTAGCCATCTCACCCTACTACCGCCCCTTCTTCTCCAGAGAGCCAGACTTCAGCACAGATCAGTGCTTTCTTTGACCAAACACACTCGATGCACGTCATCAGTTAATACCTAGCTATGTTAGAGCAGGGGCATCCAGCTCTGGGGTCAGAAACTGGCATCTGATGAAGGGCACCAACCCTCGTCATGGAGATCTACAATCCTGCCGAGGTTAGTTCCAAGCTGCATCTAGCGGGATGCCCCTCCTTTGTACCTAAGAGTATCTTTTTCAGCCAATCAGAGACAGGGAGTGAATTAGCTGGAGGAGGTGTGGCAGAGTCTGCAGGATGGTAGATCTCAAGGATGGGGATTGTAGACAAGTGGCAGAGAGGATGATGGATAACACAAAGTGTGCATCGGCAAATGAGCTACAGTAGAGGTGCCCAATCCTGGTGCTGGCGATCTAACACTCTACCACAGAGCTCCAACACTAAGCTAGCCCATCTGATTTGGGTAACCAAAGTCCTCTGTGGTATCTGGATATCAGAGCCAGGGGTGTTGGATCAGAGATCTTTAGGATGGTAGCTCTCCAGCACCAGGACTGGGCACACCCGGGTTACAGTCTTTCCACTGAGTAAGTAGTACGGAAACTGGAGCTGTGCTTTTTCTCTGGCCACTGGTGAACTACCGAGGGTTCTGGTTAACTACCGAGGGTTCGGGTTAACTACCGAGGGTTCTGATTAACTACCGAGGGTTCTGTACAACTAGCGAGGGTTCTGGTCAACTACCGAGGGTTCTGGTTAACTACAGAGGGTTCTGGTTAACTACCGAGGGTTCTGGTCAACTACCGAGGGTTCAGGTTAACTACAGAGGGTTCTGGTCAACTAATGAGGGTTCTGATCAACTACCGAGGGTTCGGGTTAACTATCGAGGGTTCTGTACAACTAGCGAGGGTCCTGATCAACTACCAAGGGTTCTGGTTAACTACGGAGGGTTCTGGTTAACTACAGAGGGTTCTGGTCAACTACCGAGGGTTCTGGTCAACTACCGAGGGTTCTGGTTAACTACAGAGGGTTCTGGTTAACTACAGAGGGTTCTGGTCAACTACCGAGGGTTCTGGTTAACTACCGAGGGTTCTGGTTATGTGGGACCTTCCCAATACTGTTTTCAAGAGGGCATAATAGTGCTCAAGGAAGTACTCCTCTGTACTAAGGACAATTAAGAGCATTCCTGACTCCTCCTGGTAAAGTCACCAAGCACTGCTACATGACCAATAACTAGAACAATGTGTATTTGGCAGACACTCGTATCCATGGTGACCTGATTATTAAGGCAGGCAAAGGTGGCGTCAAGGGTCTTGACCAAGGACCCTTCCTGGTAAAATGTATTAAACAAGATTTGTTCTGTCTAAAACTGGTGAAGAACTAAACCACGAGTTGTACAGGTTCTCTGTCAGATCTTGTTTACGAACACGCAGTGGAAAAACGCCGAGCTGAACACCAGCAAGGTGGAGCTACAGGTTGAAGGTGGGCAGTGGGTCGGTAAGCTACATTGTGAAACCCAGGAATCACCAGTAGGTTTCCAGGATCGATCAAATATCCGAAAACAGATACAGCTTGAGTGTGTGCTTGGTCTCTCCATGCTCCCTGGATCACAGTTCTGGCGATGCTCCGGTGCTCGCTGGAGGTGCTGTTTTGACAGGTTTGGCTCTTGATGGAGTGAATCCTTATAAGCTGGAGCGAAAGGGAATGTCCACGTCTGCCATTTGTCTGGCGTAGTCCTCGTCAAACATTTGGGACTGAGCTGGAGTGAAATGGTTGGTCCAGTCTCCGACTTCCCCTGGGACACACAGATGGAGAGGACAATAATCAGAAGTTCTTAATCGTCTAATCAGGGATGAACACTCTCCATGACAGAAGCTTGATCATCGTCCAAACCAGCAAACAAGTTAAAGAAGAACCCAAATAAACGAGTGGATAAACATAACGAGTGCAGGTGCTACAGGATACAACTGAGCAACCTCCTAGCACGCTCTGTTAAGGGGAATTACAGACCTTTTCTCATGAAGGCGGAGATGGAGTGGTCGAAAACTATCTTGGGGATGAAGGTGTAGTTGGCCATCGGATTGTCCTTCATGACTTTGAAGGACGTCAGCTGGACGATCTTGTCTATCACGTCGTCAGTGACTGACAAGTCCAAGTAGCGCATGATCCGCTCTATCTCACGGCGAGGGTTCTTGAGTTGGGGAACAAAGCAGGAAGGATGAGTCTAACGGAGAACAGCGACCAGAGTGGCGATGTAACATTAGGAAACCTCAGGGGAGTCAAACTGGGTTCCGTCTGGGGAACAGGTTCTCCGAGCTTAGCGGTTTCCTGTTCTATCACTGGAGAAGGCCCTGCTAGTTAGCGATTAGCCGATTAGTGCTAACAGCGCAGAGCTGCGGGTCGGAAGGAACCCAGTTTGACACCCAGGACCTGAATGCAGGCTGCACCCACACTGTACCTCCTTCATGTCCTCGAAGAACAGGTAAAGGATGTTCCTCCTCTCTCGCTCCCTCCAGTAGCCTTTCACATGCTCGTACCAGGAGCCCCATCCCACTGTGGACAGGCAGAGAAGAGGAGCGGTCTTTTAGGATCCGGGATTATTAGCCGGTGCTACAGCAGCTAATGAGGTGTAAAGCTGGAGGAACAGAGGACCAGGTCTTACATTTCCCCCTCATGAACTTGTGGACGTATTCCTCCCAGGGTCCTGGTTCTGGTTGAGTCAGATTCATGCGGTCAAAGTGGTAGTAGCTGACCACGTTGTCCTTAGCGTTTCGGGCCACGTAAATCACCTGAGGGACCAAGAACAGCCAAACCGTGTTGGAAAATACTGAGATCTTATGAAATTTCAATAGGAAGCTCTTAGCGTATTAGCTCACTAGCTTGCTTGAACATACTGACCTTGCATTTGTTTTCCCAGAATCCCTTAGGCACTAGCTGGGTGGGGAGGTGTGTCTTGATGACCCTGGGAGGTTTCATGGAATTGAGAAGTTCAAGGCCTGAAATATGAGTGAAATATTATACGATAAGATAAGATAATCCTTTACTGATCCCACAGTGGGGAAATTTGCAGTGTTACAGCAGCACAGAGGAAAGAACAGAAGTGTGAGGTAATATACAAATAAGATCTATATACAAAAAGTACAGAAAAATATATAATTAAATAATAAATATTTAAATCCAGAGCACAGGATTATGCTATGCATACGTGGCAGATTGTATGTGCTGCTATGGTGCATTATATGCCTTGCTGGTTAATCCCACCTAGCAACTAAACCGAAACCAAGGATGCCAGATTGCTTCAATTACTTCCAGCCAAAAAATGTTCAACACCCACCAATTCGCATTTTAAAAAATGGACAACAACTGCAAAAACGGTCAACGGTCAGTCTTTCATTTTCCCACACCAAGTTAACCCGCCTATATGGCAACACTGACTATATGGTAGACCAGAAAAGAAAGAAAGAAAGGGTCTCCAGAATGACCTTTGACTATGTGACATAATTTTATCAATTTTTATCCATAATTACACCGTTAGGATGTGCTTTGGTGTGAAGCGCTCCATTCTAAAGAAACTTGAGTCTGATCTGTTCACAGTGGTGGTGAAGGTAACCAGACGTCCGCCTCTAAAAGCTCCCTCACAGAAAGTTACTACATGAAATGGTTTTGAATACGCCGCCTGGTGTCTGAGACGCGTTTAGTGATCAGGTTTGGCTTAAAATGTATTTCAGTCTGTTCGTGATGGAGGGATACCTGAAGGGCGCTGTGAGGTCACCCTAGTCCCCATAGAAAACGTCTATATCTGTGTTGTAGACATGGAGACCACCTCTGAAACTATTATATATTATATATAACATGTGAAGAGTGATTTACTTGTTTCCTCTCGGAATGAGAACACCAAAGGGGTATCTATCGTAAGACTCACTAATGACCTCTAATGGTTGCCGATTGGTAGAGATGGCACAATCTGGTTGAGTTACATTCAACACCTTCTTCATTAAGATATAATGACTTAAATTGTGATCTAACAAAAAGGTTAAGAGCGTAAAAGAACAAATTCTGATCCTGTAGAACACTCTTTCACCCTGTGTGGTGGGCATTTTTCAGATACCGTCTATTTTTAACGTCTATGTTTCTATAAACATTTCTTACAACACTCAGAAGACGTGTGTAGGTTCACTGGGGGTTTAGATAGTCAGTAAAATGTCTATGTGTGTGTTGTAGATGTGGAGACTGATGGCTCCCATCATCACCACAGTAAAGAACATCTGAATCTGTATGTTCTCTACAGTGAAGCGTCAAACCGGGTGTCTCGATTTACTTCTCAAGGACTGTGAAAAGTGTTGGTGGTCACTGACTGGACAGGTTGACGTGGGGGTTTAGAAGGGTGTGTACATAACAGTATTAATGGGATGGTAAGTAAAGCTATACCTGATGGAATAGGTGGAGGAGCTTGGATCTCCAAGAAGGGGATGCGTTCAACAGTAGGAGCTCTCTTACAAGCCTCTGCATCTCCATTGTGCAGTAGCAGGTCCACTATCTCCTGGGTCCATGTGGTGCCTAAAGCACAGCAAGTGATAACACATTCAGTGAAACATCTTCATATTGGATATAAACCCCTTTAATGTTCTCATCAGGAAAAAAAAGATCCGGGGCAATAATAACAAAGCAAGTGGTCAATTTGAATTACATTAGCTTAGCATAGACACCTTTAGCGTAAAAAAGCAAAAGACCGTTTGGTGACATGTTTTCCAAAAATGATTTGACCCTTTTAGGCTCCTTGTTGTATAAGTGCACATAATTCTGTTCATCAAAACTTCTGAAACTATTCTATGCTAATACAACAAGCTCAACTTCTAAAATTCCACCCTAAACATATGTGTGGAGTGATTTACCTATTTCCTCTATGGATGAGAACACTAAAGAGGTATCTATTAAAAGACTCTCTAGTGACCTCTAGTGGATTCTTTTAGCCTATTTACTTCTCCAGGTCTGATTTATTCAGAAGTAAACCTTTTCGCCTCTGCCGATTGGTAGAGATGGCACAATCACGCTGAGTTACATTCAACGCCTTCTTAATTAAGATATATATGTTAAAGATTACAGGATGAGCAATGGCCCAATGAGCACTGAAATCTCCACACCACTGTGACCACACACTGATCCACCGTGTCAAGGCTTAATGGTGGAGTGTCACCATTACATCAGTTCACTGTTGTATACGCCCTAGCAATAAAATCAGGGGAACAGAATCCTGTGACTTATGACTGGTTTATTTATAAATAACTATGGGAATATGATAGTAATAATAAATATGGTGTCATAGTTAATAAACCGTTACCTGTGGTGTGTAGAGCTGTCCTAGCATGTTACAGCTTTAAAAAAAAAAAAAAAAACAGTGCTTGTTTGATTCAGGCTCACAGAAATCTGAGTTTAATAGCTTTCTATGAGTCTGAGTCGGTAGCATGTGGTACTGTACTGTTTTTTATTTGTCATTATTGTTTTATTATGGCTACATGTTATATCTGATCAGGGAACTCCTTTGTTTCTGTTCTATAGATACTGATATAAATGCTAAACCTGAACAGTTTCGGTGTAGAACTTTGAGCACGCTTCGTACTAGAATAATTCAAGAAATTGAATTACAAGGGTCATAGAACAAACCCCTGTGGAACCCCCTTACCAGAATTACCATTACCAGGGTAATTCTGCTTGATATCAACAGAACATTTATAATAATGTTATTTAGTATTACGTAACAAGGTCCCTACAGTCATGCTAATCATAACTGCATTGTATGGGGTGACCCTATACAGGAGGTTAAATATTAAACATCTTCATGAACACAAACGTATAGGTGTTTTACAAGAGTGTTATCAATAGGCACGGAACGTGCTGGAACATGACTGTGACAAGGACTGGCACTGGAAGCTAAATGATTGATTGTAAGTTAGAAATTTAGCATTTTGAGCAGATAAGTTCTGGATTTGGTTGCATATTTGGCTAATTAAACAGGTTTGGAGGGCTTTGTTTTGTTGACCATAGAGTTATACATTAATGAGCTTTTGAAAGCAGCCAGTGTGTGGAACGGGGCAAGTTTCATTTGACAGACCAGAAACCCCCTTGTACTGATGTAGGTTGAAGGTGGAGGGATCTTTTATCACTGTCCACAGTAAAACAAGTAACTCCAAAATGGTGACTTTACAGGAGAGGCCAGAAACCTAATTTAACCTAGTGTGAGTCAATGGAGCCCGACGTCTCTCCAAGCAGTGTTGGGTCGTTTCTGTGTTTACATGCTGAATAAAAGCAAAAATCAAAAAAAAAAATTGAGATGTTTTGAAAAAGCACCAGGCTAACACAGTTAGCTAATGTTAATGATGGAATAAATCACATATTAAATATATCCCATATTTATAAGCCTGTACATCAGTGACCGCTTTAAACTCAATCTTTAACCAGCTCCACTTAGCCTGCAACTTTTTATAACCTATTTTAGTTTTATTATTATTAGTTTTTATTATTATTTATATTTTTACATTTATATTATTATTATTATTATTTTTTTATCATTTATTTTTAGGGTTTTTTCTGGATTTTTGTGGGTTTTTTTTATTTTTTAATCACTATTAATTTTCTCCTTCTCTTTTCATTTATTTTACTTATTCACTTTGATCATTAATCATGATTGATTTGATCTTTTATTAGTTTTATTTAGTAGCCCTGTTTTACCTTGATTTATTGATTGATTGGTTTATTGATTGGCTTATTGATTGATTGGTTTATTGATTGATTTATTGATTGATTGGTTCATTGACGGGTTGATTGATACTTGATACAACTGGGGGTGGGGTTGTATGATGTGTTTGCACAATGCATCCTTGGGACAGTAGCGAGAGAACAACACAAAGACCGAACACTGCTTAGGCTTTTAAACTCTGGTTTTAGTCCCGAATGCTCCTGTAAGTGTCCAAACCCAACCTGGATAGGCAGATGTTTTGATGCTTTGGACATAAATACCTGCACCCAGTCTGACATCCAACCCGATTTTGCCTGTTATTAGATCAGTGACTAGAATCAGAACCAGAATCAGAATACTGTAGTGACCTGAACGTGATCTTAAGCGTAAGTGCAGCCATGCCAGAGCTACATCATTTCTGCTCTGTGGTGGTCCTGTGGGGGTCCTGTCCATTGAAGAACAGGGTAATACAGTATACAGAGAAACAGATGGACTACAGTCTGGACCTGTACACCTACAGAGTGTCCTGTATGGTCAGTGGAGCTGGTGCAGTGGATAAAGAGTGGTGATCAGTGTATGTAAAGTCAGGTAATAAAACCTACTCTGAGACAGGTTAGTAACCACCGGACGTTCCTACCTGCTTTGGGGTATGTGGCGATGAGCAGGTCAGACGGATCTGGGTGGAAAGCACTGATGGAGCTCCACTTCTCTGCGATGAGGTTCATGAGGGGTACACCTTGCACCTCCATCAAAGGAAATCGACCGAGTGCTCTGGCTGCCCTGTTTATGGCCTCTTCATAACTCTGTGGCGATTCCTCCATCGTACAGTCCCTGGTTGGACGTTCTTTGGTCTCCTGGGTCTCCTGGGTGGGTCGTTTTTCCCAGGCTTGCCTAGAAAGAAGAAGGTTGGTCCAGCGTTCCTGTGGTTCCCGATGCTTACTAGCTAATGACTGGTTCTCACTCCTCTTTCCCCTCCAGCCTTCAAACCTTGGACTCGTAGCCCTGCCACTGGGTCCTTGTCTTGTGTAGGAAAGTGACGGCTACACAACTATCCCCCTTCCTCGTGCCCTCAATCACTACCCCTCCCTCTCTCTCCCCCTCCCTCTCTCTCTCTCCCTCGGCTCAGGAAGTTACAGTTCTGCAGGTTCTCGAAACCCAGGCTGCTTATGTAACCTCCATCCTGGCCACGGCTGGATTCCACAATTTCACCAACAATATTATCTTGCTACTCGATCTGGAGCTCAGGCGGGGGTGGGGGAGGGTGGGGAGTGTCTGACACGTGCTGGGACTTATAGGAAAGTGTAGAAACAGGCATTTGCCCTGGCACGCCAAGGCTGCCAAAAGATCAGCAAAACAATGTCGGAATTGCAGCCAACTAGGTAACTCGGCACCTGCTTTCAGAGCCTGAAAGATGGAAGAGTGGTTTTCCTCGAGTGCTGCTGCTGGGGGGTCAACATCACAAACATCCCGCTCGCTAATGTAGTGTCAGTGAGAAACTGAAAGTTTTTGCCCGCTAGCTAGTCCCACAGTTTTTGAGATATCAATACCGTTCCAACTCCAGAGTGTTCCTTCCGATCAGGAACGATGTGCTTGTACGCAGCTG
>JAMWET010005097.1:27500-35000 GCA_024036415.1 Prochilodus magdalenae
GTGTATACTGTGTACTTAATATTATGACTAGTAAAAATGGAATAACAGATATTAGGAATCTGCAGTTTTAGCAAAAACAGAACTATGACTCGCCACAGAATGGAGCATGTTTGGGAGCTTACCTTGCTGTCACCCATCACGTCTTGAGGAACTTCAGACACTTTCTTACCAGAGTCATAATCCCAGACCTGAGAGAAGCCAGAAAGGTTACTCTGCACTGTAGGGAGGCATGAAGAGGCGGCTGAAAGTGGCAGCTCACTCGCATTCATTCCGGCATGTTAGACCTGATTATCATAATATTTTATAAGCAACGCACTCAAAGCTTTTAGGACGATCCCTAATTAAAAACAACACCCAGCATTATTATTCAGATTAATAAGATCTAATACGTACATTTATATTTTGGGATTTTATGGTTCTTTGTTTATGCTTCTATACCTCCAGAGTGCTGTATTTCCTCCAGGAACCGGAGAGAATCTGATTGGCTGATGGATCGATTTGAAGCGCGTCGCCGCACACGTGAGGTCCGGAAAACATTCTAATGGTTACAGACACAGTTACGTTCGAGTTCCATCCACAGTCACTAATCCAAATACAGCAAATGCTCAACAGAACTACTGAGCTGTTTTTTTTTAATCCCTTTACGATAAAAGATCTGTATAAAATCTCCTCAGGCAAGATGAAAAGGGGGAACACAAACTTTACAAACTCAGATTAGAAACTCAGATTTAGACCCAAAGTTTACAGCTGAGAACTCTGATAAGAAAATGTCAGATTTAAAGGCTTTACAGTAACAATATACTCCAACACTGATCTGTACTACTGATAACCTGTAGTGTCTAACGTACCTGACCGAGTGCTGCTGCCTGGTGTCCCAGAACTAAAAAATAATAAAGAAAAATGTTTATGTTAAGAGATTTTATTACCACAGATCATTTCGTATGTGGACTGTTCTACTGAATTAGCTCAAACTAAACTATTCAGACCTTAGAGCTTTATGTTCTTATCCAATTAAACACAAGACATTACCAGGATAGTAATAAGCTGAATTTACACTAAACACTAACGTTAACCTTTCTGCGTTTTGGTAAAAAACGTTTGGGTATGGGGAAAGATCGTGTTTGCTAGTTCTGTACTGGATAGGGTTTCTGAGTTCTGCTTAGAGCAGTCACTACTGAAACCTTTAGTAAAGTTTGGGTAGTGTTATGATTGTTTTAGTAGAGACAACAGGGACCCTTCAATCGTGTATTGTAATAAAGTAAACAAACTAAATGTATAAGAAATGTGATTTTAGTTTTGACCATTATGAGTAGTATAGACCGTGATAAGGTACAAGCAATGAAACTGTCTTTACCTGAACAGTGTTGTCCCATCCTCCTGATATGAACTGAGTCTCTCTCTCTGGATGGAAACTCACAGCAAAGACTCAAAACCGGTGTCCATCCATCACCGTTCTTGTGGAGCTGCAAAGTCGACAGTGATTCACTTAAACGGCATTTGATTTGACAGAAATTTCAACTACATTTACACCAAATTCAAATGTTCTTTCCATCACCGAGACAACTATAAAACAAATTCAATTAATATTATGGAGTTTGCCATGCCATTACACTTGCCAAACTCTGACCACAAATACAGACCTATTGCTAGCTGAAGTTTTACATTTACGGCATTTAGCTAACGCTCTTATCCAGAGCGACCTACAAGGGTATTCATATTACAGGTAGGCCAATGTAGTGAAGGACCGCAAACGCCTGCAGAGAGTGGTAAAGACTGCTACCAAAATCACCAAGATGGCACAACCCTCTCTGCAGAGCATCTACAATCTCAGAGTCCACAGGAGAGCTGCCTCCATCATCAAAGATCCCACCCACCCTCAACATGGACTATTTACACTTCTACCTTCAGGTCGGAGGTACAGAAGCGTGAAATGCCGGACTACCAGATTAAAGAACTCTTTCTTTCCCACAGCCATCAGACTCTTAAACAGTTGAGCTGATGTCTCTCCTCATAGACATCACTGTATTTATAAAAATTGCACTAACTCATATCATTTTTTTGCACATGAATAGTTGCACTACTGTACTTGACTGTTTGTGTCTGCATACAGCTGCACACATCGTTTTGCACATGTAACTGTTCTTGTATGGTTATATTTCAGCTCATTTTGCACAAACACCACTTTACTACAGACTGTTACAATGTAACTAATGTAGCACATACTGCACAATGTATATAGCCTGTATAATTCTAAATTGTTTACATTTTATATTTTATATTTTATTTATATATTCTCTGCATGCTTAATTTTTGATCCTTGTTATCTGTCTATTTATATTTATACTTTTTATTCTATGACATCCAGTGTGGGCAGCAAAGTAAGAATTTCATTGTACAGGGAAACTAGTTTCCTTACTGTGCATATGACAATAAAGCTTTGAATCTTGAATCTAGTGTTAGGAGTCTTGCCCAAGGACTCTTATTGGTGTAGCACAGCTTAGTTACCCAGACTGGGATGACAGACTGGTGGCAGGAGCCCCAGTTATCCCAACAGACAAAATATGCACACTGCTGTGCAAAATGTTAGACCACTGAACATTTTCTGGATCAGAAAAAGCTAAACCAGCTTATCAACTTTGGAGGCGTGTCTCTTTGAGAACCTGAAAGCCTGGAAGTCACCTGAAATCATCAGAAGCTAAACTAAACACCTGATATTATATTTTGTTATTGAGGTTTTTATTTCGTTTTTAATTTCTTGACACTGAAAAGTAACTTGTTCTGAATTGTGTTGTGTCCAACCACGCACGCTCTTTTATAGGGTACCTGGCCCTGCAGATCTGTAGTCTCTGCTGAGTGGTGAGGTCATACAGGTGGATGGCTGAATCTGAGCCGCCGGTCACTGCTCGCTCTCCGGATGGAGAGATGGACAGGGAAAGAGTCTGTCTCTGCGCTTCTACTTTACCTCCCCCTGCATCCATCCCTTCTTTCAGCCTCCACATACACTGTCCTCCCCACACATACCAACATGTCACATGGCCGCTGGCATCTGAGAGAGAGAGAGAGAGAGAGAGAGAGAGAGAGAGAGAGAGATTTTATACATGCAGTGTCCCAAGCAAGTGCCAGTTCTGCCAATGATAGTCAGGGATATCATGTGAGTGCTCCTCAATCCAGTTCTGGAGAACTTGGGCCCGATGGCACAGTGCGTTATCCTGCTGGAATATCCCATCACTGTGGGATTACAAGACCACGAAGGGCTCCAAATGGTGACCAAGCAGCGAGAAGTAGCAGGCACTGGTCAGTGGTGTGTTAAGGTGGACCAGTGGACCCAACCCCTGCCATGAGGCACTAGTATGGAACCACCACCACCACCAGTCTGCACAGTGCCATGTTAACAAATGGGGTCCATGGCTTTATAAGCTCTGTGCCACACAGGAAACCTCAGCCCGATGGTCAACCACATGTTGCCAGTCCTCACGAGCCCAGGTGAAGGGCTGGGTCTGGTGTAGTGGTGCTCCAAATCCCATGGAATCTAAAGATGTGCATGTTCAGTTCCTGCATTGTATGTGGATGTGATTCCTGCCAGAGCCGCTCGTCTGTTCACATGGACAGTTCTAGCCAGACGCCACTGGTCACCATCACTGAGCACCCGTGGGCGGTCACTGTGCTGTCCACTGTGTGTGGTAATGCCTACTATGGCGTATTCCAGGCGCAGGTGACCCTGAGGATCAACGATAAACGCCCACGCAACTTCAGAATGGAATGTCCCATCCGTCTATCATATCATATGATCAATATCATATCTCATTCAAGATCCAATAATTTACATCGCCTTGCCAGGTGTGGGCGTTCCCAAGTCGTCCCCTGAGGTAACACCCCTTCATCTTCAATATACATACTGATATCACATGACTGTCTGTATGTCAGTGTACAAACAATTCATTAACATCCTCCAACACCTCACACCACTCCAACCGAACCATATCATGGCCTCAGCTGGCCATAATCCAGGGTTTTCAGCTCTCCTCTAACAAGCTGTTGTTTCAAATCTGTGTTTTAACGAGCTCTAATACGATTACGCGAAAGGCTCGCGGAGACCGAACCGGTGAGGTGGAAAACGTCCTCCTGAATGCTAGAGCTCCTCCTTTTATCCTTTGATCCAGCGTGCCCACCAACTGTTAGCATCTCATGCTAACAGCTGCTATCCAGTCAGTCAGATTTGGGAATGCTCTTTGAACCTCTGGCTGCTCTGCCAGGGGACACAAAAGAGCCTGAGTGTGCCAGTGTATGCAGGAAGTCTTTGGCAGCCGGTCAGACTGAACACCACGGGTTGGCTGTATTGTTGCTCAGCCAACTGTAATGACTTATAAACCGGTTACTTAACATAAAAAGCAGCTTCCTGTTGGGTGTTATTTTTATAAGAATGAGAGGGCATTAGAGGCCTGTAACCGGCTGATGAAACACGTCCCCCCATTAATACAGGAAAAGCAGGCTGGTTGTGTCCACCAAGATCTTTTCCGTCCAGCTCTGGAGGCCAGAGCTAATGTTTTCGCTTGAAAGCAATAGCTTGGTGAAAAAATCTAATTACACACACTTCTCCTCACCACAAATCACCAGAGTCGGAGGTGAGAAGCCTGCTTCCTTGGTTGGCACTGGAGGTATAAGACTAAGGTGCGTACCAAGTGATGAAAGCTTATATGTAAGTTAGCACTGTGCTAACAGCATGCAGAAGTCATACAGCATCTGCTGTGTGACATGTGATGTAAGTAAGGATGTGCCTTATCGCTGTACTTGACAATCTGCGAGAAGTGGTGTCCTCCATGAGTCCTGAAAGAATTCTGTTAGTGCAGCATCTTTGGCAGACTACATGCACACAGACCGTTACCACGACTGTCCTTAACACCACGTCACCGTCACCAAACACTGCAGTGGTGTCGTACCAGACTGTCATGGAGTTACTCAGAATGGCAGCGGGTCATCTTCAGTGACGAGTCCCGCTTTAGTCTTGGTGGAGACGCCCAACGAACCCGTGTGTGGAGGCACCGTGGTCAGCACCAAGATGAACGGTTTGCTGTTACACGTCCAGAAGACCTGGCGTCCCTCCACCTCCACCCCTACCGCACCATCTGCAGGAACTGTGTGAGGATGTTCAAGCTGCATGGGATGGATTATCACAGGACTCCATTAGGAACCTCTACAGCTCCGTACCGAGACGTCTGGCGTGTTGGGTTAGCAAACACGGCGGCCCGACGCCATACTGAGAGACAGACTTCTGTATGTGTAGCTCAATAAATATTGATCATATCAGTCTAAACTTATCATCAGTTATTGATCCTGGTATCCTTTATCTTCCTCCCCAACACACCCGCACTCCCACACCTCCTTCTGGGTGCAGCTATTCTTTTGATGATGAGTGTGAATGAATATGGACAACAGTAGTATAGGTATAGTAGTATAGTAGCTTCTGTGTGATCACTGTGGACGGTGTCTCTGCTGTAAACCAGCCAATCAGAGCAGAGCTCATCAAACTATTCATGAGACCATAGGATGGCACTTGTGCTGTAAAAATACATCTGGCCATTTTTTACCCCAAACAAAGTCAAATTTCTTCAATGTGGAACATCACAGAACTGTTTACCATACTGAATAAATGGTTCTGTGGCACCTTAAAGACTAGCTGGTCATTTCAGCACAGTAGTTTTTCTGTGCACTGTTTAATGAGAGACTGTATAGTGTAAATTAATCAGGCAGTAAGTTAATTGGCCCAGTTGGTCCTAGCTGAGAGTGTATGGAGGTGGTCTACTCACAGGTGGCCAGTAAGAGGCAGTGTGACTGCCTGCTGCAGGTGAAGCGTAGGCTGGTTACAGGCAGGGCTGAGAGAACACTGCTTCTGTCCCTCAGTGTCTGGGTCAGGTCTCCACTCTCAGTGGCATACACCTTTGAGATGGAGCACAAAATCAATACTTCCTCTTTTAAAGCCCAAAGTGCTCCTGGACAATGTGCTCCCCACTGTGATGCCCTGGGGGGTTGAATTATGTGAATCTTTGGTAGAGGTGGCAGTAGATGTGACTCACAGTGGCTTTTGGAGTTGCAACAACCAGCGTTTGACAACATTCCTATCCCTGTACTCCAAGATGGCAGTTCCCACATTCACAGGGCTGTAACTATGATTGACCGACATGATGGACATTCAGGAGAATCCACACATCTGGCCTGGTGCCACAAAATATTCCCAGATTTGAACCCTCTTGGAAACCTGTGAGAACTACCAGGAACATCTAGTAAAACGCCAGGCAAGGAAGGCATCCACCAAATCTGGTCCAACTCACCAATACCTTGATGTAAGTGTGTCTGAACACATCTAGAAACGTGTGCAGTACATTCCAAATCCAGTCACAGCTTATTGGAGATTGTGGAGGTATTACAGACATTACATATGTTTCAGTTACTGTTTGTCAGGTGAGCTTATACACATAAGAGAGCACTCCAGTTTCTTCTTCAATCAGCGTCTCCACATGTACAGCAGGTTCTCAGTGAGGAACCGAAGGTTGGGTTCTAGCTTTACTGGCAGATACAGTGAGCGTCTGGTTCATAAGAACAAAGTCCAGCAGCAAACACACAGGACAACACAGCTACAGACGGGCAGAGGGCCAAACCCACTCTCTACTGACCGTGATGAGCGCCACCTCATTCCAATGTCCCTTAACCACCGTAAGATGACCTCCAGTGACCTACACAGAGACTGGCGAGCGGTGGCTGGGGTGAAACGCACAGCAAGCATGGTTCTAAAAACAGGCTTCTGGAGGTCATTAGTGATTTTTTAAATAAACAGATCTAATACAATATCTGATCTGGAGTTTGGGAGACATGGTTCCAGTAGTGTAGAGAATCAAACAGAACCAACACAAACCCAGAACCTGAACAGCTAGAGTCACTGATCAGTTTCAGGTGGTATTTTTTTTCTATATATATATATATATATATATATATATAAATATACATGGAAAGTAGTATTTAAGAATCTGTCACCAACCTTGATGGAACCATCACAGAGCCCAACAGCAAGAAGTGATCCATCGCTACTAAACTGACATGTCATGACCTCGCAGTCACATTCCCTGGAATAAATGGAGAGCAGGAGTTAGGATGAACCCAAATGCAGCACCAGACTACAATGTGGTGTCCCACAAGGTTCTAATCTAGGCCCCCAACTGCTGTCCTCCTTTCTGAGAGCCTGTTTGTAAACATACACTGGGGATCACTTTTCTGCTGATTATGAACATATCTACACTCGAAGAACACACTGCTGTTGGGTCCTTAAGTGACATAGGTCTTATTCTTGATCTGAGATGGCGTTTCATCACTTATCCAACATAAAACATTCAAAATAAGACGCATGCTAACAGGAAGAGAAAAACTCCAGCCTGTTCTAGTGTGTTACAAACCACAAAATAATGACCCGGAGAACCGAGCTTCCCACGCCATGCCTTTAAGGCCCGAACG
>JAMWET010005097.1:40000-58847 GCA_024036415.1 Prochilodus magdalenae
TTTTCTGTACAGGGTTTGTCTTTTATAAAAAAACAAATCTAAATTCTAAGTTCCTCGCTGGATGTTCTTTTCAGAGACGTCAGCTTTGAGCAACTCGCATCTGTTACCGTGGATCAGGTAAAAAGACAAACCTTGAGACGCTATCTCTCCACTGACATGGTGAAATCAGTAGTAGCCCGTGTAGCGATCATGTGATGCATTATCACCTTTTTAATTGGCTGTTTCCTGAATCTAATTTCACAAAGTTGCTTGCAAGTGTTTCAAACGCAACTGGGGTTTTGTAACTCAACAAGTTGCAGGACACTCTACAGTATGCAACTAAAGTGCAACAAAAGTGCAACTTAATATAGATTTCAAGCTACTAAGGTTGCATGAAGGTTTCATCGTGTACAGGCTGCCTATATCGGGTTGTTGAGTTTTGCAAATCAACAAGTTTCAGGACACTTTGGACACTCAGGCAACGTAGCTTCATGTAGATTTCATGCAAGTTGCATGATGGATTCAAAAAAATGCGCCATCTGTGTTCAGCCTGGGTCAGGGGAGTCGCATTCTCATTTATAAATCTTCGTAGTTTTCTCGTCACTCAAGCGTAATACAATGATTGTGTGATATGTGTGCTGTAATATAAATATATGCTCATGAAGGCTCATTTCACAAAGTAGATGTACTGGCTCCCATCTATTGCAACCTACAGTTTTCAAGTGAGTTGCAGGACACTTTTTTTAGTTCATGTAGGTTTCGTGTCACTTGTGTAAAGTCATTTTGGAGATGGGAAGGGGGTTTCTCCTTTTTAACTCCTATACTCCAGTCTCTTACTGGTAGAACGAAGTTACACAGACATGTTATTAAATAAACGTAGTCTCCATAAACCTACAGGGAAGGACGGATTGTATCGTAGGAGGTTTTAAAGGTCAGATATTTCTGACTTTGAACCCCTTTTACATGTACTGTCTCAGCACTGGCGCTAATCTGCTCATTTTACGCTACTTTTTCTGTTTGGACAGGTGGAGCGACCCCCCTTCTGACGTACTACAATGACAACCTCTTTCGTTTAGTGCGTTTCAGACCCCCCCCGCCGGGAAGGGGCATCTTCTTCCCTGCATGACCGCAATCCTGCAAGTACGACGAAATCTCCATTTTGTTCAGGGCTGTGGAAAGCAAATCAGTGTGATCACAGCTGTTGCTTAGCGACTAATAAACCCCTCCTCACTGAGCGCTTACAGAGTCAAAAAAAAACTTCTGCAAAATAACCCTTTTCTCAGGCAGCACTCACTGAACTCATCCCTAACAGTCCCTCCTCTGTGAGGCGAAGGAGAGTGTGTTGGAGTTAGAACAGTGGGGAGGTGTTACCAAGGAATATATGCACATGGTGATTACTCTGGTCATAATAATGTGACGCAACTGAATCAAGAGATTTGGTGATTTGTGAGTTATTTTGGGGGGCGGGGGGATAACAACATGCATGCTAGGTGTCACTCAGAAATGGGTCTGTCTTTCTCTCTCTCAGAGTTCCTGCGTTCTGGCTCTCGGTCCTGTTCACGAGCTGTGAGCGCTCAGTCGTGTAGAGGAGACAGCCGGCTGAGCCCTGTTCGCGGTTCCTATTTTCAGCGGTTTCAGCCTCCTCAGGGTAGGTCTGGCTAAATCTCCAATAGCACAAGGCGTTTGTTGGTGGTCTCTGATGTAATCTATGTGAAATCTGACCATAGAGGAAATTCTCAAAGCTCAAAAACCGGAAACGAGTTTACCGTAAAACACAATCCTTAAATCTCAACACTGTCCGTTACATCAGCTCCACTGACCGTATAGGACACTCTGTAGGTGTACACGTCCAAACTGTAGTCCATCTGTTTCCCTGTGTACTGTATTACCCTGTTCTTCAATGGTCAGGACCCCCACAGGACCACCACAGAGCAGGTATGATGTGGGTGGTGGATCATTCTCAGCACTGCAGTGACACTGACGTGGTGGTGGTGTTAGAGTGGGTGGTGCTGGTGTGAGTGGATCACAGCACAGTGCAGTGCTGCTGGACACCTCAGTGTCACTGCTGGACTGAGAATCGTCCACCAGAACTATCCAGAGGCAGCGTCCTGTTGGCTGGATCCTAAGGGCAGCGTCCTGAGGGCAACGTTCTGTTTGCTAGGTCCTGTTGGCAGCATCCTGGGAGCAGTGTCCTTTTGGCAGTGTTCTGGGGGCAGTGTCCTGAGGTCAGCGTCCTATTAGCAGTGTCCTGAGGGCAGCGTCCTATTAGCAGTGTCCTGAGGGCAGTGTCCTGTTGGCATTGTCCTGAGGGCAGCGTTATATTGACAGTGTCCTGAGGGCAGCGTCCTATTAGCAGTGTCCTGAGGGGAGCGTCCTATTAGCAGTGTCCTGAGGGGAGCGTCCTATTAGCAGTGTCCTGAGGGCAGCGTCCTGTTAGCAGTGTTCTGAGGGCAGCGTCCTATTAGCAGTGTCTTGAGGTCAGCATCCTATTAGGAGTGTCCTGAGGTCAGCGTCTTATTAACAGTGTCCTGAGGGCAGCGTCCTGTTAGCAGTGTCTTGAGGGCAGCGTCCTGTTAGCAGTGTCCTGAGGGCAGCGTCCTGTTAGCAGTGTCCTGAGGGCAGTGTCCTGTTAGCAGCGTCCTGAGGGCAGTGTCCTATTAGCAGTGTCCTGAGGGCAGCGTCCTGTTAGCAGTGTCCTGAGGGCAGCGTCCTATTAGCAGTGTCCTGAGGGGAGCGTCCTATTAGCAGTGTCCTGAGGGGAGCGTCCTATTAGGAGTGTCCTGAGGTCAGCGTCTTATTAACAGTGTCCTGAGGGCAGCGTCCTGTTAGCAGTGTCTTGAGGGCAGCGTCCTGTTAGCAGTGTCCTGAGGGCAGTGTCCTGTTAGCAGTGTCCTGAGGGCAGTGTCCTGTTAGCAGCGTCCTGAGGGCAGTGTCCTATTAGCAGTGTCCTGAGGGCAGCGTCCTGTTAGCAGTGTCCTGAGGGCAGCGTCCTATTAGCAGTGTCCTGAGGGGAGCGTCCTATTAGCAGTGTCCTGAGGGGAGCGTCCTATTAGCAGTGTCCTGAGGGCAGCGTCCTGTTAGCAGTGTCCTGAGGGCAGCGTCCTGTTAGCAGTGTCCTGAGGGCAGTGTCCTCTTTTGGCCTTTAAACTGACATCACCCTTTCGGATACACGTCCTCGTTTAAAGCCAGACTGTTCTTTAACTAATGTCTGGGATTTATTTTGCAGGTTCCACGGTTCTCTAAAGTGGACATGCCAAATCTAACGGTACCTAAACTTTATTTATAAACTCAAAAGATAAACTTTTAAAGCTTATGTGTTCTGGATTCTAGGTTTCCAACTTATTGCCCTTCTCTCTGACAACAATTCCAGATTCCAGTAATCCCACTGTCCAGACAGCCGGAACCCTCTCAGCTTAATGGCTCCTGCTTAAACGTGGTGTCAAAGGTCAGTGCAAGTTAGCATAGGTGATGATACCGTGTTCCCACTGATGTTTATAGCTGGGCTAAGTGGACGTACATTGCTGTCTGGTTTCAGGTGGAGTACGTCATCACGTACACGGGCGCAGGGGAGATCACCGCCGCAGCACTGAGAGTAGGCTTGGCGAACGCAAGTTTTGGCACCCTGCTGCTGCAACAGCACACGGTGCAATTTCAGGTACCTCTCGCGAGCAGCTGACTTTGTGGAGTCCAGATTTTGCGTCTTCAGTTTTAAGATGGAACTGTGAGGCTAACAAACACCCAAGGTCGCTAGTCATCCCAATCCTTCCCACAATGCATCTTTAGACCCATTTAAACTGCACCCAGGTCTTCGCTAAGGTTGTGTAGAGCCGGTGAGGTTATGTACATAGCGTGTCCTAATGTAAGCAGAATCCATGTAGCCTCACACATGCGGTTTCGACAGAAGAAGATGCCGGGTCGTATTCAGACTCCCCGTCTTGTGCACATCAGGCAGGCGTGTGGATCCTGTGTTAATTAGGATTTCTGTTCTTATATAACAGAAAATGTATATCGTGTATAACTATTAACTGGGCAGCCTGGTGGCGCAGATGACTCACAGCAAGAAGGGCCTGGGTTTGATTCCTGACAGGGGTGTACGCGGAACATAGGCAGCGTCCTGAAGGCAGCGTCATGTTGGTAGTGTCCTGAGGGCAGCGTCCTGTTGGGAGCATCCTGTTGACTCTGTCCTGTTGGCAGTGTCTTGAGGGCAACGTCCTGTTAGCAGTGTCCTGAGGGCAGCGTCCTGTTAGCAGTGTCATGAGGGCAGCGTCCTGTTGGCAGTGTCTTGAGGGCAGCGTCCTATTAGCAGCATCCTGAGGGCAGCGTCCTGAGGGCAGTGTCCTGTTAACAGTGTCCTAAGGGGGCAGCGTCCTGTTAGCAGTGTCCTAAGGGGGCAGCGTCATGTTAGCAGTGTCCTAAGGGGGCAGCGTCATGTTAGCAGTGTCCTAAGGGGGCAGCGTCCTGTTAGCAGTGTCCTAAGGGGGCAGTGTCATGTTAGCAGTGTCCTAAGGGGGCAGCGTCATGTTAGCAGTGTCCTAAGGGGGCAGCGTCCTGTTAGCAGTGTCTTAAGGGGGCAGTGTCCTGTTAGCAGTGTCCTGAGGGCAGCGTCCTGTTAGCAGTGTCCTGAGGGTAGCATAACATACAGTGTCCCCGTGTCTGTGTGACTGTCCTCCCACAGTCCAAAGACATGCAAGCAGGTGAATTGAAGGTGAAGGGATGTTAGTCCGCTTCCCCAGGTGTGAGTGTTTGTGTGTGCCCTGAGATGGACTGGCAGCTTGTCCAGGGTGTTCCCTACGTTCTGCCCAATGAGCGCTGGGAATAGCTTCAGCATCCCCCACCACGCAGAAGGATGGGCGGTTGAAGACTGAATTATTGAACATATAAATTCCAATCATAATCTAGGATTCATATTCATGTGGAAACATAGAAATAGAAACCAGATTCTGTAAAGAAGTCCGAGTTCAGTGTATCCCTAACCACAACAACAGCCCTGCCCATTCCTAATGGAGACCCGGAGAAGCTGAGAAGTTTTTAGGGGTGTATTTACGGGAGGAGGTTTCGGTGAGTGTTGGTCGTTCGTTAGCCAGCTTAGCCTCATAGCTAAACCTACTGAACCTACATAGCCACAGTCACACCATAAACCTCTCTTAACTGGTTGTTTGTATGTGTGTTGCATGTGGTAACTTCCAATGACTGGGTTGCAGTTGGCCACACCCTCATCACCTCCATCTGGTACACCATTGGTGGGCTTGACGGTCGGGACTCCCGTGATTGGCTGGTTTGGCGAAGAGGCTCAGCCCGTATCCTTTCCCCGTTTCTCTGTGATTTATTAGTGTTGGTAAATGTTGGGGTCCGTGTTGGGTATCGTGACCATGTCCTGATGTCCTGATTGGGATGTTGTGCACTAAATGTCCTACAGAGCAAGTGTCCACAAACTTTTGGACACTTTCCCCCGACTGCTCTTTAACTCTGTGTAAGCTGACGGTCCAGGGGCTGTCCGAGGGAGGAGACTGTTCTACGGACATCTTCAACCGAGCTGCCATTCTGTTCACCCACAACGCTATCACCGGCTGCACCTTCAGGTTGGATGCAGAATACCGCTTGTTCCTGGCAGCAGTCTGTCAGAATATCAACTCTCTCATATTAATTACTCTGATCAGCCATAACCTTAAAACTAACCTTCTATCTCCACCCACTGTCCACTCTCTCAGCTCCACTGACCATACAGGACACTCTGTAGGTGTACAGGTCCAGACTGTAGTCCATCTGTTTCTCTGTATACTGTATTACCCTGTTCTTCAATGGTCAGGACCCCCACAGGACCACCACAGAGCAGGTAGTATGTGGGTGGTGGATCATTCTCAGCACTGCAGTGACACTGACGTGGTGGTGGTGTGTTAGTGTGGGTGGTGCTGGTGTGAGTGGATCAGACACAGTAGTGCTGCTGGAGTGTTGAGACACTGTGTCCACTCACTGTCCACTCTATTAGACACTCCTACCTTGCTGGTCCACCTTGTAGATGGACAGTCAGAGACCACAGCTCATCCATTGGTCATCCTCTAGTCCTTTATCAGTGGTCACTGCATGCTGCCCACAGGAAGGCTGGGTAGTGTTGATTGGTGGACGATTCTCAGTCCAGCACTGCTGTGTCTGATCCACTCACACCAGCACCACCCACACTAACACACCCCCACCATGTCAGTGTCACTGCAGTGCTGAGAATGATCCACCACCCACATACTACCTGCTCTGTGGTGGTCCTGTGGGGGTCCTGATCTTAATTAACTAATTACTTAGCATATTTAAATAAATAAAAAAATAGAAGTCTCTATACTTAGATACCATTCAAGATACGTTGTTGGATAAGTGATATACAGCTACCAGTAACGGACTGATTCCAAATGTATCAAGTCATCCCGTCTTTTATTACTTCTTAAATCAGCATCTCCACATGTACAGCAGGTTCTTAGTGAGGAACCGAAGGTTGGGTTCTAGCTTTACTGGCAGATACAGTGAGCGTCTGGTTCATAAGAACAAGGTCCAGCAGCCAACACACAGGACAACACAGCTACAGACTGGCCGAGGGCCAAACCCACTCTCTACTGACCGTGATGAGCGCCACCTCATTTCAATGTCCCTTAACCACCGTAAGATGACCTCGAGTGACCTACAGAGAGACTGGCGAGCGGTGGCTGGGGTGAAGCGCTCAGCGAGCATGGTTCTAAAAACAGGCTTCTGGAGGTCATTAGTGATTTTCTAAATACACAGATCTAATACAATATCTGATCTGGAGTTTGGGAGACATGGTTCCAGTAGTGTAGAGAATCAAACAGAACCAACACAAACCCAGAACCTGCACACCTAGAGACGCTGATCAGTTAGAGGTGGGCTCTTCAGTTTGTCCAGAGCTGTATACAATTCAGTGAATGAATCCATGAGATTTCGCCCCTTACCTCTCCAGGTCTGCATCCCGAGACTGCGGCTCAATACGAGCTCAGCTCTACAGCGTCCTGCGCGGCGCCGCGACCCCGGACATGGTGGCCATGACGGCAGGGTCCCAGCCAGACTGGAGCAGGGTCGTTCTGCAGGACTGTCCCGAGCCCCCTCCTGTAGGTTCTTTAAACATTCCGGCTTCACATACTAACCCAAACAGTAGAGAAGGGTCAGTGTTGAGGCCCTCACTGCCCACAGCGAGTGGACAGGTCATGTGATGCTGTATCAGCACGTCTGAATTTGATGTTCTGTTCAGTTCATATTAACACCAGCATGATGATGACGAACACGGCTGACGTTTAAAGACAGTTCAGCTTTTCACCAAACAGATTCATACCACGATACAGTACCCTGATTATCTTCTTCTGGTAATGAGAGGCAGACATTTGGAGTCTGGACTTTTAGCACCATGAGCTCGGTTTTCAAGCTAGCGTAACGGTTTTCAGTGCAACCGAAACTCGCTATCATTATAAACTGGCTTAGAGACAAGCCCGTTCAGAAACGAGCCATTCAGTTCTTTATCTGTACTACTTCATGGGTCAGGCAGCTGGCCTGCTGTTAATTAAATAATTAATCATTAAAAGAGAGCGAGAGAGACAGACAGACAGACAGAGAGAGAGAGAGAATATCTACAGTATCTAAAGGACCACAATCCAAACCAAGACGGACACCACTGTATATATTTGTGGTGTAATTTTTCGACATTCAGATGGACGCTAAATTACATTCTTGGTTTCTAATGGCCAAATATTCCACATATTAATATGAATTAAAAAATATTAATATAAAAACTATATATATTAACATGAACTAAACATTATGAAGCCTCACTGAAACGTGCCAAAGCCAGGTCTACTGATCTACTGAATTTTGGATTCATGCATTACGTTTGTAAAACTTAAATGTGTATGGAAACATCAAAAGGTAAAAAAGGTACAAAAATAAAAATAATAATAATTTATTTGGCATAGCGACTTTGCAGTTTCCTTCCTACTGGATCTGCTTCAACATCTTTTGTAAAGTGCTACACAAATAGAAGAATAACAATAATAGACTAAGGATGGTAATAATAATAATAATAATAATTTGGTTCAACAAAATACCACTACTTGCATTGAGACCAGTAGGATCCAGTAGGAAGGAAAATGCAGTCGCTACGCCAAATAAATTATTTTTATTATTATTTTTATTTTATTTTTTTTGCTACACACTATAATTAGTCAAGTAGGCAATAATCCTTTTGATGTTTCCATACACATTTAAGTTTTACAAACGTAATGCATGAACCCAGAATTCAGTAGATCAGTAGACCTGGCTTTGGCACGTTTCAGTGAGGCTTCAAAATTAGAGCCCATTTAAATCAGAAATAATTGATATAAAATCTCCACTGGTTAACCATGGCAACCTAAAGGTCTGATACTGTCCTTGTCCTGGCACATTATGGTTCAGTAAATATCACTGCAGTCCAGATAAAACAATCTCTGCTTTTTTGGAGTGTTAATATTTCTATGTAAGTCGGGCACAGCGGCTTTAACGCCTTTTACAGTGTGTAAATGTAAAAGTTTAGAAGTTAAAAGCATCTTCTCCTCCTCTGTGATGTCCCCGGTTTGGAGACAGTGATGATATGCATGCCTTTGTTTGGCTCCGCCCTGCAGGTGGAGCTGTGTGAGACAGGCTGCCTTCTGCCCGTCTCTCTGTCAGTGCAGGTGCTCTGGGCTCAGAGAGGACTGCTGGCGATGGCGCAGAACCACATCCTGGGGGCCAAATACGTCTTCAGCTGTCACATACTGAAGGTAGGTTCAGTCTGTCCTCGGATTTACACAGTTGCATGAGCCATAAAGGACTAGACTGTGGTTGGTAACCAGGCCCCTGGAACAGAGTGTAGTGGCATCACTCCCAGGAGAACATGGCTGTGATCGTAAACGAAGATTAATTAGGACTAAGACTAAAATATCATATTAATAAAGTGACTGTGGACTCATCTTTACCACATCCAGAGCTCATTGTCTCCAGTGACTCAGTCTCCCAGATCCTGAAATATCAAAAGTTCATCAGCAGGCAGATCTCTGCTTTGTGTGATGTCCTAATCATCAAAAGAATAGATGCACAAATAGCTGCACCCAGAAGGAATCAACCAACGGGGGGCATGGACCTGACATGCGAATGATGCACCATGTGACGTAAGCAAGGACGGGTCTTATCTCTGTACCTGACTGACCCAACAGCCTCCATTACAGACCTCCAGTGAGCAGTGGTGTCCTCCATGAGTCCTCCTGTTAGTGCAGCACCACTGGCGGACGGCTGCACCACGCAGGACTACATGCACAATCATGCTGCATGGGATAGATATCACAGCACACTGTTAGGAAGCTACGGTGGCCGAGAAGTGCAAAGCAAATGAAATTTCAGAAAACAAAAACTAATTTAAAAGACGTGAAACACTTTTACAGAGTGAATTCTGACGGAAAGGGCGGGTCTAACACACAGGAAGTGGCTTGTTGCGGACCCTTGTCAGTCAAACTGTTTGGCGGTGGTAGAGTGGGTGGAGGTAAGAGACGAACAGGCGACGTCTAATCCTCTTAGAGCTGGAGAGGGTAATGAAGGTAAGTGGCTGTAACGCTAGCTATAGTGGGGAACCAGCTAGCTAGCTTAACATGGCTGAGAGCTTTTACAGCCCATGTGGTTTAGAGTCGCCTGCTCGTCTCTTTCAGTCTGCTCTTTTAAAAACTCTAAAGACCTTCAGCAGGGATAACAAGAGCGCCACCTGGAAAAAAAAACATGTGCCATAAAATGGACTAAACAGTTTGATTGACAAGGGTCCAGTTGTTAGAACCGCCCTTTCACGTCTTGTACATTTGTTTTTTATTTTTGTGGTGTTTTTTTTTTTGTTTTTTTTTTACTTCCTGGCCACCGTAGGAACCTCTACAGCTCCATGCCGAGACGTCTGGCATGTTGCGTTAGCACAGAGACGCCGCTTCTGTATGTGCAGCTCAATACATATAGATCCTATCAGTCTAAACGGACAGCACTGCAATCCACCACCTCCTTCTGGGTGCAGCTGTTCTCTAATCCACACCCATACTTACCAGCACTCCTCCGTGTTGTTCATTCATCCCTCGTTCCTTCCATACACTTCCAATTCATTTTCATCAAACACCTCGCAACCAGATAGCTGCACAACACAATGGGACCAACCTGTCCATCCAGGTCATGCCTGAAGTCTGTAGACTGGTATAGTTTCTGACCCTTTGACTAAAACGGGCTTTCCTTCCTTTCCTCCCAGTGTCCAGTCACTTCCTCTCTGCCTGTGACCACGGAGGTGATCTTCTCCGATGCCACGCTTTACCCAGAAGCCCCCAGAGGCGAACCCCAGCCCGAGTGGAAATTCCCTTTTGCGTTTTTCACAGGAGGGGCAGGAGAGCTAGACGGAGAGTAGCCGTGACCTCCTTGCCCCTGTCGGACCATGTACATACTGCAGGAGTTTTATATTCATTTTTATTAATAATTTATTTTGGAAAATACACACGTTCACATAATACCCCACTGTCCAGTCTCCTCCTTATTCCACAGTCCTCCGAGCCCGCTTCCTCATTAGCTAGCTCTGGACCACAGCGCCGTCCTCTTGACTGAATGAGCCCGCCGGTTGGCCAGTCTGAGGCCGATGCGTCCACTCCGCTGTCCTTGTCCCTCTGTGGCCCGTGTCTCTTGGCGCTCTGCTCCGGCGTCCGGTTCTCGTCACGTAGTTGAGCAGGTGGACGATGGCTGCCGGAGTGACGCCTTGCAGCCGCGTAGCTGCTCCCAGCTGAGGAACAGACAGACGTAAGAGAGGGGTCACCTTCAGACCTCATTCATTTTCCCCACTGAGGAAGGCAGCCGAGACCTGGAGTTCCTAATACGGGCGTTCCTAATAAGGGACATCGCATGGTGGTGCGAAGGCTGTGTCTGGAACTGAGGGCAGCTGTCTCAGTCCCTTGCTGCCTGTGACCTCTCATACGTCAGTGGCTTAGACGGCAGCCTTGTGGTGGCAGCAGACAACCCACCCTGCAAAACTCACTTCAGGGAGGTGGCATTAAGACCCCAACCACAGACCTTCTCCTCATGCCTACTAGCGTCCAATACCACCACCTCACCTGTGACCGAAACGTTTGGTGGACACATCCACCAAATCTGGCCCAACGCCACAACTCTCTGAAGGAAGAGTGTCTGAACACTGATGTGGCTACATCCAGAATCGTGTCCGGTACATGCCCAATCCAGTCCCAGCTGTTACTGGTGCTGGGGGAGGGGTTGCACGCTACAGGGTTCTACCGCACTAGCCCAAACGGACGTGTGGGGATCTGAGCAAGGCCTGAAAGAGTTAGCGGTCAGCTCTTGAGGACACTCAGGATCCAGACACTGAGCTTGCACGGCGTGTTTGTACATGTGCTGAACTTATTAACACTCAGGGGTTACTCACCGTGCTGGGCCGAGCTCGGTCCAGTATCTCTCGAACCTCGTCAGAGAGGGACACGGGAAGAGAGAAGTAGTCTATGTCTGGCGGCAGGGACAGACTCTCCTCCTCTCGCATTCTCTCCATCTCCCTCTGCTGTTTCTCACAGTGCGGTCGGTACACGGCTACAGGAACACGACACAGGGGGTCTCCGGTTAGTAACTTAAGCCATTGCTACAGGAGGTGGGCGATGGGATGATAACTTTATAGACTTTTATTTATTAGTTTGCATGTAAAGATTTATTGGCAGGAAACCCCCCCCCACCCAGACCATCATTGCCCCTCTTCCACCAAACCCAGATTCATCCATCAAACTGCCAGACACACGTTTTATACTGCTCTGGAATCCAGTATACTCCCGTCCTGCGGACCCCTGGCATTGCACATAGCGGCCTTGGGGTTGTTGGCAGCTGCTCGGACACGGAGGCCCATTTCACAAAGCTCCCGGATGCTACAGTCTGTGTTTGTCTATGGAGACTTCAGGGCTACGTGCCTTAATTCTATACACCTGTTAGCAATCTACAACTGCAAAAACATAGATATTGGCAAATTTCCAGCTATTTACTTGTTTTATGTCAAATTTATTTTCGCAAAGTAAGAAATTTAGGATACATGAACTCAGTGTCGGATATTTTTACTTTCTGAGATACCATTTAGAGTGATGGGTGTGGCTGAAACATCAGTTCCAGTCCTCTGATAATTCAGTATCCATATTCAGGTCCAGGTACTCGAGGAAAGGTTTGGTACTCGAGCTGGGTCAGCTGTGTTGGACTGGGAGGAGTAGGGCTTATACAAGACAGCAACTGTGAAAACAAGTACCTTCAATTTTGATCCTCTCGGCGAATTCCAGATAGGGGGAAAGGATCTCGGGAAAGGCGGAGGCCACCATTTCGAAGGAGACGTCTTTATACTGTAACATCTCTTCTCCACTTTGAAAACAGAAGACAGGACATTAGACAGGAGTACAGCGTCCATCTGAGCAGCAGGCCTTCGTAAACTCAGCTCAGGACATTTATTAGGGGACCGGGTGTCTGGGTCCGGGGAACTGATTCACTCGTCATCAAAACAACAGTCATACAAACCGCTGCACCCAGACGGAATGAGCAAACAGTGGTGGGTAGGTGTGACATCGTGGGACACATTCAGCCGCATGTGACATGGGCCTTATCTCTGTCCCTGACCAAGTCAACAGTCACTCTTACAGACATCCAGCGAGCAGTGGTGTCCTCCATGAGTCGTCCTGTTAGTGCAGCACCGTCGACAGACGGCTGCACCACGCAGGACTACATGCACACAGACCGTTACCACGACTGTCCTTAACACCACGTCACCGTCACCAAAGACTGCAGTGGTGTCGTACCAGACTGTCATGGAGTGACTCAGAATGGCAGCGGGTCATCTTCAGTGACGAGTCCCGCTTTAGTCTTGGTGGAGACGCCCAACGAATCCGTGTGTGGAGGCACCGTGGTCAGCACCAAGATGAACGGTTTGTCGTCACACGTCCAGAAGCCCTGGTGTCCCTCCACCTCCACCCCTACCGCACCATCTGCAGGAACTGTGTGAGGATGTTCAAGCTGCATGGGATGGATTATCACAGGACTCCATTAGGAACCTCTACAGCTCCATACCGAGACGTCTGGCGTGTTGGGTTAGCGAACACGGCGGCCCGACGCCATACTGAGAGACAGACTTCTGTATGTGTAGCTCAATAAATATTGATCATATCAGTCTAAATTTATCATCAGTTATTGATCCTGGTCACCTTTATCCTCCTTCCCAACAGCACCTCAACCCCACACCTCCTTCTGGGTGCAGCTGTTACTTTGATGATGAGCACGATTTGGGTTTTCACAATTTGTTTGCCCTGCAGCAAGTTCTCGAACTCCACCACTTGACAGACCTGATCAGAGTGCTCTTGGCCTCGCTGATGCAGGCGTCCGTCAGTTTCTCTCTCCAGCGAGAAGGCGACAGTGTGACGGACTTCAGGATGGAGAGCGCCTCGGCCAGGCCCTGCCTCACTCGCACAGCCTCCTGGTAACGGTGTGGGGACACACAGCCGATCTCCTCGAAACCTGAGAGAAACCAGGTTAAACAGGAAAAGCATTCTGGAGAGTACAGTGGGAGATTTGGAGTTCCACTTGGTCTGGAAACGGGGTGTGCGGTAAATACAGGAGTGCTCATACCTTTGGGCGTAAGGCGAAGATCAGCATTGTCTGGTCGGAGTGACGTCCTGAACTCGGCCCGGCTGGTGAACATGCGGTATGGCTCCGTAACCCCGTGCCCCACCAGGTCGTCGATCAGGACACCGATATAGCTCTCTGTGCGTGAGAGCGACAGAGGGGGCAGAGAGAGAGCAGTCCTACCCGCATTTATGCCCGCCCACAGGCCCTGAGGGAAGAGATCAGATCAGATTTGTGTTTCATATGGGTTCAGTAATAACCGATTATGAAATACCACCTTGGGAAAACTGTTAGGCCATTAACCTACTAGCACAGCAGACAGGATTCACAGTCGGGCCAAATCTCACATTTACAGTCCAAAAGGTGTAATACCTGCTTGTGTCTTTAGGAGGCGCTGTGCTTAGTGCTGTCAAAAAGTCAACAAGTCCTTGACATGTCATATCTGCCATTCTGACAGACTGCTATACATAAGAGGAAGCACAGGAGGCGATATAACTTAACGGCAACTGCTTGTGGCCCAGAGAGAATTTGATAGTGACAGAGTGATTGACCAAAGGAAAAGGAACCTGTGGGGTACACGGATTAACCGCCGAATCAAAAACAGTCAACCGATAGTTGTTAGCGACATCGCGTATACCTGCGCTGCTGCCTCCTCGTAGCCGGTGGTTCCGTTAATTTGCCCGGCGAGGAAAAGCCCCTGAGCGCTTTTCAGCTGCAGCCACGGGAAGAGCTGCGTCGGGCAGACGAAGTCGTACTGCACCCCGTACCCTGCCAGAACAGGCGTGATCAGGCCGTGATCAAATCTCAGACCCTCGGCTAACCCACCCTAACACGGGATCCTGCGTTACCTGGTGTGCGGATATCAGCCCGCTGCAGTGCGGGGATCTCTCGGATGAGGCGGAGCTGCAGCTCTGGGGGCATGGTCATAGACAAACCCTGAGGGTACAGCAGATCAGAGTTCAAGCCCTCGGGCTCCAGCCAGACCTGGTGCTGTCGACCTGGAAAACGCAACACTCTGGATTCTATGGAAGGACAGTACCTGAGTGGGGTGGAGGACGAGAGAAATGCAGTGAGCTACGTAAACAAGGTTTACTATGCACTAGTGTGTCAGGAGTGTGTACCTGGGTCCTTTGGTGTCCTGTTGTATGTGCGAGTTCATGTGTAGACTTTCTTTGACCACTCTGTCCACCCCGGGCGTGGTGTAGGTCAGATGACAGGGGATTTGCTCTTCGGGCTGCGAAACAAACGAGCTGATGTAAATCTTCAGTTTTTGAAAAAAGTGGTCAAAGCATTGGCGTCTATGTTTTCCTAGCTGGTCAGGGCCCGCGGCGGACGCTAGCAGACCCTGCACAGCTCCCTCAATCACAGTCAGTCTGGGCACGATAACAATTCCGAAAAAAAAAAGGAATCGGAGGGAAAAAAGAAACATTAAAATAGGCCCCAGAGTTGTACCCTGAGGCACACCGAGCTTCCTGAAAACGCAAGTAGACATTGCAGGCACAGGGCTTATAAGGCAAGTCTCGGCATGGCCAATAGGGAAGCAGTAGATGTGTGTGGTAGCTCCTCTTGGCGTGCAAAAGGTCCCGGGCTTACCAGAGAACACCAGCCACTTCTGTGGCCAACCCGCAAGTGCTGGGAATATTGAGGGTGGTGTAAAAGGGGTTCTATAGGCGTTGTGGTCCGAAACCTTCATTTCACTTTTGTACTCCTACAGGTGTGGACACCCACCACTAGCACTTGATCAATACATGCACCAGAGTGTAAACTGGAACCCAGTGTAGGAACATGGTTGCCTAGTAACCGTATCATCAATTCAGGAGATTTTACAAAGGACCTCTCAGCGAGTTTGAGCAATCCGTTTCTCCACACTGTTCGGATCGTAGATGTATGCATGACGTTCACCTTGCAGTGCGTGTGCGTGTTGATGAAGCTGAAAGGAGTTGGCTGCGAGTCAGGCAGGTGAAGTTGGGCGAGGGAGAAATCAACGGTCTCCTTGACAAGCCGAGGGGGCGTCCCGGTCTTCAGGCGGCCGAGCTTCAATCCCAGCGTCTCTCTCAGACTCTGGGTTAGACCAGCGCAAGAGGGCGGTTCACCCATTCTCCCTCCCGGAGAAGTGGTCTGGCCCATGAACAGAGAGCCAGAGAGGAATGTGCCGGTGGTGAGAACGACAGAACTGGAACGGACTTCACTGCCTCCATCTGGTAGGAGAAGACAAGACCAAACGAAAAGGGGTGGGGCATAAATGGCTGTGTGCATGTGCTGAATACACATCCATAACTCATGGGTCATTCCTCACCCAGCCGAACTCCGGTCACTCTGTGCTTTCCTGGCTGTTCCGGGTCCGCGGCCGACACTAGGAGACCCTCCACGGATCCCTCGATCACAGTCAGTCTGGGCATGTTCAACAATTCAGACTAAGACAAGACAGGAGAAGAAGAAATCAACATTCAAATAGGCCCCAGAGTAGCTCCCTGAGGCACACCAACACGTTCCAGTAGTGGCAGGGAAAAGGTTCAGGCAGTGCCTTCACTTCCAGCACGCCCAATCCAAAGGTAAGCTACCTGTATGAATCCTTTGTAGCGTCCACGGTCAAGCTGTGCCCTGGGGCCCCACACAGCGGGCCCCTTTCTGCGGTTGAGGATGGAGAAGTGAACCCCAGCGTAGTCCCCAGCCCGTCCCATCAATCCATCCAGAGCGTCCACCTCCTTTACGAGTTGACCTTTCCCAACTCCTCCCAATGATGGGTTGCACGACAGAGCCCCTGTCGGAAAGAGCATAGAGAGCCATATACTGTGAGGACATCCACACCTAGAACAAGCCTGACCCGACTGGGCCTTGACCTACCAATGGTTTTGATGCTCTGTGTGATGAGCAGCGTTTCGGCCCCAGTTCGGACGGCAGCAGCAGCCGCCTCAGTGCCCGCATGTCCCCCACCCACGACGATAACGTCATATCCTCGTTGGGCAACACTGCTAGCAGCTCGAGCGGGGCAAGCAGACAGGGAACGATGGTGGACGAGAAGTCTCCGTAGCAGGAACATATGAAACTTGGTAGAATTTAAAGTGTCATAATCCAGAAAGGTGGAGGGCTGGAAAAAGATAGTAGGACAGAAATAAGTCGCCTGTGTAGAAATACGGTAATCGGTACATGGAGATCAGGATCTCAATAGAGAGTTGTTTGCCAGCATCCTATTTGATACTTGTCACATTCCACCGTTAGATTGGCGCATTAACTGGATTAGTCTGGCTCCAGAGAAGAATTCACGCACCATCCCAGATCATTCCGGCTTCAATTCCAGTTGACTACCGAGCAGATGTTAGGCATAAGATTAGATAAGATGCCTTTATTGTCATTGCACAGTGTACAACGAAATTGAACAGCAATCTGATGGCACTTTAAACACAAATTAATTAATTAATTAAATATATAAAGTGCAGAATTGAGAGACAAAGGGAAAAATTAAAATAATTAAAAATAAAACAATAATATATATATATATATATATATATATATATATATATTATAATATACAAATATATACATATATAATATATGTGTATATATATAATATATGTGTATATATATATATATATATATATATATATATATATATATATATATATACACACACATACATACACATTGCCTAATTTTTTTTTTTATATATAATAAATGACTATAAAAACTGTATATTCTAAACAGACGATAGACGGGTGAGGCAGCAGTTTAGTATTATATGCCATTCTTTGGATATCGTACATAGAGATTATTGCACATCAAGAGGAATTTAATTTTAAAATAATAATAATTAGGGCATGCTAAGCCAGAAAGAGGTCCAGTTCTGTACAGCTGCATACAGCCTTGCCTAGTCCTATAGTCCCCTATATTTTGGGGCCAGTTCTGGGATATGTATGTTTGGGCCGGAATTTGGGCCCACATCGTAAAATGTTCTCCCTTTACATGTGTGAGACAGACCTGGAGCAGGGTTCCATCCACATACTGAGGCCAAAACAAACCTGAGCATGTGGCCCATTGCGGGCCAGCCAACTGTTTGCTAACTGGGATTTAAGTGGAATGAAAAATGTAGCCAAGAAGTCAAATTTAGTCCTGTTTACTACATAAACATGGTTCTATAGGCAGTACTAAAAGAGATCTGACCTGACAGATTCACGTAGAGCTTTTCTGACTTGTCTACGAGGAGAGAGACAAGTCACAGGTGTTTAGTGCTGTAGGAATAATATGGCACTATATATCCCAGTCACACGTTTATGGAGGGTCATTAGCCCGGCAAGATCACCCAACCAGCGACCACATGAGTCAGATCCATTAGATAAAAGAAACCCCGACTGACAGATCAGCTTACCTACAATAACACTGCTTTACAACAGACCCATATGACCCAGGAGGAGCTGATCTCAATCATGATCTCTCGGTCCGACGTCATTGTAAGAGAGCAAACAGCTCTAAGTTCCAGGTTTACCACTAATTCATGCGTGTTGTCCTCCTCCAGGCATCCCACAGCTCCGGTTTCGGTGTGTTTATGTTAGATTAGTTAGTAAAAAGTTCTCCCCCCCCCCCTGAAAAAAAATTTTAGATTTTATAGTTTACTTTCTTGTCTCTCTTCCTTCTAATGCCGAGCAGGGCGCGCCATTACTGACAACCAATGACCGTAATAAACTTCAGTACGCGCGCACCATCAAAACTCCGACAATTGACAAACAGATCGGTTATTAGAGCGATGTAAACAGTAATATTAGGAAATATTTATAGTTTACAATCAATAAACACTATATTGTCGTCCGGTCCCTGAATATAAACGATCCTTCCCTGATTAATAGTGATGGGAAATTGGATTCAGTTAAACGAACCGACTCTTTCGAGTTTGTTTGTTTAAATGAGTCAATGACCACAATTGAAAATATGTATGTATGTATGTATGTATGTATGTATGTATGTATGTATGTATTTATGTATGTATGTTTGTATGTATGTATCTCAATTAATCTAACTGTATATGCAGGATTAGAACCAAATCCAAACTCCTGTACTACAAGTACTAACAATTACAGCTAATATTAGTACTTAAAAAAGGAGCACAAAAGATTAAAGAGAAAATGGGCTATGTATGGATCTGAAATAATTAATTAAATATTATGCTATTGGAAGACTGAAAGCTATAGAACTGAACATGTGGTACAATATGGAGTAT
>JAMWET010005098.1:0-15383 GCA_024036415.1 Prochilodus magdalenae
CTCAGCTGGGCTGGATGGGGGCCCTTCGGTAGCCTCAGCAGAAGGGGGACCGCTCCAACCCCGGCTCGGCGGAGGGTCTGGAGCTGGATTCCGCAACACTGTGCGGTTCCAGTGGACCGACGCCGAGCCGGGGGAGACCTTTGTTGAGCGGGTCCCCTTTATCCGGGAGATTTTGTTTGATCTGCTGGGGCTTAAACCGGAGGACCTCATCTGTGCCCAGAGGAACAATGCCCTGAGGTTCTTCGACGTTACGATGGCCACGGAGGCGGGGTACCGACGGGTCCTGGAGCAGAGGTCAGTGCTTGGTGGCCATCCGCTTGGGAGGTTTTTTACTGCCCACGACTTGTGGTGCAGCAGCAGGCGGATGGTCACCATTCACATTTTTAATCCCTTTGTTTCAGCCGAGTCCGTCCGCCAGTTTCTACAGCAATATGGTGAGGTCCAACCCGGGGAGCGTATGGTCCGGGACGAGCTGGGGATCTGGAACGGGCGCCGTCAGTTTTTGGTAGACCTCAGGGAGGATGGCAAGGGGGGCTTGATACACCCCCCGGGCTATTTCTCCCTGGGGGGTAATAAAGGTTACCTTTTTTACAGGGGGCAGCCCGCCTTCTGTAGGGGGTGCCTCAAACATGGACATGAGGTCAGCGGGTGCAAGGATTTAACTTGTAAGAACTGCCTGGGGAGGGGTCACCTGGCCAGGGACTGCCAAGGCCCCCGCCTGTGTAGGAGATGTGGCGGGGAGGGACATTTGGCCCACTCCTGCCCTAGACAAATACGTACGTATGCCACAGTGTTGGGAGGGGCAGGAGGAGGGCCAGAAGAAGCAGCAGAGGTGGAGGAGACTTCCGTGTCGTCGGGGGAGCATGAAGAGCCGTTTGGGACGGAGGCCTCCACCACCTCTTCCTCAGCAGAGGCCAGGAGCCCATCCCCGGGACTGCACCCGCGGCCTAGGAAAGAGGTACCCCCTGTCCCCAGACCCCGGGATCTTGCTTGGGCTCTAGTTTTAGAAGAGTCCCGAAGGTGAACCCAGGTGTAGCAGTAGGTGGCCTGACCGCCGCTGCCGCATGTTGATCCTTCGGGCTCTGTTTTATTCTTTTATTTGTTTTTACTTTTTTTAGTTTAGAATTCCCAGCCCACCCGGAGGAAGACGAGGACGTCGGCGACGACTACGGCAGCGGAGAGGACGACGACGGCGACAACGACGAAGACGATACCTTCGCTGCCGAGGACGCCGACGCCGCCAGAGGAGGAGAGACCCCGGCTGGACGACCATCGACGGCGGACGGACCAGCCAGTGGATCGCCGAGCCTCGGGACCTGCCCTGGAGTTAGCTGACGGCGCTATGGAGGGACCTCTGGGCTCCGCTGGACAGGTAGGACCTCGGGCGGCGGCCCCGGCGGCGGGGACCTACCCTTCACTGGGAGCTGGTAGTGGGGCAGGCGGAGGCCTGCCTCACACCATACGCTTCCAGTGGAGGGACCCGGAGGGGGGGGCTCTCTTCACCGAGAGGGTCCCCTTCATCCGGGAGGTTCTGTTCAGTGCGCTGGGGCTCAAGCCGGAGGATCTTATCTGCGCCCAGCGGAACAACGCCCAGAGGTTCTTTGATGTGACCATGGCGTCGGAGGCAACCTACGGGCGGGTCCTGGAGCAAGGCTCCACATTGGGGGACCATCCGCTGGGGAAGAACTTTATTATGGTTTCTATGTGGAACAACAACCGGCGGATGGTCACCGCCCATGTTTTCAATCCTTTTGTGTCTGCTGAGTCCGTCCGCAGGTTTCTGCAAAAGTATGGAGAGGTCCAGCCGGGGGAAAGATGGATCCGGGACGAGCTGGGAATTTGGAATGGGCGCCGCCAATATTGGGTAACCCTTAAGGACGATGGCAAGGGGGGTTTGATGCACCCCCCTGCCTATTTCACAATTGACGGCAATAAGGGTTACCTTTTTTATAGGGGGCAGCCCGCCTTCTGTAAGGGGTGCCTGAAGCACGGGCATCAGGTCGAGGGGTGCAAGGACATGGAGTGTAAAAACTGCCTGGGACGTGGGCACCTGGCCAGGGACTGCAAAAACCCCCGCCGTTGCAGACGCTGCGGCGGGGAGGGACATCTAGCCCACTCCTGCCCTAGCCAGGCGCAGTCTTATGCTGCGGCACTGGCGGGGTCAGGAGGGGCGGCGGGAGGAGGTGGAGAGGACAGAGCTAGAGAGGATCGGGGGGCCCCCAGTGTCACAGGAGGGGCCCTCGCCACCTCCTCCCCGGTGGTGGCCGGGTGCCCAGTCCCAGAGCTGCACCCTCGACCTGGTAAGGAGGCACCCCCCGTTTCTGGCCCTCCAGCCACTAAGAAAAAGAGGGCCAGAGAGCAGCAGGAGAGGGGGAAGAACGGCAAGAGGAAGGCGGGCCCCCCCGCAGCGGCGGCGCCCAGGGGAGCCTCCGTCCACTCACCCCTGTCCCCAAAAGCAGAAGAATCAAGCGTGCTGGTGGCGGACCATACCCCGCCACCTCCCATGGAATATGGGGGCAGGGAGGCCTCCCCCAATGAAACGTCTTATTTGGATGGGGTGGAGGCCTTAGAAGTTTCTTTAGTGGAGGGGGCTCCCCCTTTTAATTTTTAGAGGTTTTAACCCCTGTTTTTATCTCCTTTTTATGGCAGATTTTACTGTTTTAACCATCAACGTCAGAGGGCTTAGAAACGCGACCAAGAGGACAGCGGTGTTTCAGGACTTGGCATCCACCTCGCCGACCATCTGCTGTTTGCAGGAGGTCCACCTGCGGGACCAGTGGGACGAGGCTCTCTTCTCACAGCAGTGGAGAAGAGGTATGGCCTACTGGAGCGTGGGTGGCGTCCACTCCACAGGGGTGGGTATCCTTTTGGGAGACCGCACCTTTGAGAAGGTAAGCCCTTTTACCATCGTGCAGGGCAGGGCCTTGGGGTTGGACGCCACATGGAGAGGCCAAAACATTAGAGTATTGTGCGTCTACGCTCCAGTGGAAGCCTCGTCCCGTCTTGATTTTTTGGAAGTACTGGCCCCCTTTTGTGTAACCAATAGGCACCTTGTGGTGGCAGGTGATTTTAACATTAATTTAGAGCGGGATGTTGACGTCAGTTTGAAACACTTTAAAAAGCTGATCTGCGACTTCGGCCTGATTGACGGTTTTGTTTCTTGCAATCCCGGGAATCCGGGCTATACCTGGCATAACAGTAGAGGCGCATCTAGCCGCTTAGATTATATTTTGGCGTCGTCCTCCATAGGTTTTAAGAGGGTTTCCTTGTCTCCAAGGTGGTACTCCGACCACATGATGGTGGAGGCCACAGTTTCCATCACTGCGCCCCCCTTTGGTAGGGGGTATTGGAAACTAAATGTGGAGATTTTGGAAGAGAGCGAGTTTCAGTCTCTCTTTAGAGATCACTTTGCGGCCTGGTTAGGCTGCAAAGGTGATCTAGCCTCTCCAGCTGCATGGTGGGAGCACGTTAAAGAGAGGACTCGTGCGTTGGCAATCCACTATTGCAGCAGACGCAAAGCTGAAAAGCTGAAGCGCGTAAGGGATTTGGAGAGGCAATTGAAAGTGCAGTATACCTGCCATAACCAGGGAGGGACGCTAGACCTAGATAGAGTGCAGACCCTTAGAGCAGAACTCAGGGCGCTGCACGAGCGGTCGGCGGCAGACAGCCTGTTTAGTGCCAGGATCCAAATGGCAGATGAGAATGAAACATGCTCTGCCTTCTTTTTTCAAAGGGTTAGACAGGCCCGAGAGGAGAGATGTTTCTCATCTCTCAAAGACTCGGAAGGTAGGGCCTGCTCGGACCCAGCCCGGATGATGGGGATTGCGCATGATTTTTACACCAACCTTTTTAGCAAGAGAGGCACAGATAGAGAAATAGGGGAGCACTTTTTGTCGTATTTGGGGAACCGCCTTCCGAGCACTGCTCGGGACAGCCTAGAGGCCCCCTTTAGTTTGACGGAGCTGACCGAAGTACTTGGCAAGATGAACCGGCGTAAGGTCCCGGGCCTGGATGGGCTCCCTGTGGAGTTTTATTCCACATTTTGGGATGTCCTCGGGCCGGAGTTGGTGGAGGTAGCTGAGGATGTGCACCGGCAGGGCAAGCTTACAGAGAGCATGCGGTCAGGGGCTCTTTCCTTGTTATACAAGAAGGGCGACTCTAGCGATCTCGCCAATTGGAGACCCTTGACCATGTTGTGCGTTGATCTAAAGATCTTCGCCAAGGCCCTGACAGAACGTCTTAAGAAGACCATGTCAGTCCTGGTCCACAGTGACCAGACCTGTGGGGTCCCAGGGAGATCGGTGACCTGGAACCTCCACCTAATTAGGGATGCGATCTCCTGGGTCGGGGACAGGAAGGTCCCCCTGGCGCTGGTTAGTTTAGACCAGGAGAAGGCGTTTGACCGAGTGGACCACCACTTCCTAGAGAGGGTGTTGACAACATTAGGTTTTGGACCCAATTTTCTTAGATGGCTGAAGACCTTATACACTGAGGTCGGGAGCCGGGTCTCCATCAACGGCCACCTCAGTGATTTGGTACCGCAAGTAGGTGGAGTGAGACAAGGGTGTCCTCTCAGTCCCCTCCTCTACGCGCTCTATATAGAGCCGCTTGCGGCGGCCATCAGGGCCAATCCATGTATAGATGGTCTTCCCCTCCCTGGGAGTGGAGGCAAGGTTGTTAAACTGGCCCAATATGCAGACGACACTACGTTGTTTGTCTGCTCGGACCAGTCACTCAGGCTCGCCCTAGACGTGGTCCAGGCGTTCGGGAAAGCTTCCGGTGCGGCGTTAAACCTCGGCAAGTCGGTTGTCAAGTACTTTGGCAGCTGGACGGACAGAAGGGACATAGCTGGGGGGCTAGCCCTCAGTAATGGGCCCTTAAAGATACTGGGGGTCTCCTTCATGTCTGAAGGGGCTGCCCGAGCTAACTGGGAAGAACGATTAGCCAAAGCCAGGAAAAAGCTGGGACTGTGGAAAGCCAGGTCCCTGTCCTTCCTAGGTAAGGTACTAGCTCTTAAAGTAGATGTCCTTCCCTCACTGCTCTACCTAGCTCACGTGTACCCCATGCCCCGCTTTATGCGACGAGGCTTAACTAGAGACGTTTTCAATCTCGTCTGGGGGGGCAGGTATGAGTATGTGAAGAGGGAAGTGATGTACCTGGGAAAGGACAAGGGTGGGAGGGACGTCCCTGACTTCCCTCTCAAGCTGGACTGCCTGTTTTTCGCACAGCTCTGTGCGCGCCTGGCAGCTCCCCTCCAGCACCCCCATCAGTATTTTGTACGGTTGTGGCTGTCCTGGCCATTGCGTCCGCTGTTGAGTACGTGGTCTAACTCCGGCCCCAAGGCCGAAACCTTGCCTGACTATTACGAGCACCTGGTTAGATGGAGCAGGTCGCTCCCAGCAGGGTTGCGGCCCGAGAGCTACGCCAAGCACCGAGCCTTGTATAAGGCCGTGCTGGATGGGCGTGGTACTCGCGTTGTTGTGGGCCTGGAGAAGGACACTTGGTCCAGGGTACAGCCAAAAGGTTTGGACAACCGGCTGCAGGACCTGAACTGGCAGTGCGTTCATGGTAAGCTGCCAGTCAGGGAGATTTTGTACAGGCATGGGCTGACAAGACACCCTCGCTGCCCCAGGCCCACATGTGCCGAGGATGAAAATCTTGGGCACGTGTTTTGGGACTGTGGGTATGCGCAGGGTGTCTGGACTAGGTTAGCCGGCCTGTGCAGTAAAGTAGACCCGCAGTTTACATTGACCAAAGAAAAGGTCATGAGGGGGTGGCCTCAGGATACCAGGTCTCCCTTCTTGTCCCGGATGTGGTTGCTGGTCAGCATAACAAAGCGCGAGCTCTGGAATGCTAGGACCACCCTCATCCGTAAAGGGACAAACCTGGATACCGAGGGAATGTACCGTAAGATCTGTGCCGATTTGCTTTTTCGGATGGAGTCTGATGTCATTAGGTGGGGTTACCACGCAGCGAAGGAAAGGTGGAAGGGCCTTTTCCAGCTGTAGGCCACCTGTTTTTTTGTTTTTATTGGCACGACTCCATCCCGTGGTTCTTTGAACCACTTTTTTGTTTTTAACTGTTTATGTCTGCCACACGGAGAAGGGGTTTTAACCTTTTATTGTTTTACTCGGTTGCCCAGGCACAGCCTACACTGACTTTTTAGAGAAGCGATTTTTATGTCTGTTTTAAGTATTTTATTTCTCTTAGGGATTTTACAAAGTTCAATTTTATTTTGTGTAATTTTACGTAGTTTCTTTTAAATATGTCAATTTTTATGGTATATTTTATTTTCAGGTTTTTATTATTTTACTTTTTAGAAGTTATTAAATGAATTTTAAAATATGTGGGAATGATGAGAACGCATTATCTGGATGACAAAATACTAGAGAATGGTTTTCTGACCCTTATAAAAAAAAAAAATTAAAAAAAATCTGTTCTCATCGGATTCCAGGACGAGATCGGAGAAGCTGTGCTTGGGCTTTAGTTTTAGAAGAGTCCCGAAGGTGAACCTATGTGCAGCAGCAGGTGGCCTGACCGCCGCTGCCGCATGCTGATCCTTCGGGCTCTGTTTTATTCTTTTATTTGTTTTATTTTTTTAGCTTAGTTTCTCCCAGCCCACCCGGAGCAAGAAGACCTCGGCGGCGACGACGGCAGCGAGGACGACGACGGCAGCGAGGAGGTCGGTAACTGCGAGGACGACTCCAACGCTGCCGAGGACGCTGCCAAGGACGCCGACAGAGGAGGAGAGACCCCGGCTGGACCAGGACCGGACGGACCAGCCAGCGGACTGCCTTGCTTCGGGACCTGCCCTGGGTTTTGCCGACGGTGCCATGGACGGACCTCTGGGCTTGGCTGGACCGGATGGGGCTCGGATGGCGGCCCCAGCAGCCGGGACGCTCCCTCCGCTGGGGGCTGGTGGCGGGGCAGGTGGAGGCCTGCCCCGGACCGTACGCTTCCAGTGGAGGGACCCGGGTGGGGAGGCCCTCTTTACTGAGCGGGTCTCCTTCATCCGGGAAGTCCTTTTTGGTGGGCTGGGGCTTAAGCCCGAGGACCTCATCTGCGCCCAGCGGAACAACGCCCAGAGGTTCTTTGATGTCACCATGGCGTCGGATGCTATCTATGGGCGGGTCCTGGAGCAGGGGATAGGTTTGAGGGACCATCCGCTGGGTAAGAACTATGCTTTGTTACCTATGGGGTGCAGCAACCGGCGGATGGTCACCGTGCACATTTTTAATCCGTTTGTTACGGCTGAGTCCGTCCGGGGGTTTCTTCAGAAGTATGGTGAGGTCCAGCCTGGGGAAAGAATGGTCCGGGATGAGCTGGGAGTGTGGAATGGGCGCCGCCAGTTTTTAGTTAATTTTAAGGACGATGGCAAGGGGGGCTTGGTGCACCCCCCAGCCTATTTTATCTTAGGTGGCAACAAAGGCTACCTTTTTTATAGGGGGCAGCCCGCCTTCTGCAAGGGGTGTCTCCAACACGGGCATCAGGTCGAGGGGTGCAAGGACATGCAATGTAGGAACTGCCTGGGGCGGGGGCACCTGGCCAAGGATTGTAAAAACCCCCGCCGGTGCAGACGCTGCGGCGGGGAGGGACATTTGGCACACTCCTGCCCTGGCCAGGCAAGGTCATATGCTGCGGCACTGGCAGGGGCAGGAGGTGTGGCGGGGGGAGGTGGAGATGAGGATAGAACTGTGCCAGAGGGCCCAAGCATCACGGGAGAGGCCCTGGCCACCTCCTCCCCAGTGGTGACCGGGTGCCCAGCCCCAGAGCCACACCCTCGGCCTGCCAGGGAGGCCCCCCTCACCTCTGGACCCACAGTTTCAAGGAAAAAGCGAGGAAGGGAGCAGAAGGACAAAGGGAAAAATGCCAGGCGGAAGGCTGACCCCCCTGAAGTGGCGGCGCCCGAGGGAGCCTCTCTCCAAGAACCCCTGTCCCCAAAGGTGGAAGAGCCTAGTGTGTTGGTGGCTGAACATACACCGCCACCTCCCATGGTATATGGGGGCAGGGAGGCCTCCCCGAACGAGGCATCCTACTTGGATGGGGTGGAGGCCTTAGAAGTTTCTCTAGTGGAGGGGGCTCCCCTTTTAATTAATTTTTAGAGGTTTTAACCCCTGTTTTTATCCTTTATGGCAGATCTCACCATTTTAACTATGAACGTCAGAGGGCTTCGGAACCCGATAAAGAGGTCAGCTGTGTTTCACGATCTGGCGACCACCTCTTCGACCATCTGCTGCTTGCAGGAGGTTCACCTGCGGGACCAGCGGGACGAGGCTCTCTTTTCACAACAGTGGAAAGGAGGTAGGGCCCACTGGAGCGTGGGTGGTGTCCACTCTACAGGAGTGGGAATCCTGTTGGGTGACCACTCCTTTGTAAAGGTAAGTCCGTTTACAGTAAGTCAAGGTAGGGCGTTGGGGGTGGACGCCACCTGGAGGGGCCAAAACATAAGAGTTTTGTGCATCTACGCTCCAGTGGAAGCCTCGTCCCGCATCGCTTTTTTAGAAGCATTGGCCCCCTTTTGCGTTACAAATAGGCACCTCTTCGTGGCAGGTGATTTTAATATTAATTTAGAAGGGCGTGAAGACGTCAGTCTGAAACACTTTAAAAAATTGATAGCTGACTTCGGCCTTACTGACGCTTTTAAGTTTTGCAACCCCAGTAATCCGGGTCATACCTGGCATAACAGTCGAGGGGCACACAGCCGCCTAGATTACATTTTAGCTTCGTCCTCCGTTAGGTGTAAGGGAGTCTCCGTGTCTCCACGGTGGTTTTCAGACCACATGATGGTGAAGGCCACAGCTTCCATCAATGCTCCTTCCTTTGGGAGGGGGTATTGGAAGCTGAACGTGGAGGTGCTGGAGGAGAGAGAATATCAGACTCTCTTCAGAGATCACTTTGCGGCCTGGCGAGGCTGCAAGGTTGATTTCGCTTCTCCAGCTGCGTGGTGGGAGTGTGTAAAAGAGAGGACTCGTGCTTTAACAATCCACTACTGCAGTCGACGCAAAGCTGAAAAGCTTAAACGCGTGAGGGATTTGGAGAAGCAGTTACAGGAACAATACGCCGGTTTTAACAACGGAGGGACGTTAGATCTAGATGGGGCGCAGGCCCTTAGAGCTGAGCTCAGGGTCCTGCACGAGCGGTCTGCCAGGTTAAAATGGGCAGAGGAAAATGAAACTTGCTCTGCCTCCTTTTTTCAAAGGGTCCGACAGGCCCGAGAGGAGAGATGTTTTACATCCCTCATAGACTCGGAAGGCGGGGCCTGTTCGGACCCGACCCGGATGATGGAGGTTGCGCACGTTTTTTTATAGTAAACTTTTTAGCAAGCGTAGCACAGACACTGAAATGGGGGAGTCTTTTTTGTCTCGGTTAGAGACTCGCCTTCCGAACGACGCTCGCCGGGCGCAGTCGTATGCTGCGGCTCTGGTGGGGTCAGGAGGGGCGGCGGGAGGAGGTGGAGAGGACAGAGCTAGAACGGATTTGGGGGCCCCCAGCGTCACAGGAGGGGCCTTCGCCACAAAGAAAAAGAGGGCGAGAGAGCAGCAGGAGACGGGGAAGAATGGCAAGAGGAAGGTGGGCCCCCCTGCAGTGGCGGCGCCCGAGGGAGCCTCCGTCCACTCACCCCTGTCCCCGAAGGTGGAAGAGTCGAGCGTGTTGGTGGCGAACCACACTCCACCATCTCCCATGGAACATGGGGGCAGGGAGGCCTCCCCCAACGAAACATCATACTTGGATGGGATGGAGGCCTTGGAAGTTTCTCTAGTAGAGGGGGCTCCCCCTTTTAATTTTTAGAGGTTTTAACCCCTGTTTTTATCTCCTTTTAAGGTAGATTTTACAGTTTTAACCATCAACGTCAGAGGGCTTAGCAAAGCAACCAAGAGGACAGCGGTGTTTCAGGACTTGGCATCCACCTCGCAGACCATCTGCTGTTTGCCGGAGGTTCACCTGCGGGACCAGTGGGATGAGGCTCTTTTCTCCCCATCTTTCAGAGCAGGGCCTTCGGGTTAGACGCCACATGGAGAGGCCATAACCTTAGTTTTGTGTGTCTACGCTCCAGTGGAAGCCTTGTCCCTTGAACCTCCATTCCTTGAACCTCCATCTAATTAAGTGGTTGGCGTAGCTCAGCTGTTAACACAACCACACACTGAGAAGCCGCCACCGCCACCGCCACCGCCACCACATGTGCGAGACTCTTTTGAATCCTGGTCTGGGGTGACTATGCTTCTTGGGCAAGACTGCTAACACTACATTGACCTTCCTGTAATATTTTTAACCTTCTAAGTCTCTCTGGATAAACACATCAGCTAAATGGCAAAGGTAATAAGGGATGTGATGTCCCGGGTTGGGTACAGGAAGATCTCCTGGTCTAAACTCACCAGGGCCAGAGAGAAGGCGTTAGATCACCAGGTGGGTTTATCATGCAGCGAAGGAAAGGTGCAAGGGCCTTTACAAACTGTCGCCCCTCGAGGTAATGTGACAACTCCATCCTGTGGTTCAAAAGTCAAACACTTTTTGGTTTTAATAGTTTTATTGTCTGCCTTATGGAGAGGAGTTAACCCTTTGTTTTATTCGGTTGCCTCGGCACAGCCTACACTTTTGTTTTTAGAGAAGTGGGTCTATTGTTGTGTTGTCATTATTAAAAGGGAATAATGAAAAGACAATCTGAAAAGTAATTTAGTGGAGAATAGTTTTCTAAGTGCAAAAAAAAAAAAAGGGGGAGGAGGGATTTTTTTAAAAGTAAAAATAGAAGGGTGGGAGCAAACAAATGACAGGAGGAGTGTTTATCAAAACCTCTGTAGTGAGAAAAGTGTGCATGAAGAAACGATAGGAGAGGTTTTAAACTTGAGAGAATAAAGTAAACAATCAAGAGGTTGATGAGGAATTTTACAGGTTTACAAATTTAAATAATTTCCCGGAAGTGTATGGACTCACTGTGGAATTTTCAGACATTAGCAAGAGATGATCTTTTGGCTGTTTTTAATGAATATAGAAAACTTGGGTATAGTTTCTCTACTATAAAAGAAAAGGGACAAGACAGACTTGAAGAACTGGAGGCCTTTTAAATCTGGATTGTAAAAACTTGTATACCTTGGACACTTTATTTGGTTCTTAGTTTAGTTTAATTCTCCCAGCATTCCCAGAAGTAGACTGAGAAAAAGGAGAAATTCCAGCTGGATGACCTTCAAGAGCAGCTGGCAGAGTAGTCGAGACCTCCTGGTACTGCTGCCAGCCCCAGTCACCAGGACATTCCCTCCATTGGGATCTGGAGTAGGGGCAAGACTTGGAATGCAGGAACTGCCTGGGCTGTGGGCACCTGGCAAAGGACTGCAAAATTCTCTGCAGCATAATAAAAATGTTCATGCTCCTCACGTTCATGCTCCTCAAAAACTGCTCTTTATTGATTTTCCAGTAATAGTTTGTGGAGATATTAAAACTAACTGAAAAAAGATGCATCAAAAATGTGAGATTAAAAAAAATAAATAAAAATAATAATAATCCAAAAAATAAATAAAATGAATAAAAAAAAAAGGATGAAAATAATTACGTGTTTAAAATGCAATATCTAAACAAGATCAATTTTACTAGAAATGGGTATGCATCCAACACTAGAATTGACAGAATATATAAATAATAAAGTTCTACAGTATAAAACTAAAAGTGATGAATCCAGACCACTCCATAACTTTAATAATAATAAGATTTAGGTTAAATGACCAGCAACTGAAATTAAATGAGCTTTGGAAAAAGAACACTCTTTAATACAGCATGGCAGTAATCTAAAGTACTACTCTCCCTGGTGGGGCAGGTAACATGTGGTTTGTATTTAGTCAGTTTGCTGGTGAGCTCAGTTGATGTCCCCACAAGTTACTTGGAAACTAAAGCCTGGTTACATGGACCTGTTTAAAGTGATTTTTTCCCTTTCGCCAATAGAGTTCAGATGGGATTTCTTTTTCCAGAATGCCTGAAGGAAAAGGTCCCTCTAGTGAAGGACTACATCTGGAGGACAAGGTACTTCCTGATTGTTTCCAGGCAGTGAGACTTGGATTTTGATTGATATGGGGTGTTTACATGCACTTAAACAATCGAGCAGTTTTGGCTGCCTAGGATTTGGGGGTGGCGGGGGAGGGGCGTCTGGATAGTTGGACAAGACACGTGACTATAAGCAACCCGTTAAGTCTGATAAACAAACACAGAAGAAATAAGAGGCAAGTACTTTTTCCATGCACAGGAAACAGCACTGCATGTTAGCCTGCTAAACCTTTGCCTCATTTGGCAGCCCCTGTTTTTGATCCAGTATGCTGGCTTTCACAAATGACTTGTGCTTGTGTCCAACTAGGTTTCAGTGAAACATGGTGGATGTGAAGCAGCTGACAGCTGCAGTAGATCCCAAGTAAAATGGTAGCAGTCGGGGAAAGTTATTAATTAAGGCTTCAGCTGGACAAGCTGCCAGTAAGAATTTGGAAAGGACTTCAAATGCTAGACAGTCAATACATAGGACAGAAAAGGATATATCCTGAAAGGTTTGAGCAGGAAATAAAAGCTACCATGGGAAACAGCAAAGTCAGAGGTTTAAATCTTATTAAACTGCCAACAAAAATAAAGTCAGTGATGGAGATACTAGTAAAACAAATAAAAAAAGAGAGAGAGAGATGGGCATGAAACCTTAATCCCTCACAGCCCTCAGCAGAAAGGAAAAAAAAAACGTTGTGACAGGATTGATTTTTTATTTTTTTTTTTGAAAAAAGAGGAGCACAAACTTTCTAAACCTTCAGGACAGGGAAAGCACAAACTCTCAACCCTCTACCATTACCGACCAGAACCTCACACACACTTGGTGTAGCAAAGAACCAGCAACCCAGAATGCTTCCTGAGGGGTATATATGGCCTGTTCACCAGGTGCAAGTCGTTAGGACGGATTGCCAGTTGGCTGCTGCCCCCTAGTGGCTGGCATCCAGGCCAGTCCTCATCACACCTAGAACACAAAGCCAGGACCAGTCAATAATGAATCCTAGAGATAAGATAGATCAGGCTGGTTTAAGTTATTCACTCTCAGTAGATTTGAAGCAGGATGTTCATTAAGGCCATGATTTCACACTGGACCCAGTCAGGGCCTAAAAGGTTCTCTAAGGTCCTTATCATGCCTAGAACATGAAGCCAAAACCAATTAATCAAGAAACTTCCAGATAATTTAGATAGACAGAAAGAAAGATAGATAGCTAGATCTAGATCTCTGTTTTAACTCCTCTACATGGTGTTTATTTTGTCATCTGCTGGATATAACCATATCAGCCTCTCAAGTTGCAAAGCAGTCAGCATCTTGTTGTCTCTGGTTCTCAGTGTAACAGTAAATCTTACTCTGTGATTCATCCACAGGTGTGAGAACATCCTCCACCTCCATGCTGAAGTAGTCGTCTCCTGCCTTGACCTGAGAAATGTCAGGGTTAAAGTTTTGCCTCTTCCCTCTGAACACATTCAGGCGTTTTCCCATCCTCCTCCAGAGCCTCCTCTCTGGTTTCTTTCTGCTCTCCTGTCTTTGGAATCTCGTGTCTGCAAGCACACAGTGCTAATGATGTGACAGTGCTCACTAGTTTGGACAATGGAAGCACCACAACATTCCAAATTCCAGTCTGGTTAAGGTGACCATGTGGATCAAAACTGATATTCTGTTTAGTAAACTGGTACAACTGTGAGGAATATTCTCATGTATGACATGCGGGATCTTGGCTGATATGCAAAGACTACAATTATCTTTGTTCAATATTAATACTGCAGTAAAAATGACCCAGAGTAAAATCCCCAGGATCAGATCTCATATAAGGGATCAAGCTACGGTGGGGTGCGAAAGTTTGGGCAGCCTTGTTAATTTTCCTGATTTACCTTTATAAAGCCTTGATTATTTGGATAAAAAAAATCCATTAAATATATCATATAGTGGACAAACACAGTGATATTTGAGAATTAAAATAAAGTTTATATGATTTACAGAAAGTGTGCAATAATTGTCTAAACAAAAGCTAGGCCGGTGCACTCCAATTTGGGCACCAAAAAAAAAAAAATAGACAACATAACTCAATATTTTATTATAGATCCCTCCTCCTTTGGCAGATACTAAACAGCCTCTAACGGCTTCCTATAGTCTTCTAATGGCCGAGTCCTGGATTGTGTGCGCTGAAAGGTATATTTTAGCGCATTCTTCTTTAAAACGAAATAACACACTCTGCTCAGTTCTTCACATGTTTTGCGATGGTTTCCTCCGAGCATGGTACAGTGCCTCTATTATAGGCGACCCACAGAATTTTCAATAATGAGTCAGGTCTGGGGACTGATATGTGCCATTTCCCCGCACTTGTTGTACTTTTGTTGTTACTCTGCATGAGTATGCTTTAAATAGGAGTTTTGAGCATGTTTTAGGGTCTTTGTCTTGTTTGGAAGATCAACAGCCCCGGCAATACAAGCCTGCAGCTTTGTCACTGATTTCCCCCTGGACACTGGGTCTCCAGAATCTGCGGCTATTGATTGGACATCCATGTGTCCCCCTCAACTTTAAAACAAACGATTCTCAGTCCCTGATACCTGGCCACAGACGCCCCACGGCATGATGCACACCACCAACCAATTTTTTTACTGTAGGCTAGGCATGTTTTTTTCCTGGGTGCTGTGTTTCTTTTCCTCCCTCCATGCATAAAGGGCCCTTGTTATGCCCAAATCACGCTACTTTAGTTTCATCAGTCCACAGCACCTTAATTCCAAAATGAAGCTGAATAGTTTGAACGATCTGCCAGTGACTCCATCAGCAGCAAGATCAATGTTGTAGGTCCTTTGGTGCTGGTCTGTATGTTGACTGTTCCTCAAACATCCTTCCCTTTTCGGTTTATTCGAGATTTTTTCTTGGTCTGGCCACTTTTTTTTTCGAGCCTTGACTGAAACCTGTGCCCTTGGTTCTTCCATTGTCTCACGAAATGTTTCTCACAGTGGAGAACTGAAAGCTGAAATCTCGCTGAGATAGCTTTCTGGTATCCTTCCCCTAAAACCATGAGTGGTGAACAATCTTTGTGTTTCCCAGGTCGATTTTGAAAGTTGTTTTGAGACTCCCATAGCTGCTGGCCCTTTCAGAGAGGAGAAAAACTTAACAATGCCCCCCTTATAAAAAAAAATACCCTTTCTCATAATTGGAGTCACCTGTGTATGGAGGTGCAAGGGGTCAAACCAAATTTGGTTTATAATTGTTCTAAAGGATTGCCATTTGACAGTGGCTGTCTCGGATCTTTTACTCGCGAGTAATGAAGAGTAATTGACAACATCGAAAAGAGGAAAAAAAAAAAAAAAAAGACTGCTCGTCTTGTAATAGGTACCAGACGTAGTTGATAAACAGGTACTAGGGACAG
>JAMWET010005099.1:0-15000 GCA_024036415.1 Prochilodus magdalenae
CCCCCCTCTCTCCCTCCTTCCCCCCCACCTTCCTTTCCACCCCCGCCTCCTCTCTATCCCCCTTCTCCCCCCCTCTCCCCGGTTCTCACCCTTCTCCCCCTCTCCCTCTCTCCCCTTCCCCCCCTCCCTCTGTTGTGTAATTGAACTGTTCTCTCTCTCTCTCTCACCCTCTCTCCCTCTCTCTCTCTCTCTCTCTCTCTCTCTCTCTCTCTCTCTCTCTCTCTCTCCCCCCCTCTCCCCGTCTCCCTCTCTCCCCCTCCCCCCTCCCCCCGGTCGTATTGAACTGTTCTGTCTGTCTGTCTCTCTCTCTCTCTCTACTCTCTCTCTCTCTCTCTCTCTCTCTCTCTCTCTCTCTCTCTCCCCCCCTTCTCTATCCCCCCTCTCCCCCCCTCTCCCTCTCTCTCCCCCTCCCCCCTCCCCCCGGTCTTATTGTACTGTTCTGTCTGTCTGTCTCTCTCTCTCTCTCTCTCTCTCTCTCTCCTCTCTCTCTCTCCTCTCTCTCTCTCTCCCTCTCTCTCTCTCTCTATCCCCCTCTCCCCCCCTCTCCCCGTCTCCCTCTCTCCCCCTCCCCCTCCCCCTCCCCCCGGTGGTATTGAACTGTTCTGTGGGTTGGCTGGGTGTTGCTGTCTGCTTGGCGGAGTCCACTAATATTCCTTAATGACGCAGCATCTGTCTCTGTCACCGGTCTGCTTTCGCGGCCCGATAAGCCGAGGCGCCTCTTCCTCAGACACCAAGCCGACGCAAAACAAACAAACAAACAAATCTCTCTCGCGGCGGAGCACAACAAAGCACAAGGTCAGCCGAGGCCTGTGTGTGCGGGCTGGAGCGATTTGGACGGTAATGAAGTGTTCAGGTGCGGTAAATAGCCGCCAAGGTGTCAAAACGACAGTGGACCGTGTGGACCGTGATCACGACAGACTAGGTAAATGGCCAGCTCCAGGTTAGAGCTGGTGTTCAGGTGGAGCAGTGCGGTACGGTATGGTCTAGGTAATGTCGTGGCTAGAGCACTGACCTGCTCAAGGACGCAGTACATTCTGGACGTGTGTGATGACCGTCAGCACTTCTGGATCAGCCTGAAAGCCACTGTGGCTTCATAGTCTTTTCTGGTTTAAGCCACGCCCACTTTTGGTTCATTTAAAAAATGCATTGGAATCAGGATCAAAATATGATATCCAATGTGTGTGTGTGGTGGGGATGGTGTGTGTGTGTGTGTGTGTGTGTGAGTGGCTGAGTGGTGGGGATGGTGTGTGTGTGTGTGTGTGTGTGTGTGTGTGGTATGGATGATGTTTATGTGTGTGTGTGGTGGGGATAGTGTGTGTGTGAGTAGTGGGGATGGTGTGTGTATGTGGGTGTTTGGTATGGATGGAGTGTATGCGTGGTGGGGATGGTGTGTGTGTATGTGTAGGTGTTTGGTATGGATGGTGTGTGCGTGTGGGTCTGGTATGGATGGATGGATGGTGTGTGTATGTGGGTACCTAGTTCATTTACAGGTACACTGTAGTAGAACCCTGGTGGCGAGGTAACGGAGAACCGTGCAGGTGTTTTACTCTTCCTTCCTTGGTTCTGTCTATCCCGGTTCCTTTTCCTGATGGCAGAGTGGCCCAGTGGCTGGTCCAGCAGATGTCCACCTCCATTAAGTGTGTCCCGACTTACGATGGAGGGGGAGGGGCACAAACAGCTACTCCAATAGGTTAACAAGAGGCCACCTGTCCCAGCGTCATCCCTAACAGAGGACCCGGCAGCTGCAGGACAAGCATTCCCAATAAGGTCCCCTCCGGGAACGCCGGTCCTCAGACTGGGCCGCTGAGATGGACAGCACTAGTAACTCCCCTCAGCAGGTTCTTCATCTGGAGACCCGAATCAGATCCGGAACAGTCAGGTGTGTGGGAAAGAGCGATGGCTGGGAATGTGTTCCTGACTCGGAATGCTGTTGGTGGACTACTCCTTTTTGACTCTGTCAGAAGATCCGCCACATGAGTTATTTAGGCTGCCGTGTTTCCGTCCTCTGTCTGTTTAACCCTAGTCCTATAACTCATGCCGGATCTGCCCGACCTGAGGAATTCCAGTCGACCGACAGCTCTCAGCCTCGCACCGCCTCGAGAGGGCAGCTTCAGGAAGGCCGAGCTCTCTCCCTGGAATGGTAATGTTACTGCATTAGTGCACCTGGGGAAGACAGCAGAAGAGCCCGTCTGAGGCCCCGGAGTGCCATGCAAATAGATGGAAAGTGTCCCAGAATGAGGCGTTACGGCGTTCCCGTGCCTCTCTTCGGTGGAGGCGAGTCCAGAAAGCCCAGAGCTCGCATTAAAGGAGGGAATATTGATTTAGAAACAAATTTGGAGGCATTTGGAGGAGCCAGCTTTTAAAGCGCAGGGGGCTTGCAGCCAATCAGCCTGATAGCAGCGCTCTCTCTGATATTGGTCTTTCCGTTTTTGTGGGACTCGTGTAATGGCTTACTCCACATTCCCCTCCGAATGTGTGCCTGCGTGTGCGTATCTGCGCCCACGCTCCGTTTTTTTCAGCACCCTAATGACTTTGTGCCAGCGCTTGATAATTGTGTCCTAAAATAATGAGCAGCACAGTTTAAATCTAGGCTACGGAGGCGCGTCCCTTTCTGTCCGCGTCCTGTTGGAAATAGCAGCGTGCTGCGTTCACTGGTTAGCTGGTTCACCACAGTAAAGGAGCGCGGCAGTGGTCTTCAGCGTGGTCTCGGCCTGCCGCAGCTGTAGGACGGGGGTCGAGTCAGGTGGACAGGCGCTTCTCTGTGTTTAGTCAAAAGCTGAAGACCACCAGTTCACTGAAGACAGGCTTCCAGGCCTCTGATAAAGAGCCCACCCTTCATGGATCTAGCCCCACTCCGAATGGCCATTAACACCACTGCAAGCTGTGGATGTTCCAGGGAGCGTCTGAGAAGCGTAGATGTGATCCGAGTTTGTAGGGGAACTTCAAAGGCCTTCGTTCTCCGGTACTTTCCTACGTTTGATCGTTAGTCTGCCTAAGACACATGATCCATGGCTACAGACATGACGGGTCTCCTGAGGCATGATGGTTTAAGGCAGGCAGTTAGGTGGTCCGGTCCCACCGATGTTGACTAATTGATGATGATCATGAAGAAAGCTCCAGGAGACGGGAATGCTTCCCAACAAGGGACTTTAAAATCTGTGACTAAGCCAGACTCCACAGTCTAGCGGGATCTACAGACCCCGGAATCTCACACATCGCTATCCGACTCGCGGAGACAGAGATCCGGAGAGCCGAAGAAAACATGGAGCTCCATAACTCGGGGAGGAGAACCCAGCGTTAGTTACAGATGCATTATGCTCCGTCTCCAACCACACAACTCTCCATTGTCATCTTTGAAGATCTCCTCATAGAAAGCTTTGATCTCCGAGAGAGAGGAGAACCTCCAACTCCACTCCTGCTTCAGATCTGAGAACCTCCACAGGTCTGTGGTTATGGAGCACATGGTACAGATGGAGAATCAGGATGAAGAGTATTCCTTTAGCCAGGGAATTATGGGATGTGTGTGGTTCGCGCTCTGTCTCCTGCCGTGCTGCTGAACAGGCCTGTTTCTTTTCCTGGTCACAGAAATTGCCATTGGCCCTTTTTACCCAGTGTTCACTTTGACAGAGATGGATTTGTGGGTAATGGAGTCCCAGGGGGAGCAGGGATAAGTGGGAGTCCCTTGGGCTGCTGGGCTGTTGTGGACTACAGAGCGTGTTGCTGAGTCAGACAGGAGGAGGCAGCTTCCTGCCTGTAAATCAAATGGAAACCGCTGACACACTGAACACTGTCTGAGCCCTAAATCCGTCCTCCTCTCTCTCCGCTGTCCTTCACCTCCATCAGCTGCTCCTTATTTGGAACTGTGTCCAGCGGTGTTAGGGCCGAAACAGACAGACCAGTTCCCTAGATCCAGTAGGAGTGGTAACCGTGCATCCCTGCTTATCGGTGGAGTGTTTACAGACTGAGCTTTTAGAATTCCCTATCGACTCCCAAACACACAGCGCTGATTTCTATTATAGCAGGAAATGCGTTAGCAACCCAGACTGCTGGACCACTGCTGGACCACTGCTGGACCACTGCTGGACCACCGTCCTGGATGTGAGGTGTATCTTAGACTTTAGCTGCAGTGGCGTTACTGTCTGGTGTGACTCGCTCCTCTGTACCTCCTCTAGTCTAGTGATTCTGGTTCTGTATGACACTCAACACTCCTCCTAAACGCTCAACACTCCTCCTAAAACACCCAACACTCCTCCTAAAACACCCAACACTCCTCCTAAAACGCTCAACACTCCTCCTAAAACACTCAACACTCCTCCTAAAACACCCAACACTCCTCCTAAACGCTCAACACTCCTCCTAAACGCTCAACTCTCCTCCTAAACACTCAACACTCCTCCTAAAACACCCAACACTCCTCCTAAACGCTCAACACTCCTCCTAAACGCTCAACTCTCCTCCTAAACACTCAACACTCCTCCTAAAACACCCAACACTCCTCCTAAACGCTCAACACTCCTCCTAAACACTCAACACTCCTCCTAAAACACCCAACACTCCTCCTAAACGCTCAACACTCCTCCTAAACGCTCAACTCTCCTCCTAAATGCTCAACACTCCTCCTAAACACTCAACTCTCCTCCTAAACACTCAACACTCCTCCTAAATGCTCAACACTCCTCCTAAACACTCAACACTCCTCCTAAACACTCAACTCTCCTCCTAAATGCTCAACACTCCTCCTAAACACTCAACTCTCCTCCTAAACACTCAACACTCCTCCTAAATGCTCAACACTCCTCCTAAATGCTCAACACTCCTCCTAAACACTCAACTCTCCTCCTAAATGCTCAACACTCCTCCTAAACACTCAACACTCCTCCTAAACACTCAACACTCCTCCTAAAACGCTCAACACTCCTCCTAAACGCTCAACACTCCTCCTAAACACTCAACACTCCTCCTAAACACTCAACACTCCTCCTAAACACTCAACACTCCTCCTAAACGCTCAACTCTCCTCCTAAACGCTCAACTCTCCTCCTAAACACTCAACACTCCTCCTAAATGCTCAACACTCCTCCTAAACACTCAACTCTCCTCCTAAAACACTCAACACTCCTCCTAAAACACTCAACACTCCTCCTAAATGTTCAACACTCCTCCTAAATGTTCAACACTCCTCCTAAATGCTCAACACTCCTCCTAAAACACTCAACACTCCTCCTAAAACACTCAACACTTCTCCTAAACGCTCAACACTCCTCCTAAACGCTCAACACTCCTCCTAAACGCTCAACTCTCCTCCTAAACACTCAACACTCCTCCTAAAACACTCAACACTTCTCCTAAACGCTCAACACTCCTCCTAAACGCTCAACACTCCTCCTAAACGCTCAACTCTCCTCCTAAACACTCAACACTCCTCCTAAAACACTCAACACTCCTCCTAAACGCTCAACACTCCTCCTAAATGCTCAACACTCCTCCTAAAACACTCAACACTCCTCCTAAACGCTCAACACTCCTCCTAAACGCTCAACACTCCTCCTAAAATCTGAAGAGGATGGGTTCCACTTTTGAGTTTTGGTTCCACTTGGTGGTTCTTGCTCTTGTTCTGAGGGAGGTTCTCCTTGGCTTGCTCAGTGGGAAGCTTGGACCCGGGTTCTCCGTGAAGCTGCTCTGTGAAACACCTGCTGTAAATAATGGTGGGCGGGTCGGAACTCTGAGCAGGACGTCAGTGAGAATCCAGACGCTGCTGCCCGGGACTTCTGCATGTGGCGGTGTTTTGATACGGGGTAGTTTCACCAGGTTTAGACTGTTCTAGATATGGCCTTGTGTACAGAACTGGATGTGGTAGTAAGTGTATGATGGTGTGTACCGTGTTACCAGACAGCCCTAGTTACGAGCTAAGTGGTCAGGCCGGTTCCGTGAGAACCGTTCTGGCTGTAGTTAGCTGAAGTGTCCGGCGGAAGGTCTATGAGGTCTGTCCTGCATGTGTGTGACGGTCACAGTGCTTGTTCTGTGATCAAGCTAAAGTTAGCATAGCAGCTAATTCATCGCTGTTGTTTCCAGCGGAACTAGCAACTCGGTAGCGGAGCGTTCATCCCGGAACTGGATCTGAAGTGTGTTAGAGGTCCAGCGCTGAATGCTGCTGGTGCTGGTGCTGATGTGAACTGGAGTGAGAGTGAACCCTAACTAGGTTACACTGATGTGACGCTGAGAGGGAACCTGGTGTAGAACGTTTGATGAAGACGGAACGTGGATAAGTAAAGTCAGCCCTGAGCTCTGTTCTCTGTGCGGGGCCTTCGTGGCGACTCTGTATATTAGGATGTATGGGCTGGTCGTGACCTGGTCAGCATCAATAGGCTGTGGATCTGACTGATGACCTTCTGCCCTCTGCAGATCTACAGCGAGAAGAGGAGCCAGTTCGATGTGAAGAGGAACTCTCCTAAGGACCTGGTGGAAAGAGTGGCTCGAGACATCGCCAAGCTGCTCAACAGCAAGCGGAAAGCCCTGGAGGTGAGTGTCCCCGGCGGTGTGTGTGTGGGGGGGTGATGGCTGTGTGGCGGGGGTGGGGGTGGTGTTGGGTGTGGTGTGCAGTCTGGATATGGGATGAAAATGTTTCTTGTTGCTCCTCGGAGTCTGTAACTGCCGCTGCAGCTGTTTCACCGAGGGAGAGATTCCCGGAGAGTGAATGGCGCTTTGTGCTGAGCAAGATCGGTCGGAATGTGTTTCCAGTAAATCCAGACGCTGCACTCGGAACAGAGTACAGTAGTGAAGCTGCACACGTGCACAAAAACATAACCCCCTGCCAGTCCATAAACACATTAGCTGTGATTTGAGATCAACACAGTCCTCATCATTACATTAAACCCGGAGATCGATCCTCTGTCTCTTCCAATCAGACGGAATTGGATTCCTAAAAACATGTTATCGATGCCCACAGTGCTGCATTAGCCTGCTTAACTAAGCAGGTAATGAGATCGCCCTGCGCCAGTCTGCTCCCCTCAAAGTCCACAGGACATCTCCACAGCACTGCTCCGCTAACCCTGCAGGATCGGCTCCGGGCCAGAACTGGGAGCGCCGCCATCGGCTGTGTTTACTGACTTATAGCTGTCACCTGACAGGTCAGGACACGCTGGGGTCTGGACCTTAAAGGTGCGGGTTTTAGGACCGTGTTCTCAGTTGTGTGCGGGTTGAGGGGTTCTGCGTGTTTCGGGCGGTTCCTGTTGTGCTGAATTAAATTCAGAGCTGGATAAACGGCCTGTGATCTTTACCTGACGGTAACGTGAAATTAGTCTAACCCGGATCGGAATTAGCGCTACAGCAGTCAGGTCACATGATCAAACCTGACACGTGAAGGCTCGGCAGTGTAGGGAGGACTGGGATGCTCGGAATGCTCAGAGAGAAACTGCAGGCCTTCAGAGGGCGCTGGCAGCAGGGTGTGTTCGACATCGCCTGCGCTTCAGAGTGTTTCAGACAGCACCGGACAGGACTGGTGCTACGAGGTCAGCACTGTGCTAGTGGCTAGACAGAACCATCACCCAAACCCCTACGGACAACCTGCTCCGGAGAGGGAAAGGGAGAGAGGGAAAGGGAGAGAGGGAAAGGGAGAGAGGGAAAGGGAGAGGGAGCGAGTGTCGAATGAGTGTCGAATGTCCCTTCAGGCAAATGGGAAATGCGAGGAAATGAAGTTCTGAAATTCATTGATTTCAAAATGAGCAGCAGGAGGGAAATGAGAGAGAGGGAGATGGAGAAGGAGGGAGGAGGTGGTGGGAGAAGAAAGAGTGCATAGAGAGAGGGAGAGAGCACTGATAGTGAGAGATGGAGTGAGGCGTTCTCCCCGTTCTTTAATAAAAGCACATAAACTGTGTAATGTTGGCCCGGTTTATGGCGCTCCGTGTATGTTCCCTCAATCAGGCCATCAGTAAACTACCTGCAGTCTCATCAACACAAACACACGGCGGACATAAAACATAATGCAGATATCCCAAAGCGCCGGCGGTTAGGAGCCTCGTAAAATCAGCAGGATTTATGTGCCCAGATAAAAATAGAAGCAGCCTGCGGCGTGGGATGGAGCGAGCTGGTAGTGGAACGTTATCTACCTACAGAACCGGAGAACAGTCGTATTAAAGGAGCTTATTACAACAGCTAATCCAGTACACTGAGAGCTGATCAGCACCACCTCGCTGGATCTCTCTCTCAGGGATGCTGTACTCAACGGATACAGCCCAAACTGTGTTCCTGACACCTTAACCAATCAGAGGCTGTGTTCCTGACACCTTAACCAATCAGAGGCTGTGCTACTGACACCTTAACCAATCAGAGACTGTGTTCCTGACTGGTTAACCAATCAGAGACTGTGTTCCTGACGTGTTATCCAATCAGAGGCTGTGTTCCTGACGTGTTATCCAATCAGAGACTGTGTTCCTGACGTGTTATCCAATCAGAGACTGTGTTCCTGACGTGTTATCCAATCAGAGGCTGTGTTCCTGACGTGTTATCCAATCAGAGACTGTGTTCCTGACGTGTTATCCAATCAGAGACTGTGTTCCTGACGTGTTATCCAATCAGAGGCTGTGTTCCTGACGTGTTATCCAATCAGAGACTGTGTTCCTGAACGTGTTATCCAATCAGAGACTGTGTTCCTGACGTGTTATCCAATCAGAGACTGTGTTCCTTGACGTGTTATCCAATCAGAGGCTGTGTTCCTGAGTGTGTTATCCAATCAGAGGCTGTGTTCCTGACGTGTTATCCAATCAGAGGCTGTGTTTCCTGACGTGTTATCCAATCAGAGGCTGTGTTTCCTGACGTGTTATCCAATCAGAGGACTGTGTTCCTGACGTGTTATCCAATCAGAGACTGTGTTTTAGGTTTTGACGTGTTATCCAATCAGAGTGGCTGTGTTTGGACGTGTTATCCAATCAGAGGCTGTGTTCCTGACGTGTTATCCAATCAGAGGCTGTGTTCCTGACGTGTTATCCAATCAGAGACTGTGTTCCTGACGTGTTATCCAATCAGAGGCTGTGTTCCTGACGTGTTATCCAATCAGAGGCTGTGTTCCTGACGTGTTATCCAATCAGAGGCTGTGTTCCTGACGTGTTATCCAATCAGAGGCTGTGTTCTTGACTTGTTATCCAATCAGAGACTGTGTTCCTGACGTGTTATCCAATCAGAGACTGTGTTCCTGACGTGTTATCCAATCAGAGACTGTGTTCCTGACGTGTTATCCAATCAGAGGCTGTGTTCCTGACGTGTTATCCAATCAGAGGCTGTGTTCCTGACTGCTGGTTGTGTTCTGATAGTGATGATGGTTCTTCGAGTGATGTCAGAGGGAACCAGGAGAGACGTGTGAGTGTGAAGAACCCTTGTGTTATATGGATGTGGTTCTTTGAACGTCCTCGAGTGAGCAGACTCTAGTACTCCCGAACTACCGCAGTGTGAGGAGTGTGGAGGTTCCTGATGGAGCTGAAGAAGGTGTTGGGTCAGCACTCAGGTTAGGTTAGGATGCTCCGGTGCTGCTGATTGGAGGTGGCTGCTGAGAGGGACATTCACAGGAGACAAACACAGGAGGTGACGTGTGTGTGCGTGCGCGCGCGTGCGTGCGTGCGTGTGGGTGTGTTTGTGTGCGTGCGTGCGTGCATGCGTGTGGGTGTGTGTATGTGTATGTGTATGTGTGTGTGTGTGTGTGTGCGTGTGTGTGTGTGGGGGGGGGTGAGTGTGCGTGTGTGTGTGTGTGGGGGGGTGAGTGTGTGTATGCAGGTGTGTGAGTGTGTATGTGTGCATGTGTGTGTGTGTGTGTGCGTGTGTGTGTGTGTGTGTGTGCGTGCGACAGGTGTGTCTTTGTGAGGGTGCTGATGGGAGGTGATTGGCTGTGAGTGGACGTGTGTAGGTAGATGGGGGAAGAGCATGTGACAGTGAATCAGTCTCTCTCGCTCTCTCACTCACTCATGCTCTATCTCGCACGCCCAGCATGAAAAGTAAGCTGACATACGGACAGACGGCCAGAGAGGGGGCTGTCAGCTGCTGACACATGACCATGGAATGAAAATGATACACACACACTATACACACACACATACACACACTCACACACTCCATACACACACACACTCACACACTCCATACACACACACACTCACACACAGACACTCACACATACACACATACACACCCACACACACACTCACACTCACACATACACACACACTCACACACACCATACACACACACGCACACACACACACACACATACACACACTCACACACTCCATACACACACACACTCACACACAGACACTCACACATACACACACACTCACACACACCATACACACACACGCACACACATACACACCCACACACACACTCACACTCACACATACACACACTCACACACACACATACACACACACATACACACACACACTCACACACACACACACACACACTCACACACACACATACACACACACACACACACACACACCCACACCCACACACACGTATGAAGGTGCTGTTTATCTGGTGGGGACAGTGTTGGTAGGTCTACCGGGTCTTCCAGGTGGTTGTTAGGAGTCCCGGCAGATGTTCTCCTTCCTCCTGCGGGCGGGTTAGCGTCTGTGTCTCTGTAAAATGGAACACATATCTGAGCGTAAATGAAGGAATCGGGTTTGAGTTTCTCCTGCTCCTGTAAGGAGAGCGTTCCAGGGGAACATTCCTCCTCCGGTTTTCACAGTGCTGATTGGCGTCTACGTGATGGGACACGTGCACACACTGGCGTGCCGTGCTGAAGTGGGCTGCAGTGCCCGGCGGTCTCTGCCCATGATGATGAGAACTCTCCCCTCGTTAGTGAGGCGGAGCCGAAGCGGTGATTAATTGTGTGTTTATTTTTGGGACCAAGACGAAGGAAAGAGCGCCCGGCTAATTTTAGCTCGGCTTGAGATCGGGGGCTTGTCCAATTAAACCAGGGCAGTGAGGCGGGGGAGAGCTCACCAGGGACCCTCGGAGCTGGCCGAGCAGGGAGAGTGTGTGTCTGTCTGGCTCCTCGTTTGTGTGCCTGCGCTGCTGCCGCTCTCGAGCGTCTCCTGTTCCTTTCTTAGAAGACGTCGATGGTCAGAGCCAGGCTCCCGGCTGCGGTGAAGGTCACGGCGTGAGCCCAGAACCCACTGCTGGGGCTCTTCTGTTCATTTAGGGGTTCAGGTTTAGATACCCAGCTGAACAAAGAACCCCCTCTCGGTGTTCCTGAGCGTTAAATCGGCCCCTGTGAACTAGTGGCAGTGCGGCTGGGTTTGGTGGGTCAGAATTACGGGCAGGACCGTGAGGGACACTCCTGTAATATCCCGGAAGCCTGTCAGACGGCTGTGTTTGGAGATTCCTCTGATAATAGCAGCGGGTTCCCATATTAATGGTGTGCTATATAGACGTATGGAGCGTACGGTATGTACTGCAGCCTGTATCGCCGCTCTGTATGTGGTTATAGCTGTACAGCATTCCGGACCAGTCCTCTATCGATGACTCTATTAAATTCGGACCTGGAAGATTTTGAACGCGATGGCTGTCCAAGAACAACGAGTATTCAGCTTCACAGGAGAGGTCAGAGACCTGACTCAGTCCTGATGGACGTCAGTGGAACCAGACGTCTTTCCCAAGTGAACACTTACTGAGTGCTGTGAAAACAGGATCCACAGGGCACGGCCAATCAGGTTCCACTTGGTTCTCTCTGGAGGAGGGTATCTGATCTGTGTGATGCGTATGCATGTTGAATCGAGACGCTGGATAGCTCGTCTGAGGTGCTGTGATCTGAATGCAGCACTGTTTAAGGTGGAATGTGGAAATGTGAATAGGAGGCCAACATGATCATCATGAGGTCAGCACGTAGCCCCTCCCCTTCCCAATGTCCAGCACACAAGCAGGAATGCCCCCTGGTGCTGATTGGCTGGAATAGCCCCTTTCTTTATTTCTCACTTACAGATCCAGGACTGAGTACCAGCACCGTATGTGTGTCCATAGCGTGACAGCTAGCAGACGGTCAGGAGATGTCCGCTGAGGTCCACCCAGTGTTCTGGATTAAAATCATTTACTGCACCTTTAAATGATCACACAGTCTGGACGTGAGAGCGGCGGTGGTCTCATATCTGAAGGCTTTACGAGGACGACCGTGGCTCAGCGCTGACAGACCTGTACACAGTGAAGGACGGCTTCGTCTCAGACTCTAACGCGCAACACACTCGGGAGTTCTGTCCCGTGGAATATTGGAACGACGTCTATGGCTTTGTAAAGAGAGTATGATCCCCGCTCTGCTAATTGGCTCGAAGTGTGCCAAAGCTCGGGGAATGCAGAATAGTGCTTACTACTGAGGAGAGGCCAATGGCAGCACGAGAGACAGATGGATGGAGAGAGACAGAGAGAGAGAGCGGGGGAGAGAGAGGGAGAGACAGAGAGAGAGAGCGGGGGAGAGAGAGGGAGAGACAGAGAGAGACAGAGAGAGACAGAGGGGGGAGGGGAAGGAGAAAGACAGAGAGAAGGGGAGAGAGAGGGAGAGAAGGAGAGGGAGAGAAGCTGGTTTGGGAGTGCTGACATGCAGGAAAACCTGAGCTCATGTACACGGAGGAGACACATGCCCTTCCTCTGGCACGCACTCCCGCCCCGCTCGGCTCGGCTCGGCTCGGCTCGGCTCGGCTCGGCGCCGCTCCCAGGCGAGTGTTGTTTGTAAACCTCCCCCCCGCAGCACCTGTTTTGTACTTGAAACGTTTTGCCCGTGTAAAGCTCCCTGTCTTTCCCTGCGCTACTTTTGTACGGATAACAAAAGCACCACTTTCAGTCTTTCAGTCTCCCGGCCCACCTCACCAACCCCCCCATGCCCCCCCACACGCCTAAGAAAAGGCAGACGAAAATCTAAGAAAGCAATTTAGTTTTCAATTTCCTGCAGGCCTCCGCTAAAGCGGTTATAGCGCTCGCCGGTCCCAGCGGAGGAGGGCTGGGTGCGGGAGAATTAGGCCGCACTCTCCTTGGACTGAAATAGCAGCACGTCTCCGCGAGGACGGATCAACAATCGCACAGCAGAAGAGAATTATTCTCATTTGAGAAATCATCTAAGAGAAAGCGCTCCACTTCACCCTGCTCGGCTCTGCCTCTTCAGGACGCCATCTTACTACCACAGACACGCCCACGCAGGGCTGGGCCGCAGCGCTCGGCTGCCATTTTGAAATCGCAACCCCTACAAGTCACAGGTCCCGTCACGGCGTAGCTCGCCGAAGCGGGGGTGTCTGAATCTGAGGCAGGCCAAATCACACGTCCCACTCACTAACGCTCTGATTGGTCACTGATTGGTAGAGTGGGAGGAGCTGGGAACCACAGGCAGGTAGATCCTAGGACAGCTAAAGCGTGAACGTGACTCGTGATCCGGGCAGGCTGTAACGGAGAACTAGACTGGTCTCTGACCTGACCAGTCGCTGGACACCGGTTAACCGGTTAAGCTGGATGTGGGGATGGCATCGGGGCGAGCATGTGTCTAAGACTGAGTGAATTAGTTACCTATCTGTGGAACAGGGGTACAGGGTGGACAGGGTGGACAGGGGTACAGGGTGGACAGGGGTACAGGGTGGACAGGGGTACAGGGTGGACGGTGGTACAGGGTGGACAGGGGTACAGGGTGGACAGTGGTACAGGGTGGACAGGGGTACAGGGTGGACGGTGGTACAGGGTGGACAGTGGTACAGGGTGAACAGTGGTACAAGGTGAACGGTGGTACAGGGTGGACGGGGGTACAGGGTGGACAGTGGTACAGGGTGGACGGGGGTACAGGGTGGACGGGTGTACAGGGTGGACGGTGGTACAGGGTGGACGGTGGTACAGGGTGGACGGGGGTACAGGGTGGACGGTGGTACAGGGTGGACGGGGGTACAGGGTGGACGGTGGTACAGGGTGGACGGTGGTACAGGGTGGACAGGGGTACAGGGTGGACGGTGGTACAGGGTGACAGTGGTACAGGGTGAACGATGGTACAGGGTGAACAGTGGTACAGGGTGGACGGTGGTACAGGGTGGACAGGGGTACAGGGTGGACAGGGGTACAGGGTGAACGGTGGTACAGGGTGGACGGTGGTACAGGGTGGACGGTGGTACAGGGTGGACGGTGGTACAGGGTGAACGGTGGTACAGGGTGGACGGTGGTACAGGGTGGACGGTGGTACAGGGTGAACGGTGGTACAGGGTGGACGGTGGTACAGGGTGGACGGTGGTACAGGGTGGACGGTGGTACAGGGTGGACGGTGGTACAGGGTGAACGGTGGTACAGGGTGGACGGTGGTACAGGGTGAACGGTGGTACAGGGTGGACAGTGGTACAGGGTGGACGGTGGTACAGGGGTGCCGCGTGCCGCCTGCCGCCGCTGGTTCGGGCCGGTGAGTGTAGGTTGTGTATGGGTCGTTACTGGTGGTTCTGCTGGCAGAGTATTGAGGATAATCGCTATTGATACATTAAAAGAACCGAACTGCAAACCCGCTACATCAAAGCTGCTGGTTCTCCTTTGATCTGCTCCGTGTTATTCTGAATATCTCCTCGGTCCTGCGTCTTGTTTTCAGCTCTGCAACACAATGTCATCATGTTCTCTCTCATCTTTCACCTCACCTTTAATGCACACCCTGCTCACCCTGTCCTGCTCGCTCCTCCCTTCATCCCTTCTCCATCTCTCCCTTCCCCATCTCTCCCTTCTCCATCTCTCCCCTCTCTCTCTCCCTTCTCTCTCTTCTCTCTCTCCCTTCTCTCTCTCTCGCTTCTCTCACTTTATCCCTTCTCCATCTCTCCCTTCTTCATCTTTTCCTTCTCTCTCTCTCATTTTCTCTCTTCTCTCTCTCATACACACACAAACACACTCTTAGCCCACGTCATTCAGATCTATGAACATCCATTAGCAACCATCTGTTACCACCTGCAGCAAAAGCCATTACACCTTTCTCTCTCTCTCTCTCTCTCTGTCTCTGTCTCTCTGTCTCTCTCT
>JAMWET010005099.1:25000-30000 GCA_024036415.1 Prochilodus magdalenae
CACCACAGGACTACATCAAAGCTAGGACCACATGACCATTCTGCTGCTAAAAGACCAAACAAGTGGGTCTGCTAACCTGCTAGCTAGCATTAGCATACATGTTCTGGGTGAGGGTGACTTTTCTCTCTGACCATTTAGGAGTTTGATCACTGTCTGGTATCAGCTCGGCTCTCTCAATACCTGTGGACTACAATAACTAGTACCGGGGACTAGCTGTATGATGTACCTAATACGAGAACCCGAAACTGCATGGAGTGCGGGGTTGGTGGTGTGATAATTGTGAAGGGCAAGGCTGTGCCCTAAATACTGCCTGTTATGATCACTTGTCGGCCCTGAGTGACTGGTGTACAGCTCCAGTTAGCCAATGAGCTAATACCAGAGCTAGCTAGCTGGCTAAAACCAACCCTACACGCACAGAGCATCGTAAAGTGGCCTCCCGACTCAGCGCTCCGCCTCTCCTCCGTCTGCCTCGCTGTCTCCGGTTGAGAGGAAATGGAGGGATGGAGCTTTAGTGCTGCTAAATGTAGCAGGTTTGGTGCCGCTGTATGGAGGCTGTCTCCATCAGAGAGCAACAGCCGAAATTCACTCACTCCTCACAGAGCTGTTTATAGAGCACCGTTATTCAGCCTCACTGGGAGGGGAACCCAGCTGGATGTGCTGTTAGCTAGAACCCGGTTCTACTCTATTCTTCCTCTCCCTCTGGTGGACGTGTGGGTTAAATGGAGAGCCCGATAAGGCAGTGTGACATTATAATGCGGCTGGGTTGAAGTGTGTACCAGAAGGCTCCGGTGCCGTGAACTCGTGCCGGGGGGCGGATCTGCCATGATCCTCTGAGGTGGAGATTTACAGACCACATGATTACAGCAGCCAGATGCAGTCAGAATGCTTCTGTGCCAGGTTTAGAGTGGTGGAGTACAAGCCCCCCCCCCCCCCACCCCCACTTTCTCTCTCTCTCTCTCTCTCTCTCTCTCTCTCTCTCTCTCTCTCTCTCTCCCCGTTCTCTCTCTCTCTCTCTTCCTCTCGTTCTCAATAATCACCGTTCGCCTCTTCTCTCTCTCTCTCTCTCCTCTCTCTCTGCGCATCCGCTGTTTCCTTTCTCTTCTCTCTCTCTCTCTCTCTCATGTCGCTCTCCCTCTCCCCCTCCCTTCTCTCTCTCTCTCATACCGTTCTTCTTCTCCTCTCTCTCTCTCCTGCTCCCTCGCTGACCTCGTGGCATCTCGACTTATTACCCTCGTCGTCTCTTCTCTCTCTCTCTCTCGCTCTCCCCGTTCTCTCTCTCTCGCTCTCTCTCTCTCTCTCTTTCTTTCTTTCTTTCTCTCTCCCCCTTCTCTCTCTCTCACCGTTCTCTCTCTCTCACCGTTCTCTCTCTCTCTCCCTCCCCCTTCTCTCTCTCTCTCTCTCTCCCCCTTCTCTCTCTCGCCGTTCTCTCTCTCTCTCTCTCTCTCTCTGTCAGACTTACACATCACTGCCTTTCACGTTTTACTTAATGCACTCCTCGTTTTTGCCCTGGCTTATTCCCCAGCGGTTCTCCTCTCCTCCTTCCTTCTGTCTGGCTCTTTCGCTCTCCATCCCTCCTGAGATCTCACCGTCAGGAGGTCTGCTGTGGTTCTCCAACACTGGACTGTTTTAAATAGAAAGTGCTACGATGGCGTGTGCAGGGAGCGCGTTGCTATTCTGGGAGAACTCCTCATTTCCACACTTTCCCACCTCCTCCTCCTCCTCCTCCTCCTCCTCCTCCTCCTGAGCGTGCTCCAGTAGCCAAGACACGCCTGAGAGGCTGATGTAGCTGACCAGTAATGGGGGCACTGTGGGTTCAGTGTGGGTTCGGTAAGGACTCTCAGACTGGCATGTGAAGTAGCCTGCTCAACTACAAACCGCAGAACCCGCACACTTCCAGAATAACATCGTTCATGTTCGTTTATGAAATCGGGCAGCGATTCGGCACAGAGCACACACACCCACATCCTCACACATCCCACCGGACACTCTCCTGCTGTTTGCCACTTCTCCGGCCTGTCTGCTGGATGTGGCTCTTGTTTACTAATATGTCCCGCTCACATCCGGACATCTAAACCCGGGTCTGCCGTCCTCCTGGTCAGAGACTTGTCCAGAGACTTCTGTATACCGGACAGTACAGTGAATTTTGTTTCAGTGCACACGGATACGGAACTGTAGATTCGTCATCCGATAAACACACCACAGAATTCCAGAAAACCTCCGTCCTCACAGACTCCCAGCTCCAGCCTCCAGGCTAGGGCTTTTAGCATAACCGCTAACCTTCTGAGTGAAGTTTGGGTGATGTTTAACCCCATCAGCGGGAACATTCAGTGTTCCTCAGCTGCAAGTAGAACTTCCACCTCTGCTAATGTGGAATTCCTTCAGCTAAGCAGAACTGGGTTTGTTCTAGCTAACACCGCAACCTCACCACGTCCCCAGTTTGTAGACGATGAATGGTGGTTTAATGCTCACGGTTCTACAGAGTGATTTCACCCCAAATTCCAGAATTCCTGACACAAAATCCCAACCTCAGATCCATGTTTCGGTGCCTGGACCTCCTGATGTCTCTCTGAACTGCAGCAGCTGATGTCAGCTACCTGTTCTCCAGCTTCCTGTTCAGATGTGTCCGTTCCACCTTAAATGGTGCAGAAGTTGGGTTCTGGTTCCTGAGGCCTGTGCCGTTTAAGGTGGAATGGTGAAATTCCATTAAGGGTCTGGTGAATAAGAACTGACTTTAGACCGTTAGTGTGTCTGCCCCGCGGTGGGTGTGGCCTGGTTGCGGACCGGTGTGTTAAGACGTGCTCAGTGCCTGAGTAGTTATGTTCAGAGGAACATGGAGAACCTCCCTGGAAGTCGAACTCAGATGCCCTTTAGATATGGTGTGTATGGTGGAAGCGTGTCGCGGTAGCGGTATCGTACTGCTCTCCTGATCAGAGCGGCTGGGTGTAATATTGATCAGCCGAGTGAGCCCAGTGCGGGCGGACCCTCCCTCGTTTCAGCTCATGGCTAGTGGGCTGTTATATGGTGCTGAATCTGTAAAGATGAGCGTATGGCGTTTGTTAGCACTGCTGAGGAAGCGAGGAGCAGCGTCAGCTAGCTCAGTATGTTTACTCACGTTCATGCATCTATAGCGCGTATGTAAATATGAGCCGTCTCTGGGCCTGTTTGGATTGTGACAAAAAGTAAATCCCGTCACAGTTCTGGGAAAAGAGCTTAGGCGATGAGCCACCCAAGTATGTATGTCAGTGAATGTGTGCGAGAAGAGAGAGAGAGAGAGAGTGAAGGGGGATAAACGAATCGAGATCGAGAGAGTCAGATAGAGAACTTAAGAAAAGAGAGAGGGAGGGATGTAAGGAGGATTGAAGAGTGGAGGAGAATGGAAGTAGAAAAGGCAGGAAAGAGAGAGGGAGAGGGAGAGAGAGAGGTAGAGAGGGGGGAGAGAGAGAGAGGGAGAGAGGGAGATTAATTGCCCACTGAGGCGAATGAGGAAATGAGATTAAATCGGAAGTTTTAAAGCAGCTGTAACTAATCCCGCCACTCTATAGGGCTCCATACCACAAACAGCCAGGCAGAGGAATCTCCTCACATGCGGCCGCTGAGAGCTCCCTGCAGCTGGAGAGCAGAGCGGGCGTGCGGTATACGGTCTCTAATGAGCACGGGTGAGGGAGAGTACAGAGTACTGCCTGTAGCCTAACCAGCTCCTCTGCACGGATGTTCCTTCATTAAACTGGATTATCCAGAACCAAAACGGAGTGGAAACACGCGAGGGTGTGACTGGGTTACACGGAGTGACACGACATTAAAGGAACCGTCCGGCAGAATGATCACATGATGCAGTCCATCAACCAAGACATCTGTCCCAATTTAGCTTCTTCAGTTCAGACGACAGAGTCCACCTTAACCCGAGACTGAGACATCAGAGTCCACCTTAACCCGAGACTGAGACATCAGAGTCCACCTTAACCCGAGACTGAGACGACAGAGTCCACCTTAACCCGAGACTGAGACGACAGAGTCCCCCCTTAAAACTCCGAGACTAGACATCAGACGTCCACCTTCCCCGAGACTGAGAAAAAAAACGACAAGTCCACCTTAAACCCGAGACTGAGAACGCAGGTCCACCTTAAACCCAGACTGAACGACCAGAGTCCACCTTAACCCGAGACTGAGACGACAGAGTCCACCTTAACCCGAGACTGAGACATCAGAGTCCACCTTAACCCGAGACTGAGACGACAGAGTCCACCTTAACCCGAGACTGAGACATCAGAGTCCACCTTAACCCGAGACTGAGACATCAGAGTCCACCTTAACCCGAGACTGAGACATCAGAGTCCACCTTAACCCGAGACTGAGACGACAGAGTCCACCTTAACCCGAGACTGAGACGACAGAGTCCACCTTAACCCGAGACTGAGACGACAGAGTCCACCTTAACCCGAGACTGAGACGACAGAGTCCACCTTAACCCGAGACTGAGACATCAGAGTCCACCTTAAAACAAACACCCGAGACCTTGAGACATCAGATCCACCCTTAACCCAGCACTGAGACGACAGAGTCCCACCTTAACCCAGAGACTGAGACGACAGAGTCCACCCGTATAAAACCCAGACTGAGACGACAGAGTCCACCTTAACCCGAGACTGAGACATCAGAGTCCACCTTAACCCGAGACTGAGACGACAGAGTCCACCTTAACCCGAGACTGAGACGACAGAGTCCACCTTAACCCGAGACTGAGACGACAGAGTCCACCTTAACCCGAGACTGAGACGACAGAGACCCCCTTAACCCGAGACTGAGACGACAGAGTCCACCTTAACCCGAGACTGAGACGACAGAGTCCACCTTAACCCGAGACTGAGACATCAGAGTCCACCTTAACCCGAGACTGAGACGACAGAGTCCACCTTAACCCGAGACTGAGACGACAGAGTCCACCTTAACCCGAGACTGAGTTACCTGATTAGGCCGCAGATTAGAGCGCTCGGTGTGCTCTC
>JAMWET010005100.1:0-22500 GCA_024036415.1 Prochilodus magdalenae
ATTCCTACAAGTGTGATCTGGAATTTTTTTTGTCTTTTTTCTCTCATAGTTAAGTGTACCTATGATGGAAAAATGACAGACATCTCTCGTCTGTTAAAGTAGAGAAACCTGCACAATCAGGGGCTGGACTAACACTTTTTGCCCCACTTATATGTTTTAATATACTGAGAAGTGGGCTCTGTGACTCATGGTGTGACACTGTCTCGGTAGTTACGCTGTGCCCACTAGGGGCAGGTATGTTGCCTCTGTAGCTTACAGTTTCAGGTAGAAGAAGAGTTAGGAGAGAGCGTTGGGGAGGTACATGTGGTTCCTCTGTTCACCTGGTTGTAGAGAAGGTAAGTGGGCTCATGCTCTAACTTACTTGCTCTGTGTTCGATCTGTTAAAGCTCTGGTTCCCTGATGCACCGGGCCTGTTGTGTGGGTGGCTTCAGATGGGTAGGCCTGATCGATTGTCGGTATTATGACAGACCGAGGTGATTTATATTTGTTGTGTCATTTACATGGGCATAAATGAATTGTCGGCGTTCCTGAGAGTGATGTAATCTTGGAGGCTGGGTCACTCAGGTTAGCAGGACGACGGTTCGTGGGTCACTTGGGTTAAACGGACTGCCTTATTTGTGCTGCAGGCTGTGTTCTGCATCTGAGATGCTGCAGCAGGCTATCAAAAGTCCAACAAGTTGGACTGAATCGATGGACCTAGAGCCCCAGAACTCCACATATGGTCCCAGTGACGTAGTTCATGTTTACAAGTGTCATTTTAAGGTTTAATTATGTCTTGTTCAGGTTTCAGGGAATGTCTGAGGAATCAGTAGTCAGGAAGTGTCAATGTGCCAAAGAAGATCTGAAATAACCATGCTCATGTATACATATATGGTTTAGTAAAGAAATGGACAAAGTATTGGGACACCTACCGAAGTTTATCCATCTATCCAATCCATAGGTATTCATTTTCATTGGGAGTTATTGCTCGTTGACATTGTCATGCTGGAACAGGGAAGTTATCCCAAACTGTTTCCACAAGAAGCGTACAGTTGTCCGGAATGTTTTGAATGCTGAAACGTTAGTGTCCCTTCACTGAATTCTAAACCCTGAACAACAACCCCATAGCAGCAATATCCCTCCTCCAGCAAAAACTGTACAGTTTATGTGCCAGTTCCAGGGAATTCAAGTACTCAGTAGCAGAGTGTCAGGAAAGAATTGGGTGATGATGAGGTGGTGAATATCAGCACAGAGCTCTCAAATGGACACTCTTTGTAACTATGAGGAACCAATGACCACGTGCATGCACTTCTTCCTGGACCTGTTTGCCAGCAGGTTCAGGTGCCCGGGTTACTCTTTGCGCCACATGCATAGATGCTGAGTTGTCTGTTGTTCTCTAATCTGCCATGTTGGAGTGATGCCTACACTGTCTGCATTAGAACCGATTAATCTCTGTAGCTGTTACTTCTATTCCAAATCTCTGCTGTGCTGGGATACGTGTGCTGAAGACGTGCACTACGTCCTCTTATCTCCAGTAGTTGATCCGTGCTTGCTATCTGGATATAAACCAACATCTGGAATACCAGCACAAACACTCGCAGGTCATCTACACGCTCCGCCATCTTGGTTCTACTGTTTACTCCCTCTGTACAGTGCCTCCTGTTGATGGGATGTTGGTCCTTTAGGCGGCCGTCTTGGTTCCAAATAAAAGCTGTGCAATCGCAGACAGGCTCCCTGAATAGCATCCAACGTTCTACCAAAACCTGAACAGAACCAATTCACGAAACCAGGGTCTTTGTGTCGAGTATGGGCGTCAGATACGCACGAGGGGTGGTCCACCTATTAGAAGGGTAAGGTGAAGGTGTGCAGTTCTATATGTGATAATTCATGCATGTACAATCTAGATGATATAGGATGAAGAAACAGTATCAAAGAATAGCTGACTCGAAAGAAATCAACCGACAGGGCTGACACTGGTGTGTAGGTGAAATCTTCAAACATGCTATTGATTCAAAGTTCATGCTTGGACCGCACATGTGGCGTAACGCAAGGGCGGGTATTATATCGTACCTGAATGACCTCAGCAGCCACTTTAACAGACATCCAGCGAGCAGTGGTGTCCTCCATGAAGTCCTCATGTTAGTGCAGACACGCCGACTACATGCACACAGACCGTTACCACGGACTGTCCTAAAACAACGTCACCACTCTCGTCACCAAAGACTTAGTGGTGTCGTACCAGACTGCATGGAGTGACTCAGAATGGGGAGGGCCAGCGGGTCATCTTCTAGATGTGACGTAGTCCAGTTTAGCTTGGCGGAGACTGCCCAAAGAATCCGTGTTGTGGGGGCCACGTGGCAGCACCAAGATGGACGGTTTGCGTCACACGTCCAGAAGACCTGTGTCCATCCACCTCCACCCTACCACCACCATCGCAGACTGTGGAGGATGTCAAGCTGCCATGGGATGATTTATCAACAGGACTCCAGTAGGAACCTCTACACTCCATACCGAGATGTCTGGCGTGTTGGGTTAGCGAAACTCGAGGTGTTGGATGCAGTGCCTATAGGGCGGCGTCCGGTGGACGGCATGGATGACCAAACACTGCACTGTGCAGGCAGACGAAGCTACGTCTCTGACTGTCCTCTACAGGTGGAGCAGCAAGGTAGAGAGTGTTAATAGAGTGGACACGTGATGGACCTGGTGTCAACACTCCAGCAGCATGCGGTCTGATCCAATCACACCAAGCACCAACAACACACTACACACCCACCACGTCAGGTCTATGTCTATGTCTGTTGTGTTGGTCTATGGTTTTGTTCCCTGGTAGCCCATGGCTGCACTGACCCGTGTCTTGATTCGACTAGGCACTTTCTCTCCGGATAACAACCGCCCAGCATATGCTTCACACAGTCCTCTCCATCCTCTCCTCTCGACACGACGCTCTCTACGGGACCATCACGCACCCCCACCTAGTTCAAAGAGCGGAGTAAAGACGCTGCCAATCTATAAGCGCAGAGTGTTTTAGCTGTAGTTAGAGCGCGCACCAGCCTGCAGAGGACAGAGCGGAGAGAGGCGGCTGATGTGAAGAATATCACTCACAGTCTTCCACTTTACTAATTGCCCACCAGAGGGGGTGATTGTGATAGATTCATACTTAATCAGAACCGGGCAAACAACGGCTCCAAATACACAGAGCAGAGAGACAGGAAGAGGAGGAAGGAGAGAGGAGACACGGTGGACAGAATTTGAAGAAAGTAAGCGATGCCAGCATGAGGGACCGATGCAGGAAGGCATGAGTCTAACTCTGGTTTGGAATTCTGGGATGTGCTGTATATGTAACATGCGGAATCATGGCCATAAAGATTTGGCCAGAAATCGCGTTTACGTCTACGGCCCCAGTGTAATCTCACTGGGTTTCAAGGTGGTAGTACCTTCAGCTCCTGCAGATGGCGCTGTACGAGGATGACGGGGCTTATAAATACCTGTGTGTGTGAGTGACGATCCATAGATGGAGATAAGGAAGAGGTGCTACAGGCAGGGAGGTTCGTTCCATGTGTGGAAAATGGCTCCAGAGCAGATGTAATGACTGGCTAAAAGAGGGAATGCATGTGGGCGTGGCCAAATACCATAGTGTGAAGGAAAAGTACGCTGAACTGCAGGTTGTGTGGAAGCGAACGGTAATACGGGTCTCTCTCCTGCTTTTTTTTTACAGCAGTGGATACAATCCCAGTCTACAGGGAATTCTCCTCGGAACTGTGCCAGGGAAGGCCTCCACCAAATCTGGACCACCTGAACAGTTCTCTGATGTGAGAGTGTCTGAACACTGATGTGGTCTACATGCAGAGACCTGTCCAATCCATGCCCAATCCAATCTTTGGACTTACGTGGCTTACGTGAGGTGCGGAAAGCCATAACTCATATACAATAAGAGTATGTTTTATTCAAGCTTTGCTGGACTATAGGCCGTTATCCCCCAACCACACACACTGTACTGTAGCCTTGGGAACCGGGGCCAACAATGTTCAGTATCTGATTTTTGAAGTGCGCAACAGTGGACAATCTTTTGGGTTGCAGCAGTGTCTGCAGGGGGCTTCCACTGAAGAGCGGGATGGGTTGCCAAGTTGTGGTGGCTAATGTGGATAGCCTGGCAAGTCCGAGCAGTCAGCACTTTACTTGTATTCAGCTCGCGACCATACAGGACAATCTGTAGGTGTAAGTTCCAGACTGTAGTCCATCTGTTTCTCGTGTACTGTATTACTGGTCTTAATGGGTCAGGACCCCCACAGGACCCCCACAGAGCAGGTAGGTATGATGTGGGTGGGGGATCATTCTCAGCACTGCAGTTGACACTGGACGGAGTCGGTGGTGGTTTAGTGTGTGTGGTGCTGGTGTGAGTGGATCAGACACAGCAGTGCTGCTGGAGTGTTTAGACACCATTACTATTTAACACTAACACACCACCACATCAGTGTCACTGCAGTGCTGAGAATGATCCACAACGCACATACTACCTGCTCTGTGGTGGTCCTGTGGGGGTCCTGACCATGAAGAACAGGGTTAATACAGTAACAAAGAGAAACAGATGGCTACACGTTCGGACCTGTACCACTACAGAGTGTCCGGTATGGCCAGTGGAGCTGTACAGTGTACAGAGAGCGTAGGTTGAAGATAGGGGTAAGTGACCAGTATATATGTTTCGCATGCTGACCCACACAGACACCGGGAATACGCACAGTCGCCACAGCAAATCTCTTCCCTGAGCGTTCGCCACTGTTGATCAGCGTCACTCAGAGGCTAAGAAGTTGGATGACTCAAATAAAGAATAGATGAGCTATAATAAAGTCAGCAGTTCAGGGAATTCACCCGAAAGAACCCTCAGCCGTGAAAATTTTATTTTTATTCTGTGCCACGGAAATGCATTTAGTGCATATCCGTGTGTGACGTGTTTGGTTATTCATGTCCGAAGCTAAACAAAAACAACAGGAGAAAGGCTAGCGCAGGTCAATTTAGCGCAATTCCCAGCAAACAACGAGGAAAGACACCACGCCGAAGCAAGACAGCTCAGGGCTCGCGGTTCTGCATACAAGCCGGCTGGTGATGCTGTTGACGGCAGCTGGTAATTAATATCTTTCTGAGATCGGATGTACCTGTTTGGTGATAGAAGTGTAAGCTGAAAGCACGATTGAGATTTGGCATGCACTATATATAGCTTCGTCATTATGCCAGCAGACTGACATATTGGAGCACATGTCATTTCACTACCTGAATAGAACCAAAAACAATCATTATTTCTAATTATTGTGCCCAAAACAGCAAAGCCGATGGTTCTCCATACACACACGAACGAAAGGCCACCAAGAAGAGAGGCCGCCTTGATTCACAGACTATGGATCGACACGAGCGCTAGTGTTAAGCGTGCAAGAGGACCATGTCACCAGGTCGCGTTCAGCTGATTCCTGTATATAGACTAATATCAGCCCATAAGTTTGGGAGGCGTATTCATTCATACCAGGGGAGCGTCAGTAAGTCATGCCTGATTTGTATGCTTCTGCTTAGGGTCCAGTTTTCCAACTCCCAGTTCTCCGGGAGATCGTTATAATATATAGTACTCACATACTATTGGGATGGACTAGTAAAAACAGATTCACTCATCAACACAGGACCAGTTTTTGTTTTTTTTGCAGGAGACCACGCTATGCAAGTTCATGGGTTTACCACGGGGTCATGTGGACGGCTCGAGGACTCGCATAACGTAGAGCCAGTGTCAGGCCTCTCACAAATGCTTAGTCCAGTAGTAAGCGCCCAGCTGACGCACCAATGTCATCACTTCCACCCAGTTTAGGCGACGATAAGTGGAGTATCAGTTATGTGATATAGATGAGTGAGCTTATATGATCCTAAATGCAGTCTCTTAGCATTCCGACTGGGAAATGTGGTTGAAGAGCAGGGTCGGCTTTACCTGGCTATTATTCCTCCACGTAAATCTGATTTAGGTCCCAGTATTTATCCACATTGTTCAATCAAGTTAGGAATTGTATTCGGAATTGGCCGAGTGATCGGACTAACATAGTCCACACTGGCTCACTGTTTACATGAGGCTATGGTAGTTCCCAAATGCCTACATGAAGCTCGGAAGTGGGAAGACGGTATTTGGTTGGAGGCATGTAGAGGGAATTGTTCTTTTCACCAGAACCCAAAATGATCCCTCTAGAGGAAACGGCGCTTGCATGACTAATACTCGTGGGTCGATGATTTGCATCTGATAGTATCGTTTTATTAAAAACCGTTGGTTCGTATCCGGAAGCTGCCGGGTTTTAATGTGGCTCCTCTGCGGCGTCCTGATCGGACAGATGGAAGGAAGTCTTTCCGCTTATCTCTGATATACTCTGTCCAGGGAATGTTCGACACTGAAGCAGCACTGAAGTTCACTGAGGAGGGATTCCTGCTTTTATCCCTGAAAGAGGAAAAAGCGGATATACAGCAACATGCTATAGAGAGGAACAAAATATCTCCCGGACGACTTATCGGAAGCAAAGAGGAAATCAGTGACACAGTGAATAGCACCGAGGAAAATACTGCTGCTGATCATTGGAGTCTACTATTAAACATTGCTTTACTGCTCACAAAACCTACTTACTGATTAGTGACTATCTACAGGTAATATAAATAATTACACTATATTTAACTTAATGCACTGAAGATTCCAGCTCAAGTTTGCGGGTTTTACATATAGCTACAGATCAACAAAAAGGCTAAACGAGAAAAACAGTTAAAAGCGCACCAGCTGTAGGAGTTAAAGAAATAGCAAACCTATTTCTGCATAAAATCCAGTAAAAAATCTCATTAATATAAATCAAAATCATTTTGTAAAAATGAATGATTAAATACATACGGAATAAAACCAGAACCCACAATGGAACAAATATAAATACTTAATAATTAATGATGAAACTCAGCTCAAATGCTTTATATACATAAGAAGGGGAAAAAAAATATTATAATATTATAATAATATAATAAAATATATTAGAAAATTCAGAAAAAATAGAAAATACAGAAAAACAGAAAATAATAAATAATGATACAGAAAAAAAACACATTTGTCCACAATGGAAAATATAAATACTGAACTTAAATATTTGTGCTTTATATACATAAGAAGGGGGAAAAATGCAGTTAGAGAAATAGTAGAATTAAAATTTCTCAAAATGAATTAACTGAATATAAATTCACAGAATATAATGAAATGTGATAAAAATGTTTAAATACACAATAAAACTAGACTTATTTATTTTTTTACTTGCATAGAATCCATTCATGGATTATAATTCATCTGAGGAGCTTTACATGAAGCTTAAAGAGGAAAATAAGAAATTTGAGAAAATGCTAAGAGAAGTCAAGGCCAAAACGTCAAGTTCTAAAAATAAACAATTAACAAATACAGCTGAAATAAAACTGATCTAAAATAATAAAATATGATTAAATAAGTGATTAAATACGACATAAAACAAAAAACTATGGAATTTCATGTATTGAAATTTCCCCCAGGGCTTTTTCCCCCAAATGGGTGTTTTTATCCTAAAGCATAAAGGGGTGGTGCGTCGAAATCGGAGAAAATAACGCCACTGGGCTACACAAAACAAAGAGGTAGGAATCGAAAATTTAAACTGTGTTGGTGCGTTGTTGGCGCGTTGTTGCGTGCGTGTTGGTGCATGTTGGGCTGTGTCGGAGTGGATTCAGACACCAGGCATATTAAACACGGCAAGCCCGCTTGTGGCAGGGGGTCAGAATGGAACTGCAACAGGTGGAACCGGAAATTCCTAAAACAAGGTGGTAAATAGAAGCTCCTGTTTTTCAGCCACTCCATAAACAAACAAACAAATAAATAAACAAACAAACAAATAAATAAATAAATAAATAAATAAATAAATAAATAATTGAACTAACAGATTTTGTAGCTGCGAGTTCAGGCCCCTCTACGGGCATGCCCATTTCTCCCGAGCGACAGTGGAGAAAGATCATGATATCACTTTGAGTTTCGTCAAACTGCCTGTTTAATTAGAATATTAATTAGCAGTGATTCCACACTCTGCTGCAATTAAGGCTCGTTGTGTAAACGTTACATCTGCATTAGTAGATAAAAGCTGTAAATTAGAGGTGAGAGTCGCGGAGCTCTCTTCTCCATCTACATTGGTTTTATCTCCGTCAGTGGCGTTCCAGGTCGAGCCGGGACTTCTCCCTGGACGACTTACTGTATCTCTACCCGCCGTCCTTCGCGTGTGGGGAGCGAAGCTCAGGGGGCCAAGCACTTAGAGAGAATGTAGGAGAGGGTCAAACCACATCTCGATAAACACCTATTAGCGCTATCAGCCCGGAAATGAGGCTCTGCGCTAAGTGCACATTCCTGCCGATGGAATATGTAATGGGAATGGCTGATTAGGAGTCGGAGGCTTAGTCTCAGGATTAAGGAGAAGGCACCTTATCTTTATCTCCACCAGAGTGCTCCAGAATGAGAGACCTGTAAGCGCAGAGTAACGTGTCGACCACGTGTCCCACCTGGCTGTACGTTTCAAATTGGGATCGGGAATACTGGGAGTCTAGTATTCCATGTGACGTTAGCAAGGATGGATCTTATCTCTGTACCTGACTGACCCAACACCACCATTATAGACCTCCAGTGAGCAGTGGTGTCCTCCATGAGTCCTCCTGTTAGTGCAGCACCATCGGCAGACGGCTGCACCACGCAGGACTACATGCACACAGACCGTTACCACGACTGTCCTTAACACCACGTCACCGTCCCCCACAAGACTGCAGTGGTGTCGTACCAGACTGTCATGGAGTGACTCAGAATGGCAGCGGGTCATCTTCAGTGACAAGTCCCGCTTTAGTCTTGGTGGAGACGCCCCAACGAATCCGGTGTGGAGGCGCACCGTGGTCAGCACCTAGATGAACGGTTTGTGTAGTCACTACGTCCAGAAGGCCACGGTGTCCCTCCACCTCCACCCCCGCACCATCTGCAGGAACTGTGTGAGGATGTTCAAGCTGCATGGGATGGATTATCACAGGACACCATTAGGAACCTCTACAGCTCCATACCGAGACGTCTGGCGTGTTGGGTTAGCAAACACGGCAGCCCGACGCCATACTGAGAGACAGACTTCTGTATGTGTAGCTCAATAAATATTGATCATATCAGTCTAAATTTATCACCAGTTATTGATCCTGGTCACCTTTATCTTTCTTCCCAACAGCACCGCACTCCCACACCTCCTTCTGGGTGGAGCAGTCACGTGTATGTGTATATATATGTTCTTCACTCACATGTCTGATTTGGTTCTCTTTAGAGCAGTGGTCCTCAGGAAATGCTCTACATTTTTGCGTTTTGTTAAGCCTCAACACCGAGACTGAGCAGTCATATGACCCATGTAAGGGTCCCTCTTATGTTTGAGAACCACTGCTTTAGGGAACCGAGTGGTGCTTCTTCTAAAGAACCCTCTTGGAGCAGTTTAACCGTGCACACAGAAGAGAATCGCCTCCAGCAGGAGCTCACACTACATCTGCGGCCGGCCTTAACAAGGGTTGTCATCGCGCCAGGACATTCCGGCAGCATATCTGGCGACCCGATCAGAGATGAGGTCATGGGGAAAATAAGTGGCATCTGTATGACATCTGTCCTCCAGAAAAATCCATTCCAGTCCCGCGTCACGATCCAAAAATCCGCAGTACACGAGACATTTCGATTTACACTTTATAAGCAGCATCACAGATGTGTCGCGGAACGCTAGCAGAGTCCTCGCAGGAAATCAGATACAGATACGTGGACAGATGCGTCCAGAATGTCCAACTTTCAAACATCACAGACCGGAGCTCGTCTGGTGCGGCACGGTTCATCAGCCTCCCTCTACTGTGTTTAGCATTGGTGGGGTGTGCGGTGCTAGTATGAGTGTATCGGGGCCTTCTGGGTCAATACAGTGTGTAATGTTCATGCAAAGCGCTGTTAGCCTAGCGCTAACAATCCCTGACATAACACGAACCTTAAACACTGTTGCTACTCCTTCAAATCCAAATCATGCATTCCCAAAAGAGGACGGGAAAGAAGGCAGATTCCCAAATCCTAAACTGTTACAGAACAACAGCATTAATATTCACACCCCCAGCATCTACATACAACCACGACGGAGCTACAGAACCAACATGGTGGACTATTTGGAGAACTCCAGCGTTCCAGGTATTCCCTTCCCAAGGATCCCGACTGTCAGCGGTACATGGTGGATGTTCATCTTTAATCCAGGCTGGAGTTCTTCCTGTTCACCAGCTTCCTGATCCAACGTTCCACCTTAAATACTGCAGCTGGTACAGGTGTGTCCTGCAGCACCATTTAAGGTGGAACAGAGCATTCCCAAAACAAGCTGGAGAACAGGAACTCCAGCTCCACATCTTTAACAGGATCCCGGAACACCTTTAATCCTGCAGTCTGCACATTCCACTCCGGACAGATTCCCAAACCTCTCTGGACAATATGGAGCAGCTCCGCTCAGCGTCTGACCCTGAAGAGACTGAAAAGAGGAGCAGCTCCACCTTTATTAGCACCACCACCCCAACAGCAGCCTGTAAGTAGCAGCCATGCTGTGTGATTGTATCCGTGTGTGCCGGTTGGAGCAGATCATCTTAAACTGAGAGCTCCATAGTGAGGATCAACTTTAATCTACTGTGTGTTGGTGTCCAGATGGAGCCAGTAGCTAGCACAGGGAACGTTAGTGACTAGCATTAGCTCCAAGTAACTAGCATAGCTAACTAAATAGTATGAGGGCGGAGCTTATTTACACAGAGACTCATTTTATTTAGTCTGTTTCCACATGGTCCTTCTGTGTGGTCATCGCGGGTAGTGTCTTGCTGTAAACCAACCAATCAGAGCAGAGCTCATCTAAATATTCATGAGGACCTCACCAAAAACAGGAAATGGCTGGTTTTATTGTAGGACCAGATCATAGAATGGAAATGAGCACACTGTAGAACATTCTTTGCCTTCTCTGTAGATTGAGAGATTAAAAGAGTATGCTGTGCGCCTAGGCGGCCAAAACCATCAACGTCCGGTTTGTTTCACTGCTACAGTCGACAGCAATAGCTGGGAAAATTGAACTCTTGACAGAACACTCCATTGACCGCTACGGTACGCTCCTGTTGCCTCTGGCGGTGCAGAATTTTTCAAAACGTTGTCCGGTTTGCTGTTGGCTGTCTGTGTTGCTTTTAGGTCGAGAGCACTGCTCCACATATAAAGTGGAAGGTGAATGACTGCAGTGCTCAGGAGCTCAGAAACGAGGAGGAGGTGTGGATGGAAATTATTGAGAGGAGGAGCCAGAACAGTCACAGCCTTGGTCATCACTGTCAGGGCAAATATCCAGGTACGGTATGAGCTGGACACTGAGCCTGAGGGCCTGGACACAATACACACTGGGGTAGAGGTAGAATCAATCGGATCATGTGTAAAATTGCACATGAGCTCCCTCACTCACCGCTGACGGTCAGATCCTAATGAAACATTGGTGCTACTTTAGAATAGGGCTTCCCATATGGGGGGTTTATTAATGGTGTAAAAGGCATGGTTATGAATTAGGTTATAAACACATCATGTGTTAAATTAAATGGTCTTAATCTAAAACCTAACTTTACCCAACAATTACCAACCCTTATCCTTACCCTAATCTCAACCCAAACTCTGAACTCAACTCTAACACTAACCTCAAACCCAATCCTAATCTAAATCCAAAACCTAATCCTAGTTCTAACCCAAATTTCAACTCAACTCAAACTCAATTTCAACTCAGAACTGAATCCTAACTGTAACCTCACCTCAACCTGAAACCCAATTATAATTTTAGCCTTTACCTCAACCCAATCCCAACAGTAATCTCAATCCAAAATGTAATTCTAACCTTTACCTTAACCCAAAACCCAATTCAAACCTTAATCTCAATCCAAAACATCAACCTAACCTGTACCTCAACTCAGTCCAAAACCTTATCTCTAACCCTAAAACCAAATCCAAACTACCTCAATCTAAAAAGTAATTCTAACATTAACTCAAAACCAAATCCTAACCTAACCTCAACCCAATCCCAATCCAAAACTCAACCCCGCAACCTAATTCCAACCCTAATCTCAACCTAAAACCTCATCCAAAACCTATTGCTAACCCTTACCTCAACCTAAAACCCAGTCCTAACTTAAATCTAAAACCTAATCCTCACCTTCACCCTTACTGCAAAATCCACTCTTAATCCAAAACTCAACCCAAAAACCTAATTCTAACCATAACCTTAACCCAAACCCCAAACCCAATCCTAATATCAATCCAAAATGTCATCCTAATCATAACTCTCACCATTACCTCCACCCACAATGTAATCCTAACCTCAGTCCAAAACCTACTGCTAATTCTACTGCTAATCCTTACCTCAACCCAAAACCCTAAAATCTAATTTAAATCTCAAACCTAGTCCTAACCCTCACCCTTACCCCAACCCAAAATCCAATCTAATCCAAAACTCAACCCAAAACCAAATTCTAACCCTAACCTTAACCCAAAACCCAAACCCAATCCTAAACTCAATCCAAACTGTAATCCTAATTATAACCTTCACCATTACCTCCATCCAAAACTCAATCCTAACCCTCACCCTTATCTCAACCCAAAATCCAATCTAATCCAAAACTAAACCCAACACCAAATTCTAACCTTAACCCAAAACCCAAGCCCAATCCTAAACTCAATCCAAAATATCATCCTAATCCTAACCCTCACCATTACCTCCACCCAAAACCCAACCCTAACCAGGTCTACATGCTTAAATGCCTTGATGTGCTGCAATGTGATTGGCTGATGAGATATTTGGGTTACGGATCTTTCCCAATGAAGTGGCTGGAGCATGTAGCTTCATGCAGGGTTCCAGAAAGTTTCTCCAATTAAAGCCGGCCTAAGGCTTCACGAGGCTGGGAAAGTAGCGAGCCATTTCACCCCATTCACCATCTCAAATTGGATTTATGCCGTTTCAGAGGGACTGGGGGGTTAATTGGAAAGGTCTGCTGGACCACCTTCCCATAGTAGACCCCATTTGTCAAGGAAAAAGCAAAACAAAAACTGGATGAATTCACAGAACGCAGCTAAACAAAGCCAAGCCAACATTAAACAGCGCTTCCAGGTGGGAGTAAACATCAGTTGGTGAGGAACGTGCGGTAGCATGATTGATGGCGTCCAGCTGCATTCATTTCCATGTGTTTTCCCAGCTGAGAGTCCGCCGAGCTGGCCAGCGCGATCTCATGTTTTATTGGAACTCTCGGCCGGCCTCCTGCCTCCACCCTGGCAGCTTCCCCTACACCATCGACAGGAATCAAGGACACGCTTGGCCCCTGACAAATCAGCATTGGCAAACGCACTGGGTGTGAAACACATCGCTGTCCACACTCTGTCAATATTGCCAAGCGGAGCCGAGCTAGCGTAGCCTATAGCTGAAGGTTAGATACGTTGTTAGTGTTGCACTATCCTAAAGCGCCATAAATATGAATGAGAAATGATCTGTGGCATCCAGACGGGAGCTGTTGTTTACACTCAGATGTCATTGGGGAGGAAATGGAAGGGTTTCAGCTAATGTAGGATTAGCTGGAAATCCTAAGCCACGGCTTAATCATTACTGGAGCTGCTTATAGCGCCTCGGTGCTCCCTAAAATATCTTCAGACTGGAAACGCACTACGGCAAACTTACCGGGTTCAGCTGTGCACGTTAGGTTTTGGATAAGGGTGAGGGTTAGGATTAGGTTTTGGGTGGAGGTAATGGTGAAGGTTATAATTAGGATTACGGTTTGGATTGAGTTTAGGATTGGGCTTGGGTTTTGGGTTAGGGTTAGAATTTGGTTTTGGGTTGAATTTTGGATTAAGAGTGGATTTTGGGTTGGGGTAAGGGTGAGGTAAGGATTAGCAGTAGGATTTGGATTATGGTTAGGATTGGGTTTTGGGTTGTGGTAAAGGTGAGAGTTATGATTAGGATGACGTTTTGGATTGAGATTAGGATTGGGCTTGGGTTTTGAGTTGAGATTAGGGTGAGGGTTAGGATTGGGTTTTGGGTGGAGGTAATGGTGAAGGTTATTAGGATTACAGTTAGGATGGAGTTTAGGACTGGGCTTGAGTTTTGGGTTAAGGTTAAGGTTAGAATTTGGTTTTGGGTTGAGTTTTGGATTAAGATTGGATTTTGGGTTGGGGTGAGGGTTAGAATTAGGTTTTAGACTTGAGTTAGATTTTAGGGTTTTGGGTTGAGGTAAGGATTAGCAGTAGGTTTTGGATTGAGGTTAGGATTGGGTTTTGGGTTGTGGTAAAGGTGAGAGTTATGATTAGGATGACATTTTGGATTGAGATTAGGATTGGGCTTGGGTTTTGGGGTAAGGTTAGGGTTAGAATTAGGTTTTGGGTTGAGTTTTGGATTAAGAGTGGATTTTGGGTTGCGGTAAGGGTGAGGGTTAGCAGTAGGTTTTGGATTGAAGTTAGGATTGAGTTTTGGGTTGTGGTAAGGGTGAGTTATGATTAGGAAGACGTTTTGGATTGAGATTAGGATTGGGTTTAGGTTTATGTTGAGATTAGGATTGGTTTTGGGTTTTGGGTTGAGATTAGGGTTGGAATTAGGTTGTGGGTTGAGTTTCGGATTGGGTTGAGGTTAAGTTAGTAAGGGTTAGATTATCATTGGGTTTTGGGTTGAGGTTACAGTTAGCGCTAGGCTTTGGGTTGAAGTTCGGGTTAGAATTACGTTTTGAATTGAGATTACAGTTTTTGGCCAAAGCCGTAGAAACTCCCCGTATCTACAACACTCACTGTCCACCACATCAACTCCACCGACCGTATAGGACACTCAGTAGGTATACAGGTCCAGACTGTAGTCCATCTGTTTCTCTGTATACTGTATTACCCTGTTCTTCAATGGTCAGGACCCCCACAGGACCACCACAGAGCAGGCATGATGTGGGTGGTGGATCATTCTCAGCACTGCATGTGAATATCTACTAGTGGCAGTTGTCTGGAAGAGGTGATGTCCTGGATGAGGGGGATTTAGCCGGGACGTGTCCTCAGCCCCCTGCTGGTGTAGATGTCCTGAGGCGCTGGCAGGTTACATCCAATAAGCTGCTCTGCCGTCCTTATTATGTGCTGGAGTTTGGCTTGTGCCTGTGAGATAGAGGGACCAAGCCAGATGGTTATGGATGACGTGGGGACGGACCCGATGACCGCTGTGTAGCACTGGATCGTCAGGGTCTTGGGCAGGTTGAATCTGGCGAGGATAATGAACTGAAACTTCGTGTCTAATTAACGATCTAAACCTCGCAGTAAGATGATGGCATATGCCAGGTCGCTGCAAGCCGCTTCGCAGAGCTCGGCGGACGGATGAAAGAGTGAATGAGATGTACAGGCAGAGAAATGAAGGCGCTCTTAAAATTGGGCTACCGATTGCAGAGTCCCTAAGTAAGGCATACGTATGCACAGGCACAGACACACTTACAGACACTTACGCCGGCTATATGCCTTAAAATGGCCTGGACACTCCATTTCCTGCGCTCTCGTTAGCTGGACAGTAGTTCATTATCTTTCTCTACAAGACACTGGGCCTCATGCTGCTCGGCCATCTTGAAGTGTCGGACTGAAGAAACCTGAGCTATAAAAATCCAGCACGTGTCTGAACGGTATCTGACAGAGTGCTGTTGGAAACGTGAGGGGTCTCCTCACTTGTACAGCTTAACACCGCTAGTTACAGGATCCTAGCTATAAAAAAGTACCAGCAGGAGACGTGTCTGCACAGTTAGGGTATCTGACAGGAGTGTACTGTTGGAAACGTGAGACCATCACTCACCCAGGTCTCCTCACTTGTACAGCTTAACACCGCTAGTAACCTTACAGGACCACTCCTATGTACAGTAGACCACTTCTTAAGCACCACTAACACCAAGAGACCAACTCCCAGTACAGTGAGATCAGACCGCTAACACCACAGAAGCCATCACTCACCCAGTACAGTTAACTAACTAACACCACCAGGAGACCATCACTCTCCCAGCACAGTTAGGGTCAGACCACTAACACCACCCGCACAGCGAGGATTGGACCATCACTCTCCACTGAGAGACCATCACTCACAGTTAGGGTCAGACCACTAACACCACCAAGGAGACCAGGGTCACTCTCCCTAGTACAGTGATAGACCACTAACACCATTAAGTGTCAGACCACTAACTAACCACACTGAGAGACCATCACTCACCCAGTACAGTGAGGATTGGAAAACTAACACCAAGAGACCATCACTCACCCAGTACAGTTAGGGTCAGACCACTACCAGGAGTCACTCAAGATCAGACCGACCACTAACACCACTCACCCAGTAGGTCAGACGCCATCACATCACCAGTACAGTTAGGGTCAGACCACTAACGCCACCAAGAGGGTAACCTAGTACAGTGTTGATCAGACCACTAACACCATTAAGTGACCATCACTCACCCCGCACAGTGAGGATTGGACCACTAACACCACTAACCTGATACCACACAGAGAGACCATCACTCACCCAGTACAGTGAGGATTGGACCACTAACACCAAGAGACCATCACTCAGCCAGTACAGTGAAGATCAGACCGCTAACACCACTAAGAAGCCATCACTCACCCAGTACAGTTAGGGTCAGACCACTAACACCACCAGGAGACCATCACTCACCCAGTACAGTTAGGGTCAGACCACTAACACCACTAACCTGAAACCACACTGAGAGACCATCACTCACCCAGTACAGTGAGGATTTAACACCAGGGACCATCACTCAGTACCACTACCACTAACACCACCAGGAGACCATCACTCACCCAGTACAGTTAGGGTCAGACCACTAACACCACCAGGAGACCATCACTCACCCAGTACAGTTAGGGTCAGACCACTAACGCCACCAGGAGACCATCACTCACCCAGTACAGTTAGGGTCAGACCACTAACGCCACCAAGAGACCATCAGTAACCTAGTACAGTGTTGATCAGACCACTAACACCATTAAGTGACCATCACTCACCCCGCACAGTGAGGATTGGACCACTAACACCACTAACCTGATACCACACAGAGAGACCATCACTCACCCAGTACAGTGAAGATCAGACCGCTAACACCACAAAGAAGCAATCATTCACCCAGTACAGTTAGGGTCAGACCACTAACACCACCAGGAGACCATCACTCACCCAGTACAGTTAGGGTCAGACCACTAACGCCACCAGGAGACCATCAGTAATCTAGTACAGTGTTGATCAGACCACTAACGCCACCATCACTCACCCCGCACAGTGAGGATTGGACCACTAACACCACTAACCTGATACCACACTGAGAGACCATCACTCACCCAGTACGGTGAGTTAGGGTCAGAGCACAGTTAGGGTCAGACCACTAACACCACCAGGAGACCATCACTCAACCAGTACAGTTAGGGTCAGACCACTAACGCCACCAAGAGACCATCACTCACCCAGTACAGTTAGGGTCAGACCACTAACACCACCAGGAGACCATCACTCACCCAGTACAGTGTTGATCAGACCACTAACACCATTAAGTGACCATCACTCACCCCGCACAGTGAGGATTGGACCACTAACACCACTAACCTGATACCACACTGAGAGACCATCACTCACAGTGAAGATCCAGCTACAATCATTCACCCAGTACAGTTAGGGTCAGACCACTAACACCACCAGGAGACCATCACTCACCCAGTACAGTTAGGGTCAGACCACTAACGCCACCAGGAGACCATCACTCACCCAGTACAGTTAGGGTCAGACCACTAACGCCACCAAGAGACCATCAGTAACCTAGTACAGTGTTGATCAGACCACTAACACCATTAAGTGACCATCACTCACCCCGTACAGTGAGGACCACACTCACCTCACTCACCCAGTACAGTGAGGGTCAGACCACTATCACGCCAGCACAGGGAGACCATCAGGAGTAATCACTCAACCAGTACAGTGACCACTTGATCAGACCACTAACGCCACCAAGAGACCATCAGTAACCTAGTACAGTGTTGATCAGACCACTAACACCATTAAGTGACCATCACTCACCCCGCACAGTGAGGATTGGACCACTAACACCACTAACACCACACACATCAACCCAGTACAGTGAAGATACCGCTAACACACAAAGAGCAATCATTCACCCAGACAGTTAGGGTCATCACTCACCAGGAGACCATCACTCACCCAGTACAGTGAGGATCAGACCACTAACGCCACCACTAACATCACAACCCAGTACAGTTAGGGTCAGACCACTAACGCCACCAAGAGACCATCAGTAACCTAGTACAGTGTTGATCAGACCACTAACACCATTAAGTGACCATCACTCACCCCGTACAGTGAGGATTGGACCACTAACACCACTAACCTGATACCACACTGAGAGACCATCACTCACCCAGTACAGTGAGGTTCAGACCACTAACACCACCAAGAGATCACTCTCCCAGCACAGTTAGGGTCAGACCACTAACACCACCAGGAGACCATCACTCAACCAGTACAGTTAGGGTCAGACCACTAACGCCACCAAGAGACCATCACTCACCCAGTACAGTTAGGGTCAGACCACTAACACCACCAGGAGACCATCACTCACCCAGTACAGTGAGGATCAGACCACTAACACCACTAACCACAGAACTAACGAAGACTAAACTAACACTGTTGCGGTGTTCACATGTTTGCGGTAGATGGATGACGGCAGTCTAGATATTCCATTATTTCTACGGAGCTGACACGGAAACTCTACCCTGCTACCCCGTCTACCCCGTCAGCATCCCACTGAGCCCAGAATGTTCCAGCAGGAGTTCAGGTTCCAGTGTAATGAACCAGATGTTGATTGATTTGGGGGGTCATGGATACCAAACGTCCAAACATCCAGTTTTTTGTTTACTCATTCATCTCCTGAGCTGTCTATCCTTATGGGCCATGGAAGGTGCCAGAGCCTATCCCAACACTCACTGGGCGAAAGGGAGGAATCACCCTGGACAGCTTGATAGTCCATCACAGGACAGGTACATACACACCTGCCCCTGGGGGGCAATTTAGCATCTCCAATTCACTTGACTGCATCTATTTGGAATTTAGGAGGAACTCCACCCAGACAGGTGGAGAACTCCACACAAAGGATTCCCAACGGCCCAACTGAGAGACAAACCCAGCAAAGTCGCCGTATGGAGCAGCTCCCCCTAGCGCTGCCACCATGCTAATGTTTGTGTGGCATAGCCTGGCAGTCAGCCCCGCCCTCAATCAGTAGCAGCCATCACCCAATCAATGATCAGTCTCAACCCTCTAAAAACCTGATTGGTCCATCTTTAGGCGTTGCATGCCAACACGCTTTGATTGGCTGGTTGATGATCATTACAGATATCCGAATCATCAGACATGTGATTTTCCCAGGTGACCAAATACTCTGTTCTTTGTTTCACGGTATTCGACCTGAAGCTTCAATGGTGCAAACTTTTCCCCAATCCACCTACCGCTCATCGTTCCGAACATTCCCGCATGTGTCACTGTTGACACTTCAACTGCACCATTCAGCACAAATTAGGGTGAGGAGGTGGGGGGTGACTCCATATTCATTTCCCGATGCTAGGTGACAGTGGATTTAATTAATCTGGGTTTAATTATAGACATATCCAGCCTCATTTCAGGGCGATGCCGCTTCTGCTCAAACACTGGCGCAGTGGTGAAAGTGTGAGGGATGATACGATGTTAATGCCGGCTCTTACTATAACCCCATAGACCTTGAAAGTAAATCGCTCGCATGCTAATATGGTAAACACCCAACAGACATCAGGCTGTGATGTGAAAGACGCTCACCTCACTCTGTGGAGACGGGAGAAGAGCTTTAAAGACATTTCAGCTGTAAGTTTCTGAAAGTCTGTCGGTAGCTTGACTTTGAACACCCACAGCGTCTTCTACTTGGGTCACACCGGCCAGCAAAACGTTCCCTTTGAGGGTCGTAATACACTGATCATCAGAACAGCTGCACCCTGGTGCGGGTGTGTTGTGAAGGAGGATAAAGGTGACCAGGATCAATAACTGGTGATAAATTTAGACTGATATGATCAATATTTATTGAGCTACACATACAGAAGTCTGTCTCTCAGTATGGCGTCGGGCCGCCGTGTTTGCTAACCCAACACGCCAGACGTCTCGGTATGGAGCTGTAGAGGTTCCTAATGGTGTCCTGTGATAATCCATCCCATGCAGCTTGAACATCCTCACACAGTTCCTGCAGATGGTGCGGTAGGGGTGGAGGTGGAGGGACACCAGGCCTTCTGGACGGTGTGACAACAAATCGTTTATCTTGGTGCTGACCACGGTGCCTCCACACACAGATTCGTTGGGCGTCTCCACCAAGACTAAAGCGGGACTCGTCACTGAAGATGACCCGCTGCCATTCTGAGTCACTCCATGGCAGTCTGGTACGACACCACTGCAGTCTTTGGTGACGGTGACGTGGTGTTAAGGACAGTCATGGTAACAGTCTGTGTGCATGTAGTCCTGCGTGGTGCAGCCGTCTGCCGATGGTGCGGCACTAACAGGAGGACTCATGGAGGACACCACGGCTCGCTGGAGGTCTGTAATGGTGGCTGTTGGGTCAGTCAGGGACAGAGATAAGACTCGTCCATGCACGAGCAACAGCTGGGGTTGGATTGGGCATGTACAGGACAAGTTCCTGGATGTAGGCCACATCAACGTTTAGACACTCTTAGATCAACGAATTGTGCATTTGGGCCAGATTTGGTGGCTATGTAGCTGACGTAGCTAAGAATTAGAACAATGTTTGTCACCCAAAAGCTTTTAGGTAGCCTGAGTTTGGAAAAATCCTTTCCCACGTAGCTCCAGAGCTGAACCTATAGAAGCCAGCCTTAGCTCTGGAGCATGTCTGGGCTGATGGAGTGCGGTTGGGCTAGGGGGGAGTGATTTAATAATGATTTATTTATGATTTGTTGTACTGCAGGCTAAGATATCCTCAGGATCTTGACAGTGACTAATGTTGTATTGTAATACTGTAAGCTCTTGAGTATACTCAGTGTGCAGATGGCAAATAACTAGACCGTATCGTGGATGGCTCTGAGAGAAGAATTACACGGCGTGAACCTCAGCACGACTTGGAAATCTGAAATAATTGATGATATGGTCTTAATGTTGTGGGTGAGGCTTACGCTTCATTCATATATACATGGGCACCAACTGTAGGGGGCTTGTGGGGTCGTAGATCGTTTGGGAGGGTTCACCACTGTTCTGAGTTTTCACTGTGGCCTGTGCCCAGAGCCTAGTTGTGCCACCCCGACCATAGTCCCCACTGCAGTCCCCACTGTTGAGCTTTCTATTTACCTGGAGTCCAGCAGGGGGCAGTCCCACTTCTGACACCAGTGTCATGTAGGTCTGACGAAGAATGTAATTGTAGGTACAGTGTAAGTACCTACACTCTGCTGCCATCAGTATTCGCTCGTCTGAGTTTCCTCGCATAGGAACCTGAGCTACATCCCATTCTTAATCCATAGGGCCTAGTATGATGCTCCACCCTTTACAGCTATAGCAGCTTCAGCTCGTCTGGGAAAAGCTGGTGCATTGGTGAGGTCAGACACTGATGTTGGACGAGAAGGCCTGGCTCTCAGTCTCCGCTCTAATCCATCCCAAAGGGTGTTCTATCGGGTGGAGGTCAGGACTCTGTGCAGGCCAGTCCAGTTCCTCCACCCCAGACTCGCTCATATGTCTTTATAGAGCTTGCTCTGTGCACTGGTGTGTGGTCATGTTGGAACAGGAAGGGGCCGTCCCAAAACTGTTTGGAGGTCTGTAGTTGATTGGCCGCTCCACGATGTTCGGCTCAGCATCCGCTGTCATTCCCAGTCTCTCCCACTGTGTTCTAATCCCACTGACAGTGGACTGTGGAATATTTAGTAGGAGGGAATTTCACCACTGGACTTGTAGCACAGGTGGAGCATCCTATCACGGTACCACGCTGGAGTTCACTGAGCTCCTGAGAGCGACCCATTCTCTCACTAACGTCTGTAGGAGCAGTCTGCATGTCTAGGTGCTCGGGTTTATACACCTGTGGCCATGGAAGTGATGGGAACACCTGAATTCAATGATTTGGATGGGGGAGGGTATATTTTTGGTCCCCTGTGACTGAACCATACCTAATAGGATGTAGTACCACCACGAGCACCAATAACAGCTGGGACTGGAGTGTTCAGACTTGATCAGCTGGGGCAGATTTGGTGGAGGCCTTCCCTGGCACAATTCCGAGGAGAATTCCCTGTAGACTGGGACTTTCCCACTCCTGGTAGACCCACGCTTCCATACACCTGCAGATTCAGCTACTTCCTTCACACTATGGTCTTTGGCCACGCCCACATGCAGTCACTCCCTTTAGCCAATC
>JAMWET010005100.1:27500-67500 GCA_024036415.1 Prochilodus magdalenae
TGTCTATGGCTGCACTGATGGTTACACGACATTCACTTCTATGGATGCACTGAGCCCAATGCCATTGGTACATGACATTCATATCTATGGGTGTACCAGGTTCAGTTCCATACATTCATTTCTATAGTTATGCTACACCAGTTAGTTATGCTCCACTAAGGTTACATGATATCTACTTCCATGGCTGCACTAAACTTGATGCTATTGTTACATGACATTCACTTCTATGGGTGCGTTTGAGCCATTGCCTTGTTTAAACAACATCCACTTCTATGGCTGCACTGAGCCCAATGCTATTGTCACATGGCATTCATTTCTATGGCTGCACTGAGCCCAATACCATGGTTACACTGGTGTCTATGGCTATGCTACATCCATTTATTTCATTGTGCTGGAACCATAGACTAAATGTGATTACGTGACAGGCATGGATGCAGGGAAATATTCAAAACTATCAACCAGAAGAAAACACTGTGAGTAATTTGGTCAGTGCAAAAGATTCCTTGATATCTACACATTACCTAACAAGTAAACTCATTTCAGGGAAACTCGTTCTTCAAATCACAGTAGCCATGAAGCGGAGCATCAGATGTACATACCAAAAACATTAGCAGGTGGCTGCTGTCTGATCACCACACTTGCCAACATATAGACCTTGAAATAATGGGAGATAATGGGACATTCCCACGAGAATGATGGGGCTATAAATCCCTGCGGGGTGTGAGTGACGGGATCCATAGATTGGGAAGAGGTGCTACAGTGCAGGGAATGTCTCGTTCCATGTGTGGAAAATGGCTCCAGAGCAGATGTTAATGATTGGCTAAAAGGAGGGAATGCATGTGGGCGTGGCCAAAGACCATAGTGTGAAGGAAGTAGCTGAATCTGCAGGTGTATCCCAGTCTACAGGGAAGGCATCCACCAAATCTGGAACCAACTGGCCAATTCTCTGATGTGAGAGTGTTTGAACACTGATGTGGCTACATCCAGAACCAGTACATGCCTGATCCAGTTGATATTTGTGGTGGTGGAGGGATTACACAGTGTTAGGTATGGTTGAGTCCGGTGAGCTTATTCTCCCTGCTGCATCAGTGCGGCTGTAATTTTGCGAGGAACACCTAATTCGCCGGTTTAGCGTACCGTTTGAGGTGGTCGACCGTGGTCAAGCAAACAGCCGAGCTGACATTTACCTCCTTTAAGCCTCTGTGACGGGCAGAGCCGGTGTAATAGGCCAGAACGTCCGTCCTATCATCTCGGGGTGCTTTGATCAACAGACACAATCTCCTCCGCTTGGCCTCCCGCAGCACATAATCAATCTCAATAATACATGACTCGTGTCCCACAACACATAAATGATTAACGCTCCCCACAGCGGATTAGCCACGGCCCCTATATCACAGGCTCACCGCTCTGTTTCTGTTCACATGCTCATACAGGATGCAGGTACACCATAACACCCGACGTATTCACTCCCCCATCCACATCGTGGAATCCAGGTGTTCCAGTCACTTCCATGTCCACAGGTGTATAAGACCGAGCACCTAGACATGCAGACTGCTCCTACAGACGTTAGTGAGAGAACGGGTCGCTCTCAGGAGCTCAGTGAACTCCAGCGTGGTAGCGGGATAGGATGCTCCACCTGTGCTACAAGTCCAGTGGTGAAATTCCCTCCTACTAAATATTCCACAGTCCACTGTCAGTGGGATTAGAACACAGTGGGAGAGATTGGGAACGACAGCAACTCAGACGCAATGGTAGACCACGTACAATGACAGAGCAGGGTCAGCGGATGCTGAGGGTCATAGGTCACAGAGGTCACCGACTTCACTACAGAGTCCATCACTACAGACCTCCAAACTTCATGTGTCCTTCAGATCAGCTCAGGAACAGTGTGTAGAGCTTCATGGAATGGGTTTCCATGGCGAGCAACTGCATCCCAGCCTTACATCACCAGGCGGAGTGCAGAGCGTGGAACGCAGTGGTGTAAAGCTCCGCCCCTGGACTCTAGAACAGTGGAGGCCAAGGGCGGAGTGACCAATCACGCTTCTCCATCTGGCAGTCCGATGGACGAGTCTGGGTTTGGTGGTTGCCAGGAGAACGGTATGGTGTTTATGGTGTGGGGGTGTTGTTTAGGAGTTGGGATCCTGAAGCCATATTGTTTTCTAATAGGTGTGTGGTCAATTTTTTATTTATTTATTTATTTATTTTATTTCAATCCATTCATCCATGGTGGAGGGATACGTGCTGCAGGGTGCTGTGAGGCCAAATAGTGCCCCAAACAATACGTGGTTTAATCATGATCAGCAGTCCATATAAATATCGGCCCTTGCTTACCGTGAAACTTGAACCATTAGCACGTCTCGCCATGTCCAACCTACCCACCAAGTTTCATTCCAGCCTGTCGATCCCTTCTGGGTGCAGCGATATGAAATATGATGAGCGTATAATGAATGATGTAACTAATCAGGTCGTATTTATAGCAGTAGCACAATAACGAGCGAGGGCTAAAAGCTAAAGGCTAAGATTTATCTAATGACAGCTCGCGGGCTAATAATAATATTAGGTGTGCGGTATGTGCTCAAGGATTCAGAAAGGAAAGGTCAGATTTTGCATTCCCACCCCTCCGTCTCCGTCCCACCGTGGACAGGCTGCATAATTGCGCGCTGGACGAGAGCGACCTGGGTGTCGGTGGCGAAGACTCCCCTCCCTGATACGTCCTATCAGCTTCACACAGGAAGCGGCCGGGTTAAGTGTTTAATGACTGCTTGTCCGCACTCCAAGATTAATTGACTGTGGACGGGGTGAGATAAAGAAAGACAATTAAAGCTACAGAGACCCTCTCGGAGGACCACTGTATCCGGCTGCCTGCCAGGATCGCTCTAAGCCCCCAGTGCGGTTCTAAGCCGGTCCTTAATTTCTCCATTCGGCTAGGCTGCTGGAATATGCGCCGCCGCAATTAATGGATCTTAAGAGACGCGTGTGTAAACTCTCTATCCACCTTTGACTCGGTGGCCACTTTATTGGAAACGGAATTGGATAGTGCCTTTGATCTAGATCTTTAATCTGGGTGACCATTAAGAGACCTTAATCAGAAAAGTGCATTTCCTGGAGGAAGAACGTGGAATGGTTGCACAGCGTTAGTGGTTACTACTTCCTGTTGGGCTGTTGCTGGGATGTGGTTGCTATGGGAGGAATGAGGGATGAATAAACGACATATAGTGAAGCTGCATGGAAGACGTTTCTAGCATGGTGCTCCCCCTTGTGGCCCGTGTCTCGTTCCATGTGTGGATAACGCTCCAGAGATTCAGCTACTTCCTTCACACTATGGTCTTTGGCCACGCCCACATGCAGTCCCTCCTTTTAGCCAATCATTAACATCTGCTCTGGAGACATTTTCCACACATGGAACGAGACATTCCCTGCACTGTAGCACCTCTTCCCAATCTATGGATCCCGTCACTCACACCCCACAGGGATTTATAGACCCCATCATCCTCGTGCAGCGCCATCTGCAGGAGGCTGAAGGTACTACCACCTTAAACACACAAGGGGACCCATTATTTCAAGGTCTATATGTTGGCGAGTGTGGTGATCAGACAGCAGCCACCTGCTAATGTTTCTTCATCATGGTCCCATAGACTCCCATTCATTTTCACCCCCCTTCCAACTCTATTGGCTCCTTTAATCTACAGCCACCAAACCGCATGTACGCACTCAGGGCAGATCACCGAACTCTAACCATACTGGCCTGCTCTCCTCTATGTGTGGTTTATTCATCCCTCCTTCCTCCCATAGGCTCCCATTCATTTTAGCAACACCCTAGCAACCAGGATCAGCTGTGCACTTCCTCTGCCTAGTGGCTGTTAGACACGATGTGCTAGCTCCAGGGGTCTACCGGTGGGAGAGGTTTCCCTCTGCTGGGCAGGAGAGAGGAAGCGCTCCTCTCGGAGGCTGATGGGTGTTCCTGCGTTCTGCTCCGGATGACAGGGTGCGGTTGATCTGTGATGAATTGCCGTCTCCCGCTCCGCAGATGGATAAAACTGTTTCCAGCTCCTGATTCACAAATTTGCACAAATCATTTATCCGGAGCTGCCGGTGACCTTTGTGCCGCGGGTTTCCGCTGCGTTTGTTCCATTACCTCTTTAAGACCTTTACTAATGTCACCGCTCCCCCGCCTCCACCCCGCGACGGAGACTGTGACGGATGAAATGTTTTTATTGCGCTCGTGCGCTCAGGGCCGCCCCGGCGCAGGGTGACGTCATAGCGGTTTAACTCCAGACCAGCTTTTCTTCTCCTTCACTCAGCTGTCCATCACTGCACGCCCTACATACAGCAGTGCAGCTCGGATTCAGTCCGGATCAATACAGAGATTACACACAGCTCTCGCTCTTTCTTTATCTCTCTCTCTTTTATCTCTCTCTTTCTCTCTGTCTCTCCCTCTCTCTCTTTTATCTCTGTCTTTCTTTCTCTCTGTTTACCTCTCTCTCTTTATTGCTCTCTCTCTATTTTTCTCTCTCTTTTTCTTTACCTCTCGCTACCTTTCTCTTTTAGCTCTCTTTCTCTTTACCTCTCTCTCTCTCTCTCACTACCCCCACTCTCTCTCTCTTTACCTCTCTCTCTCTTTCTCTCACTACCCCCCATTTCTCTTTCTCTCTCTCTCTGTCTCTCTATTTCTTTACCTCTCTCTCTCTCTCTCTCTCTCTCTCTCACTACCCCCACTCTCTCTCTATCTCTCACTACCCCCCTTTCTCTCTCTCTCTCTCTCTCTCTATATTTCTTTACCTCTCATCTTTCTTTCTCCCTCTCTTTATCTCTCTTTACCTTTCTCTTTTTCTCTCTGTCTCTTTACCTCTCTCTACATATCTCTCTCTATGTCTCTCTCTGTCTGTCTCTTTACCTTTCTTTTTCTCTTTCTTTTTGTTCATCTCCCACTCTCTGCCTTACTCTCAATCCCTCCCTCTTTCATCCTCTCAAATTACTGTTCCATCTGTTTCTCTCCTTTCTCATTACTTCTCTCTCTATCTCTATCTCTCTATCTCTCTTTCTCTATCTCTATCTCTATCTCTGTCTCTCTCCCCATCCCTCTCTCTCTCTCTCTCTCTCTCTCTTTCAAAATGATTCGTTGATAAAGACTCTGGTGCAGGAGTACTCAGCCCTGTTGAAGATGACCCCAGAGCCACCATCACTCCTGACCTGCAGGCCTGAGCGGAGGGGCTGAGTATGTACCTGAGCCCAGTCTGTGGTAAACGGCTGAATGCTGAGTGTGACCGGAGAACAGGACTGGCTGTGTCTCTGTGATGTTAAACCCGAGTGGAGAGTGCTGTTCGAGTGAAGAGAGTGGCAGACCTGCAGTGGAGGGTTTTACACGGGACTGTTTCTGTGAATCGCTTTATCTCGGTTTTAAACCGGGGGGTCCGGAATGTCTTTTGTTTTCAGAGGGAAACTGTGTTTCACGCCTTCCTGCCCCGTGTCAGGCTGTGTCCCCTGTTTGGTGTTTTAACCGCGGGTTTAATTCTCGTGATTTTTACTGCACACACTTTCATCCTTGGTCAGCTGATTCATTTTACTCTTGCTCCGCCCAAACGGCCAGTGTACATCAGTCGGAGAACCCGTGTGGCAGAGGCAGCTGACTCTGAGGTGGCGACGTTTACCGGGTTGGTTAATTCCAAGGTTTTAGATTGAAATGTTTAAGTGCATGTCTGATTTGTAGACTTGTTCTGGTGTGGTGCTGTGGGGGTGGTGGGTGGTTGGGTGGTGTGCTCGGTCTTAGAAGGTGAGCTCTGCTTCGCACCTGAGTTTAGTTATTACACACCCAATGCTCCAATCTCTTATTTATTATTTGGTTAATTTCTGATTATTTATTGCTTTCGTAATTGGGGATGCCCCGATCCAGCTTTTCCAGTTCCGATACCAGCACATATACATAAACAGCATATCTGTGGATACCCGATATGGATCCGAAACCATTTTGGATTATTCAGCCGAATACTTCATGTTGGAGGGATGTACGGCACCAGAACTGCCACAAACACTACTTCACTAAGATGACTCGTACAGCTGACTCTCTGACTCGCTCCATACTGCTGTTCCTGTTCATAAGTCTACTGTAAGGTCTTGGGTCCCTACAGATCCACCTCCGGCCACTTGGGGGAGATAAAGGCTGACCAATGAGCAATTATGCGGCTAACGCTAACACCTGCAGCTCACGCTACTTAAGCCTGTGAGTGCCTGTCCTTGGTTGCTCAGTATTGAGTTCACGGTGCCACATGCACCACTTAGCTCACCTCCTAGCTGGCCTGTGCTCACAGCGACCAAGGTTCGAGCCTTGCTGCGGTGCGACAGGTCCCCGTTACATCTACAGGCACCCGCAAACATGCTATTGGCTGCAAAGCATACATCGCAAACGTATTAAAGTGGGGATTGGCCTAATTATCCGATAATAATAATAATAATAATAATAATAGTAATAATAATAATAATATATTATTCTTGTATAGCGCTTTTCACAAACCCAAAGTCGCTTACAATTGATTAGTCGAGATAGAGGTGCACAGACACATTAATAAAAGCACATACATACAAGTGGACAGTAGACAATATGAGCATGATCGTTTAAGAGAGCGGGTTTAGTCTTGGTGCAGGTTGTAGGCGAGTGTGAAGAGAGATGTGTTTTCGGATTAGATTTAAATACAGAGAGGGAGTTGGACCGCTTGACCAGGACTGGGAGAGAGTCGAGGAGCAAGTCTGGAAAATGCTCGGTCACCAAAGCCGTGCAAGTTGGATGGAGGAATTGTAAGTAGCCCAGAAGAAGATCAGACAGGTAAGAAGGAGAGATCCGACAGGTGAGAAGGAGAGATCAGACAGGTAAAAGGAGAGATCAGACCGGTGAGAAGGAGAGATCAGACCGGTGAGAAGGAGAGATCAGACAGGTGAGAAGGAGAGATCAGACAGGTGAGAAGGAGAGATGAGACCGGTGAGAAGGAGAGATGAGACCGGTGAGAAGGAGAGATCAGACGGGTAAGAAGAAGAGATCAGACAGGTGAGAAGAAGAGATCAGACAGGTAAGAAGGAGAGATCAGACAGGTAAGAAGGAGAGATCAGACAGGTAAGAAGGAGAGATCAGACAGGTGAGAAGGAGAGATCCGACAGGTGAGAAGGAGAGATCCGACAGGTGAGAAGGAGAGATCCGACAGGTGAGAAGGAGAGATCAGACAGGTGAGAAGGAGAGAGATTGTTCAGAGCTGAGCAGGATAACTTTGAACTGTATGCGGTATTTTACAGGAAGCCAGTGGAGATGCTGGAGGACGGGGGTAACATGGTCATGTGAGCGGGAGAGGGTGAGGGGCGGGCAGCAGCGTTTTGGACCATCTGGAGTTTGGAAACAGAGGAAGAGTTGATGCCAGATACATGGGAAATTCTGTAGTCCAAAGGACCGGAAATGAAAGCATGAATAAGGGTTTCTGCAGCAGAGAGAGAGAGAGAGAGAGAGAGAGAGAGAGAGAGAGAGAGAGAGAGAGAGAGAGAGATGGTCTGATTTTGGCAATGTTGCTCAGGTGGAAAAAAGTAGTTCCGATATCCGATCCAGCTAATTTCATTAATATCGGAATCGTATCTGATCCTAATATCAGATTGGTGCATCCCTGTAGTCTGTTGAGAGCTTAATGGCCTGAAGTTCCTTTTACATGCTATGAAAATAATCTGGTCTGAGCTGTCAGGTCTCCTTACCTCTCTCACCCTGTCTCTCTTTCTCTACCTCTCTTGCTGTCTTTCTCCTTCTGTCACTCTTACTCTTTTTCCACCCCCCCATCACTCCCTCTGTGGTCATCAGTACCAGAGAGCACTCGGTCTGGAACCAGTCAGACTTCCTCAGTCAGCTTCATCAGGTCGCTCGTCAGTGGCGGTTAGGAAGCCTGAGCTCTGTGAGAAGCTGGTGTGGATGGGATGTGACAGATTCAGGGTCAGTGGTGGATTTTAGGCAGGAGGGGAAAAAGACTGTTGCAGGGGGAAAAGAGTGAGTCAAGCAATTACTGGCCTCATGTAGAGGGAATTAAAGCACATTCCATGTGTACTTTGATGGTCGGCACGAATGCGTGAGCCGAAGTTACACTTCAATTTATTTCCAAGGACGAGCTTGCTTTGATACGACTCCTCTGAGCCGTACCACCAGACTCCCTCGGGGGGAAACTCATTAACATGTATGTATTAAATGGACGTATAGAAAGTCCAACTTCCATCGGCTGACTTAAAGCTGTAGGGTTGCCAGATTTCCTCGTTTCTGGTGTGTCTTTTGGGTTTAAGGATTATTGTACACGGTCGAGCCACATTATGGCCACTTCCGACTTTCGATGGCGGCAGCACGTAGCTCATGAAGGAAGTCATGGTTTTGTGGCATTGGGAGTTTGAACGGTAGTCAAGTCCTGAGTCTTTGGGGTCCTAATCAGAGTCAAGTTGGGTCCCGGGGGTTTGAGTCAGATTTGAGTTGAGTCTGAAGTCTGCAGGTTTCAACACAGAGGGAGGGTTACGTTTTGGGTCTATGGGATTCAAACCAGAGTTGTGTTAGATGTTGAGTCTCCAAGGTTCAGGTCCAAGTATAGTTTTGGGACTCTGGGGTTCGAGTCAGGGTTGAGTTAAGTTCTGAATTTCAGGTTTTTGAATCAGGGTCATTTTGAATCTGAGTCATATCTCTGGGGTTCGAGTCAGAGTCCAAGCAAGACTTAAATTTTTTGGGTCAAACTTAGTCCCAGCTCTCGATTTGATTCAGAATCGAGTTGAACCTTAAGTCTTTACGGTATGAGTCACAATCAAGACACAGGTTCAAACCGAAATCAAGTCAAATCTCAAGTGTTTTGGGTTTGAGTCAGAGTAGAGTCAGAGTTGAGGGTTGAGTCTCTGGGGTTTGGATCAGGGTCATTTTGAATCAGAGACAAGTATCTGGGGTTCGAATCAGAATTGGTTCTCGAATCTCTGAGGGTCAAGCCAGGGTCCAGTTTGAGGTTTGAGTAAGAGTCCAGTCTTAAGTTTTAGGTTTGATTCAGAGTTAAAAAATTCAGAGTCAAAAAAATCAAGTCTTTGCTTTTGAATCAGAGTCAAGTCAGAGTTGAGTGCAGAGTCTCTGGGGTTCAAGTGCAAGTCCTGAGTCTCTGGAGTTCGAATCAGAGTCATGTGGAGTCAGAGTCCAGTCTCTGAATCCAGCCCAGGTTTGAGTGTTTGGGATTCAAGTCGAAGTTGAGCTGAATCTTGTGTCTCTAGGGCTCGGGTCAGAGTTGAGTTGAGCAGGTTGAGTATGATGCTTTGAAGTTTGCGTGTAAGTGAAGAGTTGAGTAAGTAAAGAGAGTTGTGGTTCAAGTTAGAGTCAAGTCTCAGGTTTGATTCAATGTCAAGTTAAATCTTAAGTTTTTGCAGCTTCATTCAAAAGCAAGTCCGGGTTCAAATCAGTTGATCTGATTATCGAGGCTTTGGGGTTTAAGTCCAAGTCCAGTCCTGAGTCTCTGGGGCCTCTCCCGTCAAGGCTTGGGTGTTTGGGATTCAAGTTGAAGTTAAGCTAAATCTTGCATCTCTAGGGCTCAGGTCAGAGTTGAGTTGCATTTGAAGTCTTTGAAGTTTGCGTGTAAATGAAGAGTTGAATCTTTGTGGTTCAAAGTCAAGTCAGGTTTGAGTCAAAATCATGTCTTGGGTTCGATCCGGAGTCCAGTTGAATCTCGACTTTTTTGCTTTTGAGTCAAAGTCAAGTCAGAGTTGAGTCAAGTCAGAGTTGAGTTAAGCAGAATTGAGCTGAATCTTAAGTCTCTGGGGCTCAGGTCAGAGATGAGTATGAAGTCTTTGAGGTTGGCATGTAAGTGAAGAGTTGAGTTTTGGGGGTCAAAAAAGGGTCCAGTCTCAAGCCTCAGCCTTGATTTAGAGTCAAGTCAAACCTCGGGTCTTTGGTTTTTAAGTCAAAGTCTAGTCAGAGTTGAATTCAGCAGAGTTGAGCTGAATCTTAAGTCTATGGGGCTCAGGTCAGAGATGAGTATGAAGTGTTTGAGGTTGGCATGTAAGTGAAGAGTTGAGTTTTGGGGGTCAAAAAAGGGTCCAGTCTCAAGCCTCAGCTTTGATTTAGAGTCAAGTCAAACCTCGGGTCTTTGGTTTTTAAGTCAAAGTCTAGTCAGAGTTGAATTCAGCAGAGTTGAGCTGAATCTTAAGTCTCTGGGGCTCAGGTCAGAGTTGAGTTGAGTATGAAGTCTTTGAGGTTGGCATGTAAGTGAAGAGTTGAGTTTTGGGGTCAAGTAAGAGTCCAGGCTCAAGCCTCAGGTTTGATTCAGAGTCGAGTCCAATCTCGGGTCTTTGGTTTTTAAGTCAAAGTCTAGTCAGAGTTGACTTAAGTGTTAAGTCTCTGGGGTTCAAGTCCAGCCCTGAAGCTCTGGGATCCGAATCAGAGTCCAGTCATGGCTTAAGCCTCAGGTGTGGTTTCAGAGTTGAGTTGAATCTCAAGTCTGTTGGGTTGAGTCTAATCTTGAGTGTTTGTTGTTCAAGTAGGAGTAAAGACAATGAAGCCTTGACTCTGACCATTAATGAGGGGGTTAAAAGGGGGCAAATCAATTGCAGACAGATTGCATAGCCCACATACTGGTAAGTGAACCTGATACAGTATTTATTGAATGCACCGCTACATATGTGGCCAGTTAGAGTATATTTTGACATTATGTAGAAAATGAATAAAAACACCTCTAAAAATTCTCTGTTAAAAATGTAACATCCAAATCACTTTCAGCTCAAATGGGTGAAAAAAAAAATGAAACAAGTCATCGGACTGAAGGCCAAGGTCTCCATTGACAGGTCTCATAATGAATTCCATTAATACATCCACACACAAAGCAGGGGAAATTAATCTATTCTCTTTAAATCCAATAAAGTTCAACAAAAGAAGCACTTAGCAAGTCAGATCACACCATTAGCCGTGAGAAAATGATCCGGAGGAGGAGGGAAAAAAAGAACGTCATGACAGTATGATCTGTTTTAGCTGGGTTCAGTGGGACAGGGTGAGACGGTAATGTATACTGGTGATGGGAACGCTCAATAAAACTCAGAAAGGAAATGATCTGGAAAACCAAGGAAACCTCCATCACTCTCAATATGACCAGGAGCTCGCGATTCCGCAGGAGACTGACGCGGGCTCGTTATCTGTCAGGACGTTTCATACCCCAAAGAGGAATATCCTGTATATGTACTATATCGTGGCTCTCCAAAGAACAACATGTATCTCCATTTCTGCTGATTTTTACTTTTGTGCATCCTTTCATCACATGAGCTGAAATTTACATTGTGTGAAAATTTACATTTACATTTATGGCATTTAGCTGACGCTCTTATCCAGAGCGACTTACAAGGGTAATCATATTACAGGTAGGTCAATGTGGTGTTAGGAGTCTTGCCCAAGGACTCTTATTGGTGTAGCTCAGCATAGTCACCTAGACCGGGAATCGAACCCCAGTCTCCCACATGTGGTGGTGGTTCCCTGGAGGGTAGTGGTGTTATCCGCTGAGCTACACCAACCACCAAAAAATAAAAATTTCATGATGAATGGAACAAAAGGAATGGTCCAAAAATGCTTGGTAAGAGGTCTGGTTCCATTGTCTTAGATTAGAATTAAATTATGTATTTGCCCTCTCTTGTAAAGTTGCCATTTTGGAGATGTATGTTTTTCTTTGACAGTCTGGTACGACACCACTGCAGTCTTTGGTGATGGTGACGTGGTGTTAAGGACAGGCGTGGTAACGGTCTGTGTACATGTAGTCCTGCGTGGTGCAGCCGGTCAAACAGCAATAAGGCCCATCTGAGCTCATGATGCTAGTATGGCATATGGTTATGTATCAGGCTGTGCATCTTATCAAAGACTAGAATCTAATCATGGCTCATCTTTCCATGCATTTCCCGGTAACACAGACACCCACTGCCAGCGGATACGGGTAAGGTTGGACCTTGTCATTTAGGTAAAGACAAGTCATGATCAGATTCCGGCCTTTGATAAGCTGTACCGCCTCATTCAGAACTATGCCATACTGGCATCACCACCTCAACTCACTTCACTGGTTCATTTAAGGAGCTCGGCACTGTTCCTTACTTCAAGCAGGGAATGAGGACATGGCGACCGGACCCTGTTCTCTACTCACAGATTTTGGGGACATGTCTGCCGAAGACGCTGAAAACCCAATAGGCCCCTTTCACATTTCTGGGTTCTCACTTTTTGGTGGTTTTGTGGTCAAACCAAAACAGCTGGGGCAGTCCTGCCTGGAGACATTTCGCCATGTTCCTCGGTGCCCGATGGAGAAGGTCTCCAATGTCAGTCAAGACATTCCTGGGATTTCCTGCATTTCGGAATAAGCACACAAGAAGATCTAAATGGATTCCGTCGATCCGAAGGGTGGAGGTTCCTAATTTAAAAAAAAAATCCTGGCGCTCATATCTGCAGCTGTCACTTTGCCAGGAGTAAGATTTCTCAATTCCTGCTCGGAGGTGATGCTGTACATGCTGCCCATCCCTTTGAAATAACTTTTAGAAGCCCAAGATTCCAGAACTCTGAATCAAGCCTGAGGCTCAAGACTGGTCTCTTAACTCCCCCAAAAACTCAACTCTTCGCTTACATGCCATCCGATCGGCTCATTCCGGAGGCTAACAGCCAGGACAAACAGGCTGAAGGCTTCTCATTCCGATTTCCTTTGCACCAGGTTTGCCCTTTTAGACCATCCGCCAGTCGCTCCCTGGAATGGAACACCCTACGCTCCCACATCCCAGACATGTTTCATCTCCCACAGATATTGGTCACTTGTGCATTGGATGCCAATCCCATGCCCACTAGCCTAAAGCACATGTGGACTGGCAGTGGGCTCTTCCTCTGTCGACTGTTGGTCCAGTTTGACAAGTGTTCAGGTTCAGCAGTAGGTCTTCTTAGGGAGAGTCTCACAGCAAATGTGTGAGCTTGGTTAGCAGTAAGCTTCACCATACTTGTTAGCACTAGCTAATGCTAACACATGAGGTCATATATTAACAGAGATGTAATGTTCTAGATAGTTCTTGTCATTTGGTACTAGACAAAGCTAACAGCTTTGGTAATATATTAACAGAGAGGTAATGTTCTAGATAGTTCTTGGCTTTAGCACCATCTAATGCTTGCAACTGAGGTAACGTGTTTTTGGAGATTTAATGTTCTGGACAGTTCTTGGCATTTAGCACTAGCTAACCTTATCAGCTGAGGCAGTATGTTAACAAATATGCAACGTTCTGGATAGTTATTGGAATTTAGCAATTGTAAACACTAACAGCTAAGGTAATATGTTATTAGAGATGTAATGTTCTAGATAGTTGTTGATGTTATTGGCACTGCAGGATCCTCAGTAACGTTAACTCTGTTAGCCTGTTAGCTGAATATCTGTAAGGTGAACTTAAGGCGAATGAGAAGGGTGGTCTGGCATCAGGATCAGAAAGAAGAACTGTTGGAACCAGCATTCATCACTAGAACTTCTTAGGGGGGGTCTCACAGCAAATGTGTGAGCTTGGTTAGCAGTAAGCTTCACTATGCTTGTTAGCACTAGCTAATGCTAACAAGTAAGGTAATATATTAACAGAGATGTAATGTTCTAGATAGTTGTTGGCATGTAGCACTAGCTAATGCCTTCAGCTGAGGCATCATATAACCAGAGATGTAATGTTCTAGATAGTTCTGGGATTTACCAGTAGTTGGGTGGAGTCAGTAGTGGCTCATTATCAGAAAGAAGAACTGTTCGGGACCAGCGTTCAGGTTCATCAGTAGGTCCTCTTAGTGGGGGTCTCACAGCAAATGTGTGAGCTTGGTTAGCAGTAAGCTTCACCATGCGTGTTAGCACTAGCTAATGCTAACAAATGAGGTTCTATATTAACAGAGATGTTCTAGATAGTTGTTGGCATGTAGCACTAGCTAATGCTATCAGCTGAGGTCATGTATTATTGGTGATGTAATGTTCTAGATAGTTGTTGGCATGTAGCACTAGCTAATGCTATCAGCTGAGGTCATGTATTATTGGTGATGTAATGTTCTAGATAGTTGTTGGCATGTAGCACTAGCTAATGCTATCAGCTGAGGTCATGTATTATTGGTGATGTAATGTTCTAGATAGTTGTTGGCATGTAGCACTAACTAATGCTATCAGCTGAGGTCATGTATTATTGGTGATGTAATGTTCTAGATAGTTGTTGGCATGTAGCACTAGCTAATGCTATCAGCTGAGGTCATGTATTATTGGTGATGTAATGTTCTAGATAGTTGTTGGCATGTAGCACTAGCTAATGCTATCAGCTGAGGTCATGTATTATTGGTGATGTAATGTTCTAGATAGTTGTTGGCATGTAGCACTAGCTAATGCTATCTAGATAGTTCTTGGAATTTAGCAGTAGTTGGGTGGAGTCAGCAGTGGCTCATTATCAGAACCAGGAACCAGGCTGTTCATCAGTAGGTGGTCTTTGTTGGGAGACTGGGAGGAAACGTGTGAGCGTGGTTAGCAGTGAGGTTCACCGCGCTAAGGAAAACGAAGCAACAGGAGAGTCTCCGTCTCTAACCGTTTACCCAGGACACCTACCGCTACAGCGTGGGCCTCTGGTTAATGAGCCTTCGTCCACTGTGGTGTGAGGCGCGTGTTAAATACGAGGTCAGCAGATCTATTTTTTCCCTCTCTGGTTGTGGAAGCTGCAGTGAAGGAGGCTAATAGATGGTGATACACCTCAGTACAACACTGTACTGGGACGTGATGCTCCCTCGCTACACCACCAGTTACATGAACTCCACTCACGCCTACATGGAGCAACACCAGCTCAGCCGCTAAGGGGGAACACCATGACTGCCTCTGGAAGAACTGAGCATCGGGATCTCATGAAATGAGTCTCCATGGCTGAGCAGCTGCACCCAAGCCTAGGATCACTATGTGAAGGCGAGTGTTGGCTGAAGTAGCGCAAAGCACCATCGCTTGAGCAGTGGAACCGTGTTCTCTGGAGTGATGGGTCATGCTTCACAGTCTGACAGTCGGATGGAGGAATCTGGGTTTGGTGGATGAATCCAGGAGAACGCTCCCTACCGGAACGCATACAGTAAAGTTAGGTGGAGGGGGATAATGGTCTGGGGGGTGGGGGTTCATGGGCTCTGACCCTTAGCTCCACTGAAGGGTGGTGTTAACGGTGCAGCACATAAAGACTTTGTACACAGTTCCATGCTTCCAGCTTTGTGCAGAACCTGTCCTGTTCCAGCAGACATGGACAGAGGAATTTGGTGTGGAGGAACTCTAGTGGTCTGGACAGACCCTGACCTCAACCTCACTGAACACCTACAAGCCTGTGGACGAGGGAACTATTTAAAAATCTGTTCTGATCATAGAGGTAATATATTAACAGAGATGAAATGTTCTAGATAGTTATCGCCATTTAGATAACACTAACAGCTGAGCTTTTATATTAGGAGATGCAATGTTCTAGATAGTTCACATGTTTAGCATTAGCTAACTCTAAGAATTGAGGTATTATACAGTATTAGTGGGGATGTAATGTTCTAGATAGCTGGTGTTAAACACCAAGAACTAACACCAACAGCTGAGGTAATATATTAACAGAGATGTAACATTCTAGATAGTTATTAGCATTTGGCACTAGATAAAGCTAACAGCTAAGGTTTTATGTTGAGATGTAATGTTCTAGATTGTTCACGTGTTTAGCGTTAGCTAATGCTGACAAGTGAGGTAATTAGTGGAGATGTAATGCTCTAAAAAGCTCTTTGCAGTTGGCACTAGATAGTGTTAAATGCTGAGGTAAAATATTAACAGAGATGTAATGTTCTAGGTAGTTTTTGGCATTTACCTCTCAAATGATACATTAAAGGAGATCGTATGCTCTAGAGAGTTCTTGGCATTTAGCACTAGCTAATGCTAACAAGTAAGGTTATATATTAACAGAGATGCAAAGTTCTAGATAGTTCTTAGCTTAAGCACCATCCAGTGCTTGCAATTGAGGTGATGCAAGCTAGTGGTAAATGCCAAAAACTACCTAGAACATTACATCTGTTATTTTTTATCCTTAGCATTATCTAGTGGCAAATATAAAGAATGTTCTAGAACATTGCATCTGCACTAATTACCTCGCTTGTTAGCATTAGCTACTTGTTGGAGAATATTCGGGACAAATCGTAGCATTTAGCACTAGCTAACACTATCAGCTGAGGTAATATATTACCAGAGATGTTATGTTCTAGATAGTTCTTGGCATTTAGCACTAGCTAACACTATCAGCTGAGGTAGTATATTAACAGAGATGAAGCGTTCTAGATAGTTCTTGGCATTTAGCACTAGCTAAAGCTATTAGCTGAGGTAGTATATTAACAGAAATGAAACGTTCTAGATAGTTCTTGGCTTTTAGCAGTAGCTCTGATAGCTATGTTATCAGAGATGTAATGTTCTAGATATTTATTTGTGTTATTGGCGCTGCAGGATCCATAGCAACGCTAACTCTGTTAGCCTGTTAGCTGAATATCTGTAAGATGAACTTCATCTGATCAGGTGACTGAGATTAGAGTACAGTAAGAGGGGTGGTCTGGCATCAGGACACGCCCTCATGGAAGAGTGGGTGGAGTCAGCATTGAACAGAAACAGGAATTGTTCGGATGCGGGCTGTTTAGATGGGAGGAGAAGGAGCTGTGCTGCTCCATCCCTGGCCTCGTAAAGTGGACACTGAGTAGAACCGCAATCCGAAACAAGTGGACAGTGAGTTCATATATAAATAAGGGCGGTCCGGTTCTAGTGGGAGGTCTTTAATGGATGTAAAAGCTGACAGTGAGGACATTTCGAAGTGTGTGGCCGCGCCTGTGTGTGTATAATGTGATATCCATGTTGACATTAATGAGACACTAATGCCGGCTTTCTCAGGGGAGCCCTTCGGCTGTCTGTGATTAAGACAAACGAGTTGACAACAATGAGCCTCTCCGAAGCCTCTACAGTCAGTAAGCAGTCAGGTGACTAATGCCGATAAGAAACCTGTTGCCACTGGGGATGCTATTCTAGAAGCTTCCCCTTTACGAATGGGACCTAAACTCTTGTCTCAGTGTTCACAGATGGTGCCACAAACGACGCTGCAGAGATGAATCATATTAACAGAAGATACACATGACATTAGCCCCTGAAATGAGGGAGCATCTGGCATCTCAAAGCTTTTATTTTTAGTTTGTCTTTGAGTTGCTTGCACAAGACCCTCCTTTATCCTGGGAGATATCAGTCCATAAACGCCCTCAATAAACACTCCTATACGCTAGAACAGGAGATATCAGTCCATACACCCTCAATAAACGCTTCTATACGCTAGAACAGGAGATATCACTCCATAAACGCCCTCAATAAACACTCCTATACGCTAGAACAGGAGATATCAGTCCATACACCCTCAATAAACGCTTCTATACGCTAGAACAGGAGATATCAGTCCATAAACGCCCTCAATAAACGCTCCTATATGCTAGAACAGGAGATATCAGTCCATACACGCCCTCAATAAACACTCTTATACGCTAGAACAGGAGATATCAGTCCATAAACGCCCTCAATAAACGCTCCTATACGCTAGAACAGGAGATATCAGTCCATACACGCCCTCAATAAACGCTCCTATACGCTATAACAGGAGATATCAGTCCATAAACGCCCTCAATAAACGCTCCTATACGCTATAACAGGAGATATCAGTCCATAAACGCCCTCAATAAACGCTCCTATACGCTAGAACAGGAGATATCAGTCCATAAACGCCCTCAATAAACACTCCTATACGCTAGAACAGGAGATATCAGTCCATAAACGCCCTCAATAAACACTCCTATACGCTAGAACAGGAGATATCAGTCTATAAACACCCTCAATAAACACTCCTATACGCTAGAACAGGAGATATCAGTCCATAAACGCCCTCAATAAACACTCCTATACGCTAGAACAGGAGATATCAGCCCATAAACGCCCTCAATAAACGCTCCTATACGCTAGAACAGGAGATATCAGTCCATAAACGCCCTCAATAAACACTCCTATACGCTAGAACAGGAGATATCAGTCCATACACACACCCTCAATAAACACTCCTATACACTAGAACAGGAGATATCAGTCCATACACGCCCTCAATAAACACTCCTATACGCTAGAACAGGAGATATCAGTCCATAAACGCCCTCAATAAACGCTCCTATACGCTAGAACAGGAGATATCAGTCCATATACACCCTCAATAAACGCTCCTATACGCTAGAACAGGAGATATCAGTCCATAAACACCCTCAATAAACACTCCTATACGCTAGAACAGGAGATATCAGTCCATAAACACCCTCAATAAACGCTCCTATACGCTAGAACAGGAGATATCAGTCCATACACACCCTCAATAACCACTCCTATACGCTAGAACAGGAGATATCAGTCCATACACACCCTCAATAACCACTCCTATACACTAGAACAGGAGATATCAGTCCATAAACACACCCTCAATAAACACTCCTATACGCTAGAACAGGAGATATCAGTCCATAAACGCCCTCAATAAATGCTCCTATACAGTATAATCTCTCTCTCTCTCCCTCTCTATTTCTTTAATGGTCTTTTTCAGCATGCCTTCCATTGGCCTTCAGGCTGACCTTGCTGTAATGATCTCGCTGGACACCCACGGTGGTAATGAAGAGAATCTAACGCAGTGGACTCTATTTTCCTCAGCGGAGCCTTGGGGAGGAATGAGTGCGAATCTCTTCAGCTTTGAAAAACCCCAATTGCCATAACTTCACACTCTTAATTGAACAAAACAAACAAAACAGAACAATAGAACACGGGGATCTCTCTCTCTCTTTCTCTCTCTCTCTTTCACACTCTCTGTCTCTCTCTTATCTCAAGCCTCACAATTTCAGCCTCTGTTTCTATTGCCAATTATCCCGTTGTAATTACTTGTGAAGAACTCGGTGGCGCTGGACATTTATCAGGGTGTTCTACGGTTATTTTGTCCTTGTTTGAATTATCCTACCTTTCTAAAGCTGGGTGTTCATAATCATAATCCCCGTGTTAAATAGATATCATCAGGCCTGTTTAATTGCAGCGGCTTGTCTGAAAGAGCTGGAGGTCGCGAACCCCAAACCTGAACGCTAATACATGCTAATATCTCACTCTAACAGCGCCTCCATAGCGCCAATCAAAACCCGCCTCAAGCACACACACACAGCCGTACACTCACCTCCTCCACGTCAGGATACACACTGATCTCCAAATGGAATATTTTTTTCCCGATTCTTGTTCCTTCCACGACAATCCGTGGCTGCTCAGGAGTCCTTGGTGGTTGGTGTCGATGTGCCATACATTTCAATGGGAGATCCGGATGGTCAGACAAGCACATGCACTCTCCATCTACTGAGCCATGCTGTTGCAGCATGTGCAGAATCAGGCCTGGCATTGTCCTGCTGGAATAGCCATGGACTTCCAAGAAAAAAGACTTCCAGAGAACTCGGCGGCGCTTCTGTATAAAACTGGTGGTTGACCAGCAGCCGACTGTGTTACCGTGTTCAGTGACGATGTTTATCCAGAGCATTCCCAAGTCCATGTGGCTATATCCAACATATTAGCATCCACCACAATGGATCTACAGGACCAAAATACCAGAAATCCAGCGTTCCAGGCTGGGAATGTTGGCACTTTTGATTCCCTTCCCAAGGATCCCACCTGTCAGTGGTACATGTTTGATGACCAGGCTGAAGGTCTTCATCTTCACCAGCTTCTTAATCCAATGTTCCGTTCCACCTTAAATGCTGCAAGACCTAACAGCAGTTCCATTTAAGGTGGAATGGAAAATTCCCAAAGCCCGCTAGACAACAGGAACTTCAGCTCCTTTAATCCTGCAGTCTGCACATTCCACTCCGGACAGATTCCCAAACCTCTCTGGACAATATGGAGCAGCTCCGCTCAGCGTCTGACCCTGAAGAGACTGAAGAGAGGAGCAGCTCCACCTTTATTAGCACCACCACCCCAACAGCAGCCTGTAAGTAGCAGCCATGCTGTGTGATTGTATCCGTGTGTGGCGGTTGGAGCAGATCATCTTAAACTGAGAGCTCCATAGTGAGGATCAGCTTTAATCTACTGTGTGTTGGTGTCCAGATGGAGCCAGTAGCTAGTACAGGGATCGTTAGCGACTAGCATTAGCTCCAAGTTAACTAGCATACCTAACTAAAGAATATGAGGGCGGAGCTTATTTACACAGAGGCTCATTTTATCTAGTCTATTCCACATGTTGCTTCTGTGTGGTCGTGGCGGTCAGCATTTTGCTATAAACCAGCCAATCAGAGCAGAGCTCATTTAAATATTCATGAGCTCACCAAAAAAGGGGAAACAGCTCGTTTCATAGTCATAGGGTGTAAATGGGTGTGTAGAACCGCCTCTGGATAACCAGAGTCACACACCAGCTTGACTGAGGCACAGTCCGATCACAGACGAACCTGCATGAGAAGGCAGTCCGATCCAGCAGATCCTGAAACGACGGAGGCTGTACGTGTTGAATCCTCCGCTTCGCCGCTCGGTAATCAGAACTGGGTTCTTTGGTTTAAGCAGACTTGAACAGCATGACTGCCATGACGCTAATGGAGGCGAGTCCAGTTTTGCTCATTGAATATGAGCGAGCCGCAGCAGTCTGAGTGGATGGGATGTTAAACGGCGTCGTTAACGTGGTGTAATAGCTGCCTCAGTTCATCAGCGTGGGGAAATAACGCTCGGCCAGCTGAGACGGATTGGGCACGGGCTGCGGCGAAAATGATAATCCAGACCGGGCTTAACACGGTGGCACAAACGACGCAGAGGCATCAGGTACACCGTGGGCTAAAGCGGAGCCAGGGGACGGCCCAGACACAGTGGCTGGTCATTGTAATTACACAGACACTTTCCCTAAACGTTATTGATGATGCACGGCTTAGCAGCGGCGCAAGGCGGGCACGCCGGGGCCCTGAGTCCTGACACACACAAATAAGTCTGGATCAGATCAGATTTACAGCCGGTACTGGACTGAAACTTTCACAGCCTGCAGTGAGATCCGAAGTATGTGGGCTGAGACGGGCCGTGGGGGCAAAAACAAGTTTCCGGCTCTCGCTAGTATTTACACTAGCGCTGTGGTAGTGCTCCTCCCTCACTCCTGAGGTTTGACTGGACGATCCTTCTCTGGGGACTGTGAGGGGACTGTGAGGGGACTGTGAGGGGACTGTGAGGGGACTGGGGCCCAAAGCAGTGGGTAGCCCTGGGGAGCGGTTGGTGGGGTTAGGTGTCTTGCTCATTGGCACTTCAGTCGTTACTGTCGGTTTGGGTCTCAAGGTCACATGGCTGATTTCCCCAAGCCCAGGAGGTCAACGCCCAGCAGAAAATCGGCCAATCAGGATTGTTTTCTCTGTGGCATGTAGGTAGATGCCATCATAGAGCTTACAGAGCATGTATACTTGGGAATATCGGAGAGCGGACAGATGGTCTGAGGAACAAATCCGATCTGCCTGCCGTCTGAACACTGCCTGAGTGCTAGATACTGTGCTAGATACTCTTAGAACCTTGAAAGAGCCACACGAAAAACCCAGGGGAAGCACACAAGCTCTGTTGGTGGTAGCTAAACTGTTAGCCTAGCTCTGCTTTGTTTACTGTCTCAACTGAAGACCACCCCGGTGATTGGGACCCCAGTTCAACCATGTACCTGTTTTAACATGGAACTGGTGCAGCTGATGCTCCAGTACTTTTAGGTTGGATGGCAAGGGTGCCAGCAGGACCTACTGGATATGGGAATATATGATATGGGAATATGCCAGCCCACTGGGAGGCGTCCCTATGACCAGTCTGTGTCTACGGGCTGGCACTGACCCGGTGGTCTTGGGGGGACATATGGGCTCCAGTCTATAATCGTACACCTAGTAGGACTGTGAGGTCGGCGAGTGAGGATCTGTCCCTCCGTTGTTCTAAGTTGGAGTCTCCAGCTTGACTGTGTACAGATGACCCAGATTCAGTGCGGCACCGTCCCCGCCGCACACCGGATCCCTTGCCACTAATTATCCTGCATTTCTGCCCATTTTTCCTAAAGAACGATCGCAAACACTCTCGTCACTGAAAGTCCTTCACCGGCCTTCGTAATTGCTCCTTTGAAACTGCTCCAGGGCCTCCGCCAAATCTCCACTTTATCCCTCAAACTTTTAGTTGGTCCGCACTTTCTCCCTCTCTGCACTGGCTGGGAACGCCGAAGCAGCAGCTCCTTATTTCTGAACAGGCTGGCTTTATCTGCTAACGGATGACTGGACGGGTTCCTCCAAGAAAATGAGTTGTTTTATCAAATTAAGCAATCAGTCAGTCAATCAAATATTATTTTTTATTGATTGATCAGTCCATCAATCAGTCAAGCAATCAATCAAACAATCAATCACTCAAATCTTAGTTTTATTCAGAATTTCATGGAGGGTGACCCTCATTTTCCATGTAGCCAAGCAATTGCATCATACGGGGATTAAAAAAGCAATTAAAATGGATTTTAATCAGGGAGACTCAATCAAATGAAGACTACATGAAACAAATGGATAATACAAATTATAAAAAAGTAAACAAATAAATAAAAGACCAGAAAAGAAAGATTTCATTAATAAAAGGGGAAAATAAAAAATAATGAAAGCAATATAATGAACTAGTTTATAATATTGCAACATAAAAGGATAAACAGGAAAACTACAGTTTAAACAGAGAAGAATAATTACATAAAAGGAAAATAAGAAAATGATGTAAACTGTGTATAATAATTTTGGGGAAAAAATCATAGAAATAATAAAATTAAGTACAAAGGGCTGAAATAGAAATAAAGGTAATAATGATGTTATTGAAGAGATAAATAAGGGAATAAATAACTAAGACCTGACAAAGATATGACCATTTCCTTTTACTGTCTGTAATCAATATGTATATATTCAAATAATAGTTGAGTCCAAAGAGAAACATGTATCTCTCATTTAAACCTCATTCCAATGTCACAGGACGCCTCCCACCGACAGGACGCCTCCCACAGGACGCCTCCCACAGGACGCCTCCCACAGACAGGACGCCTCCCAAAGGACGCCTCCCACAGACAGGATGCCTTCCATAGACAGGATGCCTCCCACAGACAGGACGCCTCCCAAAGGACGCCTCCCACAGACAGGATGCCTCCCACAGACAGGACGCCTCCCACAGGATGCCTCCCACAGACAGGATGCCTCCCACAGACAGGATGCCTCCCACAGGACGCCTCCCACAAGACACCAGACAGGACACCTCCCACTGGATGCCCCCCACAGGACGCCAGACGGGACGCCTCCGACAGGACGCCGCCCACAGGACACTCTTGTGCTGGATGGTTTTGGTAGGTGGATGATTCCTAGTCCTCCACAGCGTCACTGCCAGAGGACGCCGCCCACCGGACGCTGTTTTACTAGATAGTTTTGGTTGGTGGATGATTCTCAGTCCAGCAGTGACACTGAGGTGTCCAGCAGCACTGCTATGTCTGTTCACTCACATCGGCACCACGTCAGTGTCACTGCAGTGCTGAAATGGTCCACCACCCACATAGTACCTGCTCTGTGGGGGTCCTGTGGGGGTCCTGCCCATTGAAGAACAGGGTAATACAGTACACAGAGAAACAGATGGACTACAGTCTGGACCTGTACACCTACAGAGTGTCCTGTATGGTCAGTGGAGCTGATAGAGTGGGCAGTGAGTGTAGACACATTGAGGTGGTTGTAATTGGTGTATATAATGACCTGGCCCTGTAAACAAAAGACCGTATGATACAAGAATCCTTAAAATATCATGCAGGTTTGCCATCGGTGGAACATTCCGTTCCCGTTCTCTTTTATTCGTGTTTGTAGTGTTTTGCTGTAGTAATGAATTGTATGGTGAAATACAGTCATACATACCAACATCCAGCTTACATCTCCATCAGCCAACGGAGGCCTCTTGAAGCAGGAGTCCAATTACATCTTTATTGTTATAAGCTTAAAGAGCGCTTTAAATCAATGGTTATTACATTTATAAATAAATAAATATATGTGTGTAAATATGGCGGTGAAAAGCACTCAGCCAGTTTGAAGAGCGCCCGCAAAGAAAACCTCAAGGTTTCAGCTCACTACGTTTCACTATAATGAGCCATAGCGAGGAAAACTACTCCTCCACTGACTCAATCACAAACTCTCCATCCTTAGAAGGTGTAGGGAAGGAGCCTGAGAGGAGATCTGCCTAAAATATGAAGGAGGAGGAAGAAAAGTAAAGAAGTCTGAGAGAAGTTAAAGAAAGTGCATGTGGGTGAGAGGAAGAGAGAGGGCTTAGGCCAAGTCTCTGTCACTCTGAGCCTCAGGTAAGGGGCTTTTTTACCAGAGACAGAGGGATGAAGAGATTAGAGGAAATTACATTCAGGGGAAATTAACGGAAACAGACGACTGAGGAGCTGGAGCTCTTAAACAGGGATCAGAGTTCAGGGAGAGGGAACAAAGAGAGAGAGAGACAACCAAAGAGAAACTTTATCTGGACTTGGGCTTCACTATCCTGAGTGAGACAACCAGGCAGGACAGACCTTTTACATTAGAACAGGAGATATCAGTCCATAAACGCCCTCAATAAACACTCCTATACGCTAGAACAGGAGATATCAGTCCATAAACGCCCTCGATAAACTCTCCTATACGCTAGAACAGGAGCAATCAGTCCATAAACGCCCTCAATAAACACTCCTATACGCTAGAACAGGAGATATCAGTCCATAAACGCCCTCAATAAACGCTCCTATACGCTAGAACAGGAGCAATCAGTCCATAAACGCCCTCAATAAACACTCCTATACGCTAGAACAGGAGATATCAGTCCATAAACACGCCCTCAATAAACACTCCTATATGCTAGAACAGGAGATATCAGTCCATAAACGCCCTCAATAAACGCTTCTATACGCTAGAACAGGAGATATCAGTCCATAAACACGCCCTCAATAAACACTCCTATATGCTAGAACAGGAGATATCAGTCCATAAACACGCCCTCAATAAACGCTCCTATATGCTAGAACAGGAGATATCAGTCCATAAACGCCCTCAATAAACACTCCTATAAACTAGAACAGGAGATATCAGTCCATAAACACGCCCTAAATAAACGCTCCTATACGCTAGAACAGGAGATATCAGTCCATAAACACGCCCTCAATAAACACTCCTATATGCTAGAACAGGAGATATCAGTCCATAAACACGCCCTAAATAAACACTCCTATACGCTAGAACAGGAGATATCAGTCCATAAACGCCCTCAATAAACACTCCTATACGCTAGAACAGGAGATATCAGTCCATAAACGCCCTCGATAAACTCTCCTATACGCTAGAACAGGAGCAATCAGTCCATAAACGCCCTCAATAAACACTCCTATACGCTAGAACAGGAGATATCAGTCCATAAACACGCCCTCAATAAACACTCCTATATGCTAGAACAGGAGATATCAGTCCATAAACGCCCTCAATAAACGCTCCTATACGCTAGAACAGGAGATATCAGTCCATAAACACGCCCTCAATAAACACTCCTATATGCTAGAACAGGAGATATCAGTCCATAAACACGCCCTCAATAAACGCTCCTATATGCTAGAACAGGAGATATCAGTCCATAAACGCCCTCAATAAACACTCCTATAAACTAGAACAGGAGATATCAGTCCATAAACACGCCCTAAATAAACGCTCCTATACGCTAGAACAGGAGATATCAGTCCATAAACACGCCCTCAATAAACACTCCTATATGCTAGAACAGGAGATATCAGTCCATAAACACGCCCTCAATAAACACTCCTATACGCTAGAACAGGAGATATCAGTCCATACACACCCTCAATAAACGCTCCTATACGCTAGAACAGGAGATATCAGTCCATAAACACGCCCTCAATAAACGCTCCTATACGCTAGAACAGGAGATATCAGTCCATAAACACCCTCAATAAACACTCCTATACGCTAGAACAGGAGATATCAGTCCATAAACACCCTCAATAAACACTCCTATACACTAGAACAGGAGATATCAGTCCATAAACGCTCTCAATAAACGCTCCTATACGCTAGAACAGGAGATATCAGTCCATAAACGCTCTCAATAAACGCTCCTATACGCTAGAACAGGAGATATCAGTCCATAAACACGCCCTCAATAAACGCTCCTATACGCTAGAACAGGAGAGATCAGTCCATAAACACTCTCAATAAACGCTCCTATACCCTAGAACAGGAGATATCAGTCCATAAACGCTCTCAATAAACGCTCCTATACGCTAGAACAGGAGATATCAGTCCATAAACACGCCCTCAATAAACGCTCCTATACGCTAGAACAGGAGAGATCAGTCCATAAACGCCCTCAATAAACGCTCCTATACGCTAGAACAGGAGATATCAGTCCATAAACGCCCTCAATAAACCCTCCTATACGCTAGAACAGGAGATATCAGTCCATAAACGCCCTCAATAAACCCTCCTATACGCTAGAACAGGAGATATCAGTCCATAAACGCCCTCAATAAACGCTCCTATACGCTAGAACAGGAGAGATCAGTCCATAAACGCCCTCAATAAACGCTCCTATACGCTAGAACAGGAGATATCAGTCCATACACGCCCTGAACACCCTCTCTCTGATAAGTGTGGTCCTCTGTAGGAGGAGAACAGGAGTAAATGTAGAGGCAGGTTTTTGGGATGGTAGGCGGTGCAGATGGAGTGGCATGGTAACGGCTCTGTATCTGCCTGAGCCTGATGGCGGCAGGGTCCTGCGGCTAAGCAGCAGGAGCTAATGTAATTTGCTATTGTTTAACCTTGTGCTGCCAGGTCCTGTGTTTTAATGGAGTCTCAGATTAGTTTCCCTCACACATGTAATTGGATAAGTGATGGAACATATTACCGGTATGGTGATATTAAACGCCGGGACACTGTGTAGAGCCCCGGTGTTAAATTAGTAAAGATCTCGGCAGATCTGAAATGTCGTATGTAATTTCCCCCGTGTTCAGGTTTATATGTATTGTCTGTTATTCTGAGGACATGTTAATACGCATGTTAGTCATGATTAGCTCACTTTACTTTCCACCACTGTTTGACATGCTCAGACACTTTTTGATGTGCTCAGTTTCTTCCCTAACACTTTTTTAAGTTCTCAATTTTGTTCCAAACATTTTTTGAAAAGCTTTATTCTGCTCAAGTTTGTTCCTACCACTTCTACCCCGCCCCCACTCTTCAATATAAATTGCTTGATTTTATTTCTGTCACTTTTTGACATTTTTTTACTTTTGTCCCACCACTTAGTGAAGTGCTCAGTCTTGTCCACACCACTTTCTGAAGTTTTCAATTTTGTTCTTACCACTCTGTGAAGTGCTCAGTCTTGTCCATGCCACTTGTGAAGTGCTCAGTCTTGTCCCCACCACTTGTAAGGTGTTCAGTCTTGTCCCCACCACTTGTAAGGTGCTCAGTCTTGTCCCCACCACTTGTAAAGTGCTCAGTCTTGTCCCCACCACTTGTAAAGTGCTCAGTCTTGTCCCCACCACTTGTAAAGTGCTCAGTCTTGTCCCCACCACTTGTAAAGTGCTCAGTCTTGTCCCCACCACTTGTAAAGTGCTCAGTCTTGTCCCCACCACTTGTAAAGTACTCTGTCTTGTCCCCACCACTTGTAAAGTGCTCAGTCTTGTCCCCACCACTTGTAAAGTGCTCAGTCTTGTCCCCACCACTTGTAAAGTGCTCAGTCTTGTCCATGCCACTTGTAAGGTGTTCAGGCTTGTCCCCACCACTTGTAAAGTGCTCAGTCTTGTCCCCACCACTTGTAAAGTGCTCAGTCTTGTCCCCACCACTTGTAAGGTGTTCAGGCTTGTCCATGCCACTTGTAAGTACTCTGTCTTGTCCCCACAACTTATAAAGTGCTCAGTCTTGCCCATGCCACATTTTGAAGTGCTCTGTGTTGTCCCTGCTGCTTGTTTAAAGCACTCAGTTTTTCCCCTGCCACCTTGTGAGGTGCTCAGTTTTGTTCATCCCATATTGTGAGGTGTTCAGTTTTGTCCCTGCCACTTTTAAGTGTTTAGGTTTGTTCCCTCCACTTTGTTGAGGTGCTTTGTTTTGTCCCTGTCTTTTTTTGAAGTGCTACTTTTTTCCACAGTCACTTTTTAGTGTTACTCTTATTTTATGAAGTGTTTTGTAAAGTTTTAGGTTTTTACCTCCTCTATCTTTCACTCAGTAAGCATTAGAGTGTTGAACCTCAGCAGGTGAAGATAGGTGTGAATAGTAAATAAATCAAACGGGATCACGAACGACTGTCGTTCAGTACCGTAAACCAGTTTACGTAGACATCTCCAAACCTCTGAGTGACTGTGTACACTGTGGTCTTATGCTGGGAGGGACTAAATCACCCCCTCCTCTGGAGTAAAGTCCCCTGACGCTCATGTTCATTACTGAGTTCCTGGAAACCTGTCTCAGGTAAAGGTATCAGACTGAGCCGGGGCTGACTGTGATTGTGTTTGAGATTTAATCTGCTGGATCTGTCCGAGCAAAGACTGGACCGCAAAGAAACAGATGGTCCATCTCCTCGGCTCTCGCTTCACAGCCGCAGGGGGCCACAGGGGGCCGGGGGGTCAGCTGGTCATCCTGCAAAAATACAAGGTGATGGGCTTTTATTTGCCCGTCACCCAACCAACCGAACAGACCGAGACGAGATGGAGTCTGAGAGCAGCGTCCAAAAATCATTTATATTACTCACTTCTCATACGGGAGGGAGGGAGCGGTGGGAAAGACCACCACTGGAGAGAGAGAGAGAGAGAGAGAGACAAGAGAGAGAGAGAGAGAGAGACTAGAGAGGGAAAGGGAGAGACGAGAGAGAGAGAGAGAGAGAGAGAGAGAGAGAGAAAGAGAGAGACTAGAGAGGGAAAGGGAGAGACGAGAGAGAGAGAGAGAGGGGAGAGAGAGAGAGAGAGAGGGGGGGGGAGAGAGAGAGAGAGAGAGGAAGTAGAGAGGGAGGGAGGGAGGGGGAGATGTATAAATAGGCTCGTTAGTGGTGGAGAATTTACCTGCTGGGTAAACTAAGTGGCACAGTGTAGACCCTTAACTGGGATCCGTGTAGGATCTATGAGCGGCTCGGAGGAAGCTGAGCTCCTTACAGTTCAGTGCTGAGGAGCTGCTGCAGTGCCTCCAACACTACAGGCAGCAAGGCAGCAACTCTGAGGCTCTGTCCCGAGATTAATCTCCTCATATCGAATACTGAGCTCCCCTCAGAGACAGCTCACCCCAGAGACGGTTCACCCCAGAGACGACTCACCTGAGAGACAGCTCACCCCAGAGACAGCTCACCCCAGAGACAGCTCACCCCAGAGACGACTCACCTGAGAGACAGCTCACCCCAGAGACAGCTCACCCCAGAGACAGCTCACCCCAGAGATGACTCACCTCACAGACAGCTCACCCCAAAGAAGACTCGTCTGAGAGATAGCTCACCCCAGAGATGACTTGCCTCACAGACGGCTTACCCCAGAGACGGCTCACCCCAGAGACTACTCACCTGAGAGACAGCTGCCCTCAGAGACGACTCACCTGAGAGACAGCTGCCCTCAGAGACGACTCACCTCACAGACAGCTGCCCTCAGAGACGACTCACCTCACAGACAGCTGCCCTCAGAGACGACTCACCTCACAGACAGCTGCCCTCAGAGACGGTTCACCCCAAAGAAGACTCACCTGAGAGATAGCTCACCCCAGAGATGCTTCGCCTCAGAGATGACTTGCCTCACAGACGGCTTACCCCAGAGACGGTTCACCTGAGAGACGGTTTACCCCAGAGATGACTCGCCTCAGAGACGGCTCACCTCACAGACGGTTCACCCCAGAGACTGCTCACCTGAGAGACACCTCACCCCAGAGACGACTCGCCTCACAGACAGCTCACCCCAGAGATGCTTCGCCTCAGAGAAGGTTCACCTCACAGATGGCTCACCCCAAAGAAGACTTACCTGAAAGACAGCTCACTCCAGAGACGACTCACCTCACAGACAACTCACCCCAAAGGCATCAGAGAGAGCTCGCCTCACAGACGGTTGCCCTCAGAGATGGTTCAACTGAGAGACGGTACACCCCAGAGATGACTTGCCTCAGAGGCGACTCGCCCGAAAGACAGCTCACCCCAGAGACGACTCGCCTCACAAATGTTTCACCCCAGAGATCACTCGACTCTTCCTCACAGCCCTAATGAGGTTCTCCTTTTAACTACTGATTCTGATCAGTGGTTCTTCTTCATGCTCGTTAGCAGGTTCTCCTTCTGAGTCTTGGATCTTCTCAGTTGAGTTTCTTCTTGTCACCATCACACTCGCCCTTTAGGATCTGCGGTGTAGCAGTGATTATACAAAGACACCTAAACGAACCTGGTCCTCGCAGAGATGCTCAAACGAACCGGGTCCTCACAGAGATGTCCAAACAAACCGGGTCCTCACCCAGACGCCCAAACAAATGGGGTCCTCACCCAGACGCCCAAACAAATGGGGTCCTCACCCAGACACCCAAACAAATGGGGTCCTCACCCAGACGCCCAAGCAAATGGGGTCCTCACCGAGACGCCCAAACAAATGGGGTCCTCACCCAGACACCCAAACAAATGGGGTCCTCACCCAGACGCCCAAGCAAATGGGGTCCTCACCGAGTCGCCCAAACAAATTGGGTCCTCACAGAGATGCCCAAACGAACCGGGTCCTCGCAAAGATGCCCAAACAAATCGGGTCCTCGCCGAGACACCCAAAACAAATGGGGTCCTCACCGAGACGCCCAAACACATGGGGTCCTCACCGAAACGCCCAAACACATGGGATCCTCACCGAGACGCCCAAACAAATAGGGTCCTCGCCGAGACACCCAAACAAATGGGGTCCTCACAGAGATGCCCAAACGAACCGGGTCCTCGCAAAGATGCCCAAACAAATGGGGTCCTCGCCGAGACACCCAAACAAATGGGGTCCTCGCCGAGACGCCCAAACACATGGGGTCCTCACCGAGACGCCCAAACACATGGGGTCCTCACCGAGACGCCCAAACACATGGGGTCCTCACCGAGACGCCCAAACACATGGGGTCCTCACCGAGACGCCCAAACACATGGGATCCTCACCGAGACGTCCAAAGAAATAGGGTCCTCACCGAGACGCCCAAACAAATTGGGTCCTCACAAAGATGCCCAAACAAATGGGGTCCTCACTGAGACGCCCAAACAAATGGGGTCCTCACTGAGACGCCCAAACAAATGGGGTCCTCACCGAGACGCCCAAACAAATGGGGTCCTCACCGAGACGCCCAAACAAATGGGGTCCTCACCGAGACGCCCAAACAAACGGGGTCCTCACAGAGACGCCCAAACGAACCGGGTCCTCGCCAAGATGCCCAAACAAATGGGGTCCTCGCCGAGACGCCCAAACAAACCGGGTCCTCACCCAGACGCCCAAACAAATGGGGTCCTCACCCAGACGCCCAAACAAATGGGGTCCTCACCCAGACACCCAAACAAATGGGGTCCTCACCCAGACGCCCAAACAAATGGGGTCCTCACAGAGACGTCCAAACACATGGGATCCTCACCGAGACGCCCAAACAAATAGGGTCCTCGCCGAGACGCCCAAACACATGGGATCCTCACAAAGATGCCCAAACGAACCAGGTTCTTGCACAGACGCCCAAACGAACCGGGTCCTTACAGAGATGCCCAAACAAATCGCGTCTTTGCAAAGACGCCCAAACAAATCGGGTCCTCACGAAGGCGCCCAAACAAATAGGTTCCTCGCTAAGACAGCCCAAACAAACGGGGTCCTCACAGAGAGCTAATGACTGTAGCCACACACACTCACACAGAACTCCTCTTGCTGGCAGTACGACGTCTCTGTGTTGTCGGATTGCTCCCTCGGGATGCTAAAACAATAGTGTGAATTATTGAGGGGAGTGTGCGGCTGGAGGAGAGTAGCAGGCAGACAACTCTCAGCCGATCACACTCCGCTTGGCCGCTTTCACATGAAGGCTCAGTGGCATGAGGTTTGACCTTCTTATGCTCCAGCTGGCCCTCCCTCGGCTTCAGAGCTCAGCGTGACGGGAGAGGAACACGCATTATTCTCCCCGAGCAGACAACAGCCTGCTAACACTGTCCATTACACAGTGCTAAACGTTTGGCAACTATCTTAATTATACACACCCCACACACACCCCTCCCCCCAAAATGCAGTGGATCAGCCGAGACACGTCTGGTGTCTTAAGCTCTGGAATTCTTCAGCGCTACAGCCAGAGCTGAGAGGCTAAAGTAGCCGAGCAATAGAAGCTAATTAGCATAATGCATCAGCTTTCTCTGGTCTTCCCATCACAATAATAATCAACCAGTCATATGTACTGACAGTAAAAAGCTAAGAGCGCTATGGGTGGAGGCCGCCGGGCTGTAAAACCCCATCCAGTGATCTCCAGACCAAATGAACTGACTGGACGGCCTACCTACCTGTCCGTCCCCCTGCTGGTAGTGTACTGGTATTAGAGCTTGTGTGGTGACCATCATACGGCTGAGCTGTACGTGTGAGCGAGCTAGCTGTATGTGTCTTGTATGTAGTCTGTCTGCATTGCAGTTCCAAGCTGTGCTGTTTGATGGTATTGGGGCTTCTCCAAGGTTCCCCATAGATGGTGGAACCCAGCACCTTAACACTAACACCAGTGTACTACACCGCGTTTATAGACAGAGCACTTTATTACATGATGCTGTTCGAATGGCAACTTTGATAACCTCCATAAAGGACGACCTCTGACCCCTAAATAAGGACATCGTAATAGTATGGGGTTGGAGGAGGGGGTGGGGGTGTTGGCATGATACTGGTACAGGATTAAAATCATATCCTAATCTACATAACACGTACATGACACTTTATTCACCTAACTGGCTGAAATGGATGACATTCATGAGCCGGTTGGCGAGTCATGATGTCACATGACCTTGTTTAACCAATGAAATGCATGGTATGTGTTTTGACATGGAAGTGAGCCAATGGCACAGACGCATTGTTGGCGAGTGAACATTTTAAAGAGTTCATCCAGAAAAGAGGATGTCCCGGTACTGTGCTGGATGGAGGACTGTGGCCTAGGCTAACACTGGCTAGCTAACTAGGCTAAGAGGTCAGTGAATGTTTACCTCAGGCAGACTTACAAGACGATATGAACGATCTCAGAACGTTGAAGGTTAATTCCTTTCATAACACCTACATAACACAGGTTTTCCAGCTTCCCTAACAGATTTAGGATGGAGATAACTGATGCTAACTCCTGCTAGCTAGCTAGCTACATATTTATTAGATTAGCATACAATAATGAGCTGCTAACTTTGCTCAGAGCCTCAGATGCTAGCTATTGCTGTAGAACCGATACAGTGTTCATTTGTCACATCACATCACCTCTATCTTTCACCCTACTTCCTCCTTTTCCTTGCTCTGGCAGCTGCTGTGTTGTTAGCTAATCTTAGCATTTACCGTTAATCGCTACAGTTAAGACAGGAGGGGAAGGATTTAATGTACCAGGTGGATGCCATACTGCACACCCACCACAGTAAATATGAGGGTTTATATTAATAGACTATGAAGTTATGATCTTGTGGGCTTTTTGAAGCATTCATGAACTCATTTATCCCCATCAATGGGGGCACCTGGACCCCCTTGTGGACGGGCAGTGCCCCTAGCGTTCGCCATAGCCACACGCCAGCTCTGTATACAGGTGAGGCCATGAGACCTGGAGAGCTGGAAAACCCCAGTGTGTGTTTGAGCCACTGGTCAGCATCTGCTTGTCTTGTGCTTCGAGTCCAGCCATTAGAGGGGTCACTGTTTGAATGAGCCAAGACTAAAGACTGGGTGAAGACTATCCTGACCACCATACACTCCGGCAAGACTCACCGGATTTTATTCCGATGTTGGAAAACCTGCGACAGTGAAATTGCCTGAAAAGTCATTGGGTGCAACAGCAGGATTTGGAATATGGGATTACAAAATGGGAAGAGCAGCCACGGTGATGAATCTAGGGGTAGACATGGAGGAGAGTGTGACTTGCGGGTGTAGCTTCCAGTGGAAGTGCCGAAGACTGGAGAGAAACACAACCATTCAAGAACGAGAAGTGAGGGGCAATCAGCCTAAACCTGTCCGCAGAGGTGAGACCCCAGCGTGAAAGGAACAGAGTTCAGGAGGAAGTGGGCTCCAAGCTGGAATGCAGGGGTGCATTTCTGAACTGAGCCGGTGAGGAGCGGAGCCCTTTGAAGCCTCAGTCGAAGGAACTGAGCTTTGAATCCATGGGAAGCCAGTGGAGTGATCTCAGTAGAGAGAACCCCAGAAGGTTATGAACCAGGCAGGCTACGGCATTCCAAATGCTGGAATGCTGGGAGAGGGAGCTGCAGTAGTCATGTCTAGGGAGCAGCTTCTGGAGGTTAGGAATAGCCTGCTGTTTTAGCCTAGCCTGTTGGATAGACAGTAAGGGAAGGTGTGGTATGGTGCAAACACCAGAGACCTGTGATATTATTTACCTAATATGCAGACAGTGATGGTCGTTAAGGCTTGCACACATGGACTCGTTGGTCACCACCACCAAGACAAAAGCAGAAGTCTGTCTCTCAGTATGGCGTCGGGCCGCCGTGTTTACTAACCCAACACGCCAGACGTCTCGGTATGGAGCTGTAGAGGTTTTCTAATGGTGCCCTGTGATAATCCATCCCATGCAGCTTGAACATCCTCACACAGTTCCTGCAGATGGTGCGGTAGGGGCGGAGTGATGGCACCCCACACATTTCCAGGGGGACGTGCTTAGAGTGATTGTTGGTGTTGAGGACAGTCGTGGTAACGGTCTGTGTGCATGTAGTCCTGCGTGGTGCAGCCAATGGTGCTGCACTAACAGGATGACTCATGGAGGACACCACTGCTCTGCCGCACACATGACGAACAGTCCTTCGGTTTTCCCTCTCAATGGTTTTTGTAGGTCTCCCTGGTCCTTTATGCCGTACAATACGTCCATTAGACCCTCCTGCCTGCCGGAGTCCTACGATGCGACCCCTCTCCAGCTCTTCCAGCTGCTCGAACTGCTTTTGAAACCTCACCTGACGTATACACATCACTTACAAAGGACGCAACACAACAGCACGAGTCAGAGTGGAAGGAACCCACAACAGGATGCTCTGATATAGTCCGTCGGGTACAGCGATAAGGCCTGCCCTTGCTTATCACCTGGGTGGCCGAGCGTGAATCTCGTACCAGTGGCATGTCTCACGATGTCAAACCCACCCACCAAGTTTCATTCCTGGCGGTTGAGTCCTTCTGGGTGCAGCTGTTCTTTGGACGTTGAGTGTAATATGCGGTTTGGGATGCGGCCAGGCTTCTGATAGGCTAACATGGGTTTGCAGGTAGGGGTATATCGCCACCTGCTGGTTTGGCTGCTTTTGACAGTGCCTGACGGTGTGTTTTGCCGAAACCTCCATCTTAAAAGTGACCCCTGTACATGTGGCGAAGGCCTTAACAGTCAAGGTGTGTCATCTACAGGTAATATCTCTTTGAAGTCGTCCTGACTGACAGCTGGTTAGTAATGCCGTTATTCCAGTACGCACTCTGCCGCATGTCTCCCTTCTGCAGCGCTGCTCCTCCTCGTTCCTCGCTCCTTTATGAAGTTATTTTCGGCTATCTGGTGCTAAATGTGCCAACTGTCTGTTTGCTGCAGTCATCTGTCTCATTGTCTAATTACTCCTCACAGCTGACGGAGCTTTAGCGATGCAATGAAGTCCAGTGCTGCATTTACTCGTGCTAACATCGTCCTAGTGCACGAAGCCCATAAGACGGCTAATGCTAGTCAGTTAGCTGTGTAATTGATATAGGCCACTTGCCTTGTGTACCGTGTGAACAGAGCATAACGACCGGTTCTGTATTTCATTCTAATTGGCAACAAACTGGAGAGACAGAGAGGCACGGAAAAGAACGAACCCAAAGTCTGATTTTGTTTGTGGTCCCAGTTGCTGGGGTCTGCTCCACTGACCATACAGGACACTCTGTAGGTGTACAGGTCCAGACTGTAGTCCATCTGTTTCTCTGTGTACTGTATTACCCTGTTCTTCAATGGTCAGGACCCCCACAGGACCACCACAGAGCAGGTAGTATGTGGGTGGTGGATCATTCTCAGCACTGCAGGGACACTGACGTGGTGGGGGTGTGTTAGTGTGGGTGGTGCTGGTGAGAGTGGATCAGACACAGCAGTGCTGCTGGAGTGTTTAGAGACTGTGTCCACTCACTGTCCACTCTATTAGACACTCCTACCTTGCTGGTCCACCTTGTAGATGGACAGTCAGAGACGATAGCTCATCTGCTAATGTCTGCTAATGGCTGTTGGGTCAGTCGGGTACAGAGTTAAGGTCCGTCCTTGCTTACAAAGTTGGGAGCATGGAATGGTCCAGAGTCTCTTGGTCTGTTGAAGCAGTAAGAGTTCCTCTCACTGGAACTAAGGGGCGGAGCCCAACTCCTGAACACCACCCCCACACCGCAATCCCACCTCCACCAAACTCTACACTCGGCACAGTGCAGTCAGACCAGTACCGTTCTCCTGGTACCGCCAACCCCAGACTCGTCCATCAGACTGCCAGACGGAGAAGCGTGATTGGTCACTCCAGAGAACACGCCCCCACTGCTCTAAAGTCCAGGGGCGGAGCTTTACACCACTGCGTTCCACGCTCTGCACTCCGCCTGGTGATGTAGGCTTGGATGCAGCTGCTCGCCATGGAAACCCATTCCATGAAGCTCTACACACTGTTCCTGAGCTGATCTGAAGGACACATGAAGGTTGGAGGTCTGTAGTGATGGACTCTGTAGGAAGTTGGTGACCTCTGTGACCTATGACCCTCAGCACCTGCTGACCCCACTCTGTCATTGTACGTGGTCTAACACTTCCTGGCTGAGCTGCTGTCGTTCCCGATCCCTCCCACTGTGTTCTAATCCCACTGACAGTGGACTGTGGAATATTTAGTAGGAGGGAATTTCACCACTGGACTTGTAGCACAGGTGGAGCATCCTATCACGGCACCACGCTGGAGTTCACTGACCAACTCTCTCACTAATGTCTGTAGGAGCAGTCTGCATGACTAGGTGCTCGGTTTATACACCTGTGTCCATGGAAGTGATGGGAACACCTGAATTCCAAACTCATGGCATACCAGCCCATCCTGCTGTAGGAGTATGCTGCTGTGCGCTCGTTGTTTTCCACTGCACCACTCATTTCCATCAGACGCTTCGGATCGAGCGTGTCAGCTCCTCGGCTCCTACCACACCACCCATTCAAACTGCTGACGGCAGGTCCGGAGACATTCCGCCATTGTACGTTTCAGTGTATTTACATTGATTTTCAATTCAGCGTGTGCTGTTGTCTCCCAGCTCCCGATCCGCAGTAATGGGCAGAGCTGTTATCCGCGGCTGGCGGAGAATCACTGGTTCGTAATTTCGTCCCCTCAACTCCCCGTCGAAGTTCCTGCATTGTTTAAGCGAAGGCCTGGCTGTTTTAATAAGCTCCCTTGCTATTATCTGACATAATCCTATTCAAACATTCGCCGGCGAAAATAAGGGCCCGAGCAGTGAATAATCACTGTACAGCCCCTCCAGTACTCTTTCATAGAATTTCAAAAGAGAGATTTAACTGTTCGGTGTGGTGCGAGAGACGGGGTGCATTGTAAAGGCCGCCTCTCGCTCCCTTCCCAGGGAAATAGCCGGCTTTAGCGGGGTTCTCTGTGCACGTCGTGGTTCCATTCCTCACCAAATTACTCTCTTTCAGCACTTCCTACCGTTTCACAAAGACCCACCGTTTTATACGGGGCTAGGAATTAGTATGGGCATGTGAGGGGGTGCTTTGAAGGTATAGCTGTAGGGAAATCTAATTTACAGTACATTCTCCTAAGCCCAAATGGACGTACAGACGAAATTCGAGCTTGGAGGTCCTATAGCCACCACCACCATCTCACAGAGGGTGTCCAGCTATCTCCTTGGGGTTAGAGAGCCGCCATCAAGCTACAGTGCTGGACAGAAGTCAGAGACCACCTTCGTTCAAGTCTTTCCAGCTCTGTTCCCCCCAGACATTCACCTTGCACCTTCAATCCCATGTGCACTTGGTAGACCAGAGGAGACCATCGCTCCAGCTTCAGATCTGAGAAGATGCACCATGAAGGAAACGACCAACAGGAGTGAAACTTGGTGGGTAGGTTCCACAGTCTGAGACGTGCCACTGATTCAAGTTTCATGCTTGAGCACTCAAGCAAGGGCGGGTCTTATCTCCGTACCTGACTGACCCAACATCCACCATTACAGACCTCCAGCGAGCAGTGGTGTCCTCCATGAGTCCTCCTGTTAGTGCAGCACCATCGGCAGACGGCTGCACCACGCAGGACTACATGCACACAGACCGTTACCACGACTGTCCTTAACACCACGTCACCGTCACCAAAGACTGCAGTGGTGTCGTACCAGACTGTCATGGAGAGACTCAGAATGGCAGCGGGTCATCTTCAGTGACGAGTCCCGCTTTAGTCTTGGTGGAGACGCCCAACGAATCCGTGTGTGGAGGCACCGTGGTCAGCACCAAGATGAACGGTCTGTCGTCACACGTCCAGGAGGCCTGGTGTCCCTCCACCTCCACCCCTACCGCACCATCTGCAGGAACTGTGTGAGGATGTGCAAGCTGCATGGGATGGATTATCACAGGACACCATTAGGAACCTCTACAGCTCCATACCGAGACGTCTGGCGTGTTGGGTTAGCGAACACGGCGGCCCGACGCCATACTGAGAGACAGACTTCTGTATGTGTAGCTCAATAAATATTGATCATATCAGTCTAAATTTATCATTAGTTATTGATCCTGGTTACCTTTACCTTCCTTCCCAACACCACCGCAACCCCACACCTCCTTCTGGGTGCAGCTGTTCTGTAGATGATGTGTGTGGAAAAAGCCACAATTACATCTGGATAAGGCCTTATGATCAAACAAGCAACAAACCCACCGTGCCCCTCACAGTCAGGCCCCCATCTCACTATGACAATACACCATCACCTTCCCCACACACATGACGGAACTGGAACCCTGGTTCTTGAGTTGGTGCCGCGAACCAGTCTGCATTTGCACCAGAATACAACATCAGTGTCAATAGGGGGCGCTGCACTGGAGTAGTAAACAGTAAGCCCAAGATGGCAGCGCATACAGATGACCTGCAAGCGTCCGTGCTGGTATTCCAGGGGTTTATGTGTATCCTGGAGATAAGAAGGCGTAGAAGAGGTTCTCCAGCAGACCACTGGGGGGCGTCATAGTTGCCTTCTCGTTCCTGAATCACTGACACGCCCACGAATCTCCATCATTCCTCAGCTATTCCTTGGTTTCAGCTGGGAATTAACTTTGCAGGTTCTGAACCTGCTGAGCCAAGCGGTCAGAAATTCCGTACAGCAAGGATGAGGGCCGTGTGAACACCAGTATGATAAACAGGACACGCTCTGGTCTTTCCGTCTTCGTACATGGGCTCCTTTATGCCGCGGCGTTGTGGAATAAAGGTTCTTCCTGGCGGAGAGCAGCCTAATGTCCCGGCGGCCGCTCCGACTTCCTGTTGTTGTTGTCCCTGGGGGGATTAGGTTCCCGTAAAGAGATAAACAGGCATGTTTCTCGCTCACTTCATTTGTCCTCTAGTAAACACATCAGTCCATGATGGGAGCTCTTATGAGAGGTGCGTTATGGAATCGGTTTATCAGAGAAGAGAGGGATGGGTTTAAATCAGAGGGTCTATTGAGAGATGACTGTAAGCCCACCACTCCCACCTGCATCATTCAGGTGTGACAGTAAATCACACCTCCGCTGTGCCTCGCGGTGACGTCCACAGTGCCGCACCGGAGC
>JAMWET010005100.1:72500-87500 GCA_024036415.1 Prochilodus magdalenae
TGTAGGGGTTAGGGGGTTTAGTGTAAATGTAGGGGTTAGGGGGTTTAGTGTAAATATAGAGGTTAGGGGGTGTAGTGTAAATGTAGAGGTTAGGGGGTTTAGTGTAAATGTAGGGGTTATGGGGTTTAGTGTAAATGTGGGGGTTAGGGGGTTTAGTGTAAATGTAGGGGTTAGGGGGTTTAGTGTAAATGTAGAGGTTAGGGGGTTTAGTGTAAATGTAGGGGTTAGGGGGTTTTGTCTAAATGTAGGGGTTAGGGGTTTAGTGTAAACGTAGGGGTTAGGGGTTTAGTGTAAATGTAGGGGTTAGGGGTTTAGTGTAAATGTAGAGGTTAGGGGGTTTAGTGTAAATGTAGAGGTTAGGGGGTTTAGTGTAAATGTAGAGGTTAGGGGGTTTAGTGTAAATGTAGGGGTTAGGGGTTTAGTGTAAATGTAGGGGTTAGGGGGTTTAGTGTAAATGTAGAGGTTAGGGGGTTTAGTGTAAATGTAGGGGTTAGGGAGTTTAGTGTAAATGTAGGGGTTAGGGGTTTAGTGTAAATGTAGGGGTTAGGGGGTTTAGTATAAATGTAGGGGTTAGGGGTTTAGTGTAGATGTAGGGGTTTAGTGTAGATGTAGGGGTTTAGTGCGCGGCCGTGGTCTCTGCGGCGGTCTCTGACTCTGGTAAATGACCTCCGTACTTTGAGCCTCTTGTGGTACTAAAAGTCAGATCAAGCTGCAGCAGCTCGTTTCTGTATCAGCAGTACGAGAGACTCTACTGGCGTTAGCAGCACCTTCAGTCCTTCCCGCTCCTCCAGCTTCCCCGCCTGTGGCCTCTCCTCGTGCTGCCTTGCCAGCCACTCGGTATACACCTGTCACAGTGCTCCTCCACACTCCTGACGCCAGAAGCTCCTGCTGTGCTCTCGTGGGACCCAAACCTCACCCCCTGGTGATCATGCGCCACCAACAAAGCCTTCTCTGTTGCAGATCTCAAAGTCTCCTGCTCTTTCAGCGCCTAAGGTGAACACTTTGTTACTCCAGAGCATTAACACTCCTGCCTTAGTTTCTTGTCCTGATTAATTCACTGCCTCCTGACTCTGGCACTGCTTCTTCCCCACCTCCCACATCCCGCTTCTCCTGTAGCTCCCAGTGCATGGTTTGGAGCCCTTGCCAGATGCTTGTGCTTCACAGAGCTCCACTTCCTGTTTGTTCAGCAGTTCTGCTTGCTTTCCTGACCCCCCACTGACTCCACTTCATGTTCCTCCAGAGGCTCTGGTTTCTGTGCCTCTAGGGTTTCCAGTCTGTCCCTCCAGCATATCCAGGTCCCGTCCCTCTACTGATCCCAGTTTCTGTAGTTCCAGCGTCTCTGGTTCATGTCCTTCCAGCAGCTCTGGTTTCTGTTTCTCCTGTGGTTCCGGTTCCAGTCCCTCCAATATCCTCCCACAGTTCCTGCAGATGGTGCGGTAGGGGTGGAGGTGGAGGGACACCATGCCTTCTGGATGTGTGACAACAATCCGTTTATCTTGGTGCTGACCACGGTGCCTCCACACACGGATTCGTTGGGCGTCTCCACCAAGACTAAAGCGGGACTCGTCACTGAAGATGACCCGCTGCCATTCTGAGTCACTCCATGACAGTCTGGTACGACACCACTGCAGTGACAGTGATGGTGACGTGGTGTTAAGGACAGTCGTGGTAACGGTCTGTGTGTCTGTCAAAGGTGCTGCACCAACAGGATGACTCACGGAGGACATCACTACTCGCTGGAGGTCTGCAGCCATGTGGTGTGAATGTTCTGGTGGATGGGCAACAGGAAGGTTGGGAGGACTTCTCTAGGTTGAGGCCTACTCGACTCTAGACGGCAGGTGGAGCTCATAAGGTGGCCGGGGACTGAACCCCACATCCTTTTTCATGGAGGTGAGTTTCATTCCGTGAGATCTCTTTGGCAAATTGGTGTTTATGAGTCCTAGTTTCACTTCCTGGCAGACGTGTCAATGTCTGGATAATAGATCTCCCAGCTCAGAGATTCCGTCTGTTTTCTGTTCTGTTCTTTTTGTGTTATTCTCTGCGGTGTAGCATGCAGCTGATTAGGAACCAGAGGGATTGCATTACCCGACAGTGGGGTCTCTCCTTCAAGAAACGGCGCACCTGAAGATTGTAATCAGAGATGACATCTCTCCCAGAGTGTCGAGGCGTCTCCGCAAGCCTGCGGCACCAATCAGATGTTTAGCACCGCAGGCTTGTTAAATCAGAAGGTCGTTAACTACATCTGATTAAAAACAAAGTGCGAGCGGAGATCCATCGGCGGAGGACCTGGGCGGGATATTGAATACAGTGCGTAAGACGATTAGCCGGAGCTTTCGGGACCAGCGCTGTCCTTTGAACCGGCCTGGCACCGGGGCCTATATAACGGGATTGTTCCAGCGCTGTCGGAGAAGATGAAGGGGGCCTCTGGAATAGAATGGGAAACAAATAAACAAACAAGCAAACAAAACCGCACAATGAGCAATCAAGGGCTCCGGAATGGGCATGGAAGAAAGACGCCTCGGTTGCCAGGTTTTAATCCGGCATCACTCTCCGCGGAGGAAAAGCGAGGGAAATGCAGGGCGTCCCAACTGGAAAAGCCGATTAAAGAGAGTGGGAACAAAGGCTGAGGCTGTGCTGGGGAGAAGAAAGAAATCAAACAAGAGGGAGAGGGAAAAAGACAAACAAACAGAGTTGTAGAAATGGCTTAGATGGATCCGGATGTGGAACGTTGAGAGGGGAGGGAAAAAGTAAGCAAGGCAAGAATGAAAAGGGAATGCCGTTGAGAATAGGGACGTTTGAAAGTGATTTGTGATCTGACAATGCAGATATTTGGGCACAGAGTGTCAGGCTGGTTAATTGGGCAGAGCTTTCTCCGGTAATCCGGGAAGCAGTGGGGCGCTGGAAGCTGAAATCTGCACGTACTCGCATGAATGCCCACCAGTAGTGCCAGGGAATCTCAGTACTGCTCAGAGGTTAGAGGCCATCCTTAAATTATGTAATTTCCAGTCAAACCGGCCAATACAAGACAACGTTAATGGAATGTAAGGGTACAGAGATAATGGGGCTCCTAACAACCACCTGGAAGACCACCGGTGATCTTTATTGGGCTGACGCTTGAATGACAGCGTTTAGGGCTGTTCTGTAAGGACCGTTTTATATAAAGGCTCACCATGTGTGTTTAAGGTGGTAATAATTTCAGGTTCCTGCAGGTGGCGCTGCTGTACAAGGATGATGGAGCTATAAAACCCTGTGGGGTGTGAGTGACGGGATCCAGAGATTGGAAGGAGGTGCTACAGTGCAGGGATTGTGGATGTGTGGCTCAGCAGATAACAGCACTACCCCCCCAGAGAGCCATCACACCATGGGGTCTCATGGGAGATGGGGTTTCAGTTCCCAGTCTGGGTGGTCATGCTGTCCTACACGAGTCCCTGGGCAACTCCTAACAGTACATCGGCCTGCCTGTAATACGGATGACCTTGGAAGTCACTTCCCACCAGGGAGCCTGCACACCATCTGAGAGATGGGGATTTGAGTCCCACTCTTGGGTGACTATGCTGCACTACACCAATAAGAGTCTTTGGGCACGACTCCTAACACCCCATTCGCCTACCTGTAATATGATTACCCTTGTAAGTCGCTCTAGATAAGAGTTTCAGATAAATGCCATAAATGTAGAATGTCTCGTTCCATGTGAACGTCTCGTTCCATGTGTGGAAAATGGCTCCAGAGCAGATGTTAATGATTGGCTAAAAGGAGGGACTGCATGTGGGCGTGGCCAAAGACCATAGTGTGAAGGAAGTCGCTGAATCTGCAGGTGTATGGAAGCGTGCGGTCATACGGGTCTACCAGCAGTGGATAAAATCCCAGTCTACAGGGAATTCTCCTCGGAACTGTGCCAGGGAAGGCATCCACCAAATCTGGACCAACTGACCAATTCTTTGATGTGAGAGTGTCTGAACACTGATGTGGCTACTTCCAGAACCAACCAGTGGAGTTCTGAGATTTGTCTGCTAAAAGACTGAGCTTCAAAGATCCGACGTTAAACCTCATTATCTCCCAAAGGCTCCAGTAGTCATGTGTGGTTGGAGAGAGGGCTTAACACCCTACAGTCCAAGTTACAGTAGTCTAAATTATTCTGGATCTCTGGATCTCCACTACAGGCAAGGTTTCCAACAAGTCCGTCTAGGGTGCGCCTTAGTAGGATGCTACGTTTCCTAAATTCCCAGATCTGTGTCTTTGGTTAGGCTAGCAAAGGCAGTGGTGGGGTTTAATGATAACTGAGTGACCCATAAAGCTGCACACGAGTGAATGCAGTGTGAGGGCACCAGCACAAACCCCTCCAGCTCCTTCTACCGTCTGTTTCAACCGTTTATTCTTAAAGCGAGAGAATAAACAAGCTTAGGAACACGAAAGAAGCAAGACGCAAGAGGGACGAGTAGAGTTCCTTATCGTTACTGGACTAACTGGGCGTGTAGTTTAGCTCCAGGCCGTGTTTATTAAGGCTAAAGGAAATCTGAGAGTGGAGGTTAATTAGCTTTAGCTGCAGGGCACGGTGTTACTAAAGCCCAGGAGGGGAACTGACGGATATCAAAACATCCGAGCTCACCTCCAAACATGTGATTACAGCCACCCTGTACGGCTCGGAAAACAATTTACTGGATATCATCCCCCTCGTCCGTGTGCGGAGTCTGAAAGAACAGACAGCCGAGAGGAGCATGATGGAAGAGACATTAAGCAGAGCCGAATGGCGGAATATTGAAACATCCCGAGTGAAGTGGATGGAAAAACCTACCCGAGGTGTTATTTAGACGTGAATAGAGCCATTACATGACGGAGGAGTGATACAGTGTGACAGCCCCAAAAAAGCTTTTCACACTATATAGGCTATTCATAATATTTCTGTTTCACATCACACCATCATTCTCCGGACCCGGAATTCATTCACGGCTGCTTCTTTTCCCTCTGTATCCGACTGAACTCCAGCGTCCCTCCAAATCTGCTGTCAAACCCTGACACGATACGCAAACATTAATCTGAACAGTAAACAATCTACTCTCTACAAAAACAACAAATTACATTACTAATCTCTCAACGTCACTCAGCCGCACCCAGAAGGAGGTGTGGGAGTGCAGGTGTGTTGGGAAGGAGGATAAAGGTGACCAGGATCAATAAGTGATGATAAATTTAGACTGATATGATCAATATTTATTGAGCTACACATACAGAAGTCTGTCTCTCAGTATGGCGTCAGGCCGCCGTGTTCGCTAACCCAACACGCCAGACGTCTCGGTATGGAGCTGTAGAGGTTCCTGATGGAGTCCTGTGATAATCCATCCCATGCAGCTTGAACATCCTCACACAGTTACTGCAGATGGTGCGGTAGGGGTGGAGGTGGAGGGACACCAGATCTTCTGGACGTGTGATGGCAAACCGTCCATCTTGGTGCTGACCACAGTGCCTCCACAGACGGATTCGTTGGGCGTCTCCACCAAGACTAAAGCGGGACTGGTCACTGAAGATGACCCGCTGCCATTCTGAGTCCCTCCATGACAGTCTGGTACGACACCACTGCAGTCTTTGGTGACGGTGACGTGGTGTTAAGGACAGTCGTAGTAACGGTCCGTGTGCATGTAGTCCTGCGTGGTGCAGCCGTAAGGATGCTATGTTGACCAAAGCCAGATTTCTTAGTTTAGCCAGATGCAGTACGCCCAAAAACAAGCCTGTCCAGCTGAACGACGATCCTATCGGACAGTGTTCATCTTTGGGTTTAAGTTATCCGGCTGACTGAGAAACCCAGTCTTGTGAAACATCTGCTCTCCACTGGTTTCCTAAAGGCAGTAGCACACTGAGCGATACGTCTTCCCAACACGCTGTGTCCTGCTATGGCATGATTGGGCGTAGATCACTGCAGACGCAGCCACTGACTGACATCTTTATTCCTGTATGCCTCCGGAGATGGGCATGCTCTGTTCCGAGAGCCATCAGCTCCTGTCTTACAGCTCCCCTGGCTGGGCTTCCAAATATCCAAGGGTTTGAATACGGCCCAGTTTAAAAAGCACAGACCCTGGAAGCTCGATGGAGGGAATGATGGATAGGGTTGGGAAACCCCGTTCGGGAATACGAAGACACCAGGATAACAATTAGAGTGCTAGTAAAACAGCTGTGCAGATGTTCACATAATTACTCACCATCGCCCCCTAGTGGCTGTACCTGAGTACAGGCTTCCCTGTAAGGGTACTTTTTTGAGTTCATCTGTTCATTTCTTCATCCCTACACCAACATTGTTCTTTCATCCATTCATTCCCTTATTCCATATTGTTCTTTCATCCATTCATCCCTTCATCCCTACACCAACATTGTTCCTTCGTCCATTCATTCCTTTATTCCATATTGTTCTTTCATCCATTCATCCCTTCATCCCTACACCAACATTGTTCCTTCGTCCATTCATTCCTTCATTCCATATTGTTGTTTCATCCATTCATTCCTTCATCCATACACCAACATTGTTCTTTCATTCATCCATTTATTCCTTCATCCATGCACCAACATTCAGGGCAGATTCGCAAACTCTAATCCACAGCTCTACTGACCCACACTCCTCTATATGTCGCTTTTTCATCCCTCCTTCCTCCCATCTAGTTTTGATTCTTTTGAGGTAATCATAACACACCAGGGAGAAACAAGACCGATAGCCATGAGGGCAAGCTAACGTCAGAACCAGAACACCCAAACAGCCAGGCAAACAAGGGATAAACCCAAAACGGGAGAACCAGGACACAAAGCGGAGATCAAACACGGAAATCAGACAAGCAAGTAAGAACACTCCATATGCAACATGGGACAGTTGGCCAGGGATTTGGTCAGTGGGTGTGCCCTGTGAACGCCAGAACTGCAATCTCGGAATACCGGGATGGGAACGTTAGGTTCCTTGGGAAAACCTGTCTGTCCAGCATCTCAGTGTAGGCACTGTGGTTCAAATGTACCGCCGCCTCAACCAAAGCACCCATCTCCACGTAACTACAACCCCCCATCCCAACATCACAGAGGGGGCTCAACAATGCTGAAACCGATGGTAATAAGAGTTAACTAACGTAATAACTATGTAGTAACACCTGCTATAGAACAGCTGACCAGAATCCGTTCCCTTCAGGTAACTATAGTGAAGAGTAACGCTATAAAGCCTCCTCAGTCTGCGTGTTATCCACACCGGTCCCGTTTCCCACCGCACCGTCATCCCAGCCTGTTATTCCGGAGTGACGTTCATTCACGGATTCCTCTTTACCTGAACTCTTCACCCTCATATCTGTCTGAAGCGAAACGGGCTTCAAACGCCGCCCAGCGTCATCAGCATTAAAGTCATGTAGCGTGAAAGCGGAAGGGTCTTAACGGATAACGCTGACATTTTGGCGGATGTCTGACATGCAGCGGATTCCTCTGGAAGCAAATTAGTCTTCCTGGGAGAAACAAGAGGCGGTCAGATGGACCAAACGTCCACTCCAGCGTCAACAATGACAGAATGCAGAAGCGTTCGGTGTAGCGCGGCGGAGTTGGCGCGTACGGTGGATTGAACTTTGAAGCGTCACACTGGACTTGTTTATACAGGTGTGTTATTCAGTAGTGTTGTTTCAGATTGTCCTTGATGTTCTACATAGAAGGGATGTGACTATGGTCACCCAGATGTGGTTCTACACCCCCATTTCCACCCTATGATCTGGTTCTAGAATGGAACGAGCTGTTTGCCTTTTTCGGTGAGCTCATGAATAATTAGATGCTCTCATTGGCTGGTTTACAGCGAGATACACAAACAACATGAGGAAACAGTTGTAATGCAGTGATACTATATAAGACACTCCTCTCTCTACAGGAATCGTATGGCCTCTCTACAGGACATTCTGGTCTCTCAACAGGACAGTACTGTCTCCCTACAGAACAGGACAGTCTCTCTGCAGGACAGTCTGGCCTCTCTGCAGGACAGTACAGTCTCCCTACAGGACAGTACAGTCTCTCAACAGGACAGTACAGTCTCCCTACAGGACAATACAGTCTTTCTACAGAACAGTGCAGTCTCTCTACAGGATGGTATGGCCTCTCTACAGGATTGTCTGGTCTCTCAATAGGACAAAACAGCCTCTCTACAGGATACTTCTGTCTTTCTGCAGGTCAGTCAAGTCTCTCTACAGGATACTTCGGTCTCTCTACAGGACAATATATTCTCTCTACAGGACATTCTGTTCTCACTACAGGACAGGATTATCTTTATACAGGACAGTATGGTCTCTACAAGACTAACAGTTTTTCTAGAGGACTCTCTCGTCTCTCTACAGGACAGTACAGTCTCTCAACAGGACAATACAGTCTCTCTACAGGATGGTATGGCCTCTCTACAGGATTGTCTGGTCCCTCTATAGGACAAAACAGCCTCTCTACAGGATACTCCTGTCTTTCTGCAGGTCAGTCTAGTCTCTCTACAGGACAATATATTCTCTCTACAGGACATTCTGTTCTCACTGCAGGACAGGATTATCTTTATACAGGACATTATGGTCTCTACAAGATAGAACAGTTTTTCTAGAGGACTCTCTCGTCTCTCTACAGGACAGTACAGTCTCTCTACAGGATAGGCTGACCTCTCTACAGGACAGTTGTATTTTGATGTTCTACATAGAAGGTATGTAACTTTGGATCATTTTGATTCCTATGATCTGGTTCTATAGTGAAAGGAGTGGTGTTCCTTTATTTGGTGACCTCAGGAATAATTAGATGCTCTCATTGGCTGGTTTACAGGGAGACACAGAAACAACATGAGGAAACAGTTGTAATACAGTGATACTCTATAGGACACTCCACTATAGGACAATCTGGTCTCTCTACAGGACAGTACAGTCTCTCTGCAGGACAGTCTGGTCTTTCTGAAGGACAGTACAGTCTCTCTGCAGGACAGTCTGGTATCTATACAGGACAGTAAGGTCTCTGTACAGAATAGTCTGGTCTCTCTACAGGACTGTCTTGTCTCTCTATATGACAATACAGTTCTTCTAAAGGACAGTCTGGTCTCTATAGGACAATACGGTCTTTCTACAGAACTGTCTGATCTCTCTAAAGGACAATACAGTCACCTTACAGCATACTCCTGTCGCACTGCAGGGTAGTTTGGTCTCTGTACAGAACAGTCTGGTCTCTCTACAGGACTGTCTTGTCTCTCTATAGGACAATACAGTCTTTCTACCGGACTGTCTGATCTCTCTAAAGGACAATACAATCTCCCTACAGCATATTCCCGTCTCTATGCAGGGCAGTTTGGTCTCCCTACAGGACAATAGTCTCACTCCAGGACATTTGGTTCTCTCTACATGACATGACAATTTCTTTACAAGACAGTATGGTCTCTCTAGAGGACAGGGTCTGAAAAACCACTGTATTGATGTTTATACCTTGATGTTATATTTAATCAATCATATTAAAGTCAGACTTTGGTAGCAAATGCCAGCATTCCCCCCCTAAGGATTTTCCTCCATGTTTCCAATTGTAAAATCACACAGGATATTCCGGGTGGGAATGTTCCAAGGCAGGGTGTTTAAAATGACCTTTATGCCTGACTGCCACAGCGTCAGCAGCCTGACTGTGCGAGCAGACCCTCCTTCACTCCTCCTTCGAGCTGTTTGTTCATTAGCGTGGTATCATACACCCAGCTACGTCACGTGGGAATCGGAACGTTAGTATCCCAGAACATTTGGTATATATGGTATCGGCCCAATACCGCCAATCTGCACACACTCTGGACTGAACACAGTGAGCTCTGCGTGAGCAGATTGTGAGACGGTGTGGCTGGCTTTCCTCCTCCTCTGACGTGTTTACTATCCGCCCAATCAGAAACAAAGTGAAAGATATAACAGGCGTGTGGGAGCGCTGGGAATTGACCAGGAGAGGCAGAAGGAGGGGGAGGAGTCTGTATCGACACGCTCAGCAGAAACACTCCACTTTAAGAGAAGGGGAAGGGGCGAAGGGGAGAGAGAGAGAGAGAAGACATTGATCGTCCAGATGTGCTGTCTTTTGAAAATCTAGGTTTCACCTGCTGGAGAGAGATCGGAATTAAGCAGACGGGAATGAATGGAGTCAAAAGCAAAAGCTGAATCCTAATATTGCTTATGCATATTTCATGAGCGCTCCGTCAATAGTGTTTTGTACTTCCTCTCTGCACTGGATGCTGGGAAAGGTTCAGGGAGGACACACTGTTGTCCTCTGCAAATCCTCTTTACCTTTCAGCTCATTCCAGACCAAAATTTACATTGTCCATCAAGCTTCGGCTTTGCCATATTAATGACCCCCCGGTATATCATATATCCAGACAACGAGTGTATACGTATCAGCTCCACTGACCATACAGGACACTCTGTAGGTGTACAGGTCCAGACTGTAGTCCATCTGTTTCTCTGTATACTGTATTACCCTGTTCTTCAATGGTCAGGACCCCCACAGGACCACCACAGAGCAGGTATGATGTTGGTGGATATGGTGGATCATTCTCTGCACTGCAGTGACACTGACGTGGTGGTGGTGTGTTAGTGTGTGTGGTGCTGGTGTGAGTGGATCAGTGTCCACTCACTGTCCACTCTATTAGACACTCCTACCTTGCTGGTCCACCTTGCAGATGGACAGTCAGAGACGATAGCTCATCTGCTGCTGCACAGTGCAGTGTTGGTCATCCTCTAGTTAGTCATCAGTGGGCACAGGTTGCTGCCCACAGGAAGCTGCCCCACAGGACGCTGGCCAGAGGACACTGCCCACAGGACACTGGCCATAGGAGGCTGGCCACAGGACGCTGCCCCACAGGACGCTGCCCCACAGGACGCTGACCAGAGGACACTGCCCACAGGACACTGCCCACAGGACCCTGCAGTGCTGAGAATGATCCACCACCCACATCATACCTGCTCTGTGGTGGTCCTGTGGGGGTCCTGACCATTGAAGAACAGGGTAATACAGTATACAGAGAAACAGATGGGCTACAGTCTGGACCTGTACACCTACAGAGTGTCCTACACGGTCAGTGGAGCTGATACAGTGGACTGTGAGTGTAGATAGAAGGAGAGTATCTGATGAAGTGGCTGGTGAGTGTATGAGATGTAAAGCCATGCGAACGCTGGCATGGTGACAGCATTACCTGTGAAAATGGAGGCGTGAAGAGTGTTTATTTAAGGTGGAGACAGGGAGACGTAGTTCCGCACTCTAATATAGTACTCTAGTATAATACTGAGCTTGTCTGGAATCCAACAACCGCATGTTTGGCATCCATGACTCCTACAGAACTATCAAAATTGAAAACTGACGGAGCGTTGTGATCACCGCTGTGGTCTGTTGAACGCTGCTGCTTTCCTGTGCGGCTCCATTGAGAATAAAGGAACATCTGCTTTGCTCTTGTCTGTTTGCACAAACATGTGAACGCAGCATAAAGCAGCATTAAAATAAATATTTAATCACGCTAATGCTTCACTAGCACGCTACCTCTGAAAATACAGCTCAGGAAATGGAGGGTAACACCTCCACCACCAACAACAACAGCTGGGACTGGACTGGGACTGGTGCTAAACAAGGTTCTGGATGTAGCCACATCAGTGTTCATACGCTCTTACATCAGAGAACTGGTCAGGTGGTCCAGATTTGGTGGATGCCTTCCCTGGCACAGTTCCGAGGAGAATTCCCTGTAGGCTGGGATTGTATCCACTGCTGGTAGACCCGTATGACCGTACGCTTCCACACACCTGCAGATTCAGCTACTTCCTTCACACTATGGTCTTTGGCCACGCCCACATGCAGCCCCTCCTTTTAGCCAATCATTAACATCTGCTCTGGAGCCATTTTCCACACATGGAACGAGACATTCCCTGCACTGTAGCACCTTCTCCCAATCTATGGATCCCATCACTCACACCCCACAGGGATTTATAGACCGATCATCCTCGTGCAGTGCCATCTGCAGGAACCTGAAGGTACTACCACTTTGTATATAACATATACAGCTCTGGAAATAAATAAGAGCCCACTCCAGTTTCTTCTCCACATGTACAGCAGGTTCTAGTGAGGAACCGAAGGTTGAGTTCTAGCTTTACTGGCAGATACAGTGAGCGTCTGGTTCATAAGAACAAGGTCCAGCAGCAAACACACAGGACAACACAGCTACAGACTGGCAGAGGGCCAAACCCCCTCTCTACTGACCGTGATGAGCGCCACCTCATTCCAATGTCCCTTACCCACCGTAAGATGACCTCGAGTGACCTACAGAGAGACTGGCGAGCGGTGGCTGGGGTGAAACGCACAGCGAGCATGGTTCTAAAAACAGGCTTCTGGAGGTCATTAGTGATTTTCTAAATACAGAGATCTAATACAATATCTGATCTGGAGTTTGGGAGACATGGTTCCAGTAGTGTAGAGAACCAAACAGAACCAACACAAACCCAGAACCTGCACACCTAGAGACGCTGATCAAGTACAAGTGGGCTCTTAAATGGTTCCAGAGATATATATGTCCCAAAACATCTCCAGTGTTTGTTGAGTTTTGGTAATTACTTGAGTTACAACTGTGAAAGAATTGACTGTTCAGAGAATGCACAAATTCGCTGAACAGTCAATTCTTTCGCAGAGGCAATATCGTAGCCCATGAGATTAATCCGAGGCGTGATTGTTGGGGGTTGAAAACTTTGGGGTAGTCGTGGGCTGGAGGTTAGGGAACCAGCCTTGTGACCGGAGGGTCGCCGGTTCGATTCCCTGAACTGACAGGAACGACTGAAGTGCCCTTGAGCAAGGCCCCTAACCCCCAACTGCTCCCCAGGCGCCGTGGATAGGGTAAGTGTGCTCACTGCCCCCTAGTGTGTGTGTGTTCACTGGTGAGTGTGTATGTGGGTGTTTCACTTCACGGATGGGTTAAATGCGGAACACAAATTCCTCTGTGTGAAAATCACTATTGGCACAAAATGGTATCTTATCTTAAATAACAGGTCGCTATTAATGATCCACTGAAGTGTTGAGGTCCTTCACTCCTCTCGTTAAACGAAGCCCCCTTCCCACACTGACCGGCGTCCACACCGTCCACAGCAACTGAACACTCATAAAACCTCAGCTTTCCTCCTAACGAGCTTCAGCCCCACGGCTTTAGCACAGCTCTATCTGGAGGTTAATGCTGCGCGCTTCACTCTCGCTGATACTGGCAAAGAGCCTCACGCTTATCGCTGATTAGCCAATAGCAGCTTTGACTTCAATTACTTCAGCTAATATACAGCATGAACCCTCAGACAGGGCCTCTCTCCGTCAGCACCGTGCAAATCCCAGGTCTAATGAACTAGTGGAGATTATATTACAGAGTTATACGTCCACTGTACACGTCCATATGTCTAAGATCTGGGGTCTCGAGAGGTAACTTAAAGAACGTGTGTGTGTATATATATGTGGCCTGCAAAAGTATTCATACCCCTTCAACTTTTTCACATTTGGTCACCCTACAACCACAAACCTAAATGTATTTTATTGAGAGTTTAAGTGATAGACCAACACAAAGTAGCACAAAACTGTGAAGTGGAGCGGAAATGATACACAGTTTTTAAAATTTTAATCAAATAAAAATCTGAAAAGGGAGACATGCAAAAGTATTCATCCCCCCTTTGCTCTAAAACCCCTAAAACAATCCAGTGCAATCAGTTTCCTTCAGAAGTCACTTCATTAGTTAATAGAGTCCAGCTGTGTGTAACTGAGTCTCAGTATGAATATCCCTGTTCTGTGAAGGCCTCAGTGGTTTGTTGGAGAACGCTAGTGAACAAACAGCATCATGAAGACCAAGACATTCACCAGACAGGTCAGAGATGAAGTTGTGGAGGAGTTTAAAGCAGGGTTAGGTAAACAGTTAAATACAGGGCAGTGTGGGAAGGAAGCCTGTTGGAGGATGGAGAAGACTTCAGACTGGGATGGAGATTCACCTTCCAGCAAGACAATGACCCTAAACATACAGCCAGGGCTACAGTGGAACCGTTTAGATCCAAGAATGTTCATGTGTTACAGTGGCCCAGTCAAAGTCCTGACCTAAATCCCATTGAGCATCTGTGGCGTGACATCAAAATTGCTGTTCACAGACGGTTTCCATCCAACCTGGTTGAGCTATTTTGCAAAGAAGTGCAAAGCTGGTAGAGACTTGCAGCTGTAACTGCAGCGACAGGTGACTAGGCATTAATATAGGGGGCTGAATACTTTTGCATGTCACACCTTTCAGATTATTTTATTGATTAAAATTTTGAAAACCTTGTATCATTTACGATCCACTTCACGATTGTGTGCTACTTTGTGTTGGTCTATCACTTAAACTCTCAGGTTCAAGGGGTATGAATACTTTTGCAAGCCTAGTAACAGTGTTACTACATTGTTGTTACAGTGTTACTATGTTGTTACAGTATTACTACATTGTTGTTACAGTGTTACTACATTGTTGTTAGTGTTACTATGTTGTTATTACAGTGTTACTACGTTGTTGTTGTTACAGTATTACTACATTGTTATTACAGTGTTACTACGTTGTTGTTGTTACAGTATTACTACATTGTTGTTACAGTGTTACTATGTTGTTGTTACAGTATTACTACATTGTTAGTGTTACTATGTTGTTGTTACAGTATTACTACATTGTTGTTACAGTGTTACTATGTTGTTATTTACTAGAAGATGCAGCATGATTAATCAGCTTGCTATTTTATGTGCTTGCAAAGGTGTTGATAAGGACGTTGCTGTGGTTCTTCACATGGTTAATCATCCCATGATGTATCACTGTGATATAAATTTGGTCCTATATGGAAAAACGTCATTTAGTGACGATCAAATGAAAACTGTATGTCCTGTATACAATCACCAGGCTGAATATTCCAGAACAGTGCTGATATCCCAACAAATACTAATCATTGGAGACCAGAAGCTGGTCTTTACATAGTCACTACTCATTATAGTTATGTACTGTGCTGATAT
>JAMWET010005100.1:95000-149940 GCA_024036415.1 Prochilodus magdalenae
ATAATAGTAATAGAACAAAAATAACAATAATACTACTAATAACTATTATTTATTATTATTATTATTATTATTATTATTATTATTATTATTATTATTATTATTGGTATTGATATTATTATTATTATATTTTATTTATCATTAAATTGGAAAACAAACCTGAAGAGTAACCAAAATTATTAATAAAATAATAATTAAAAGAATTTAATATTTACAATAATAATACATACATACATTAGCATTGTAGCTTCAGTGCTAAAAGCTGCAGACACTGAAAGTGGCTTGGCTGATTGACTACACTGAGGTTGAACTGGGTTGGATCGTGTTATTGAATGTCTAATCATGTATAATTCAGTGTGGTTTAGTGTGAAACTCCATTCCAGATAAAGTCAGAACTGTTCACAGTGGTGGTGAAGGTAACCAGACGTCCCCTCTAAAAGCTCCCTCACAGAAAGCTCCTACATGAGGTGGTTCTGAATACGCTGCCTGATGTCTGAGACGCTGTTTATGATAGTGTGGAGAAGATCTCAGCCTTAAACTCCATTCATGGTGGAGGGATACATGCTGCAGGGTGCTGTGAGGTCAAATAGTCCCCCACAGGAACTTAGTATTTCCAGGTTTTCCAGATTTTCATCATCAACATTCCATACACACTCAGAAGACACGTGTAGGTCCACTGGTGGTTTAGATAGTCAGTACAGTGTCCATATGTGTGTTCTAGACATGGAGAACCCTGGTTCCCATCACCACCTCCAAACCCACCTCGTTTACACCTCACACTCTGAATTACTGGGGGACAGTTTGGTCGGCGGTGGAGGGGTATGGGTTTGATGGTGGGCCTGTGTGGTTTTTCTCAGTTCATGTTTTCTCTCTCCGGCTCTGCAGCCTTTACCTGAGGAGAGTGTGCTGGAATCCCATGATGCACTGCTTCAACAGACGCTTCCCCCTGGCCCACAGTGCAGCAGTGACACCTGCAGGTGTGAAGAACTGAGAGACTCTCTCTCTCTGTCTCTCGCCCTCATCCTCTCCCGACCCTTTCCCTCTATCTCTATCTCTCCTCCTTCCCTCTCTCTATATATACACCTCTTCCCTTTCCCCTCTCTCTCTCTCTTCTCCCTTCCTCCCCTTTCTCTCTGTCCCTCCTTTCTCTCTCTCTCTGGCCGCAGTGGGTTTCTTCTCTTTCTAATTAATATGCACAGCGAGGACAGGCTGACAGAATCCAATCAGCACTGCTCGTGAGAGGAGACACACAGAGCGAGGGAGCGAGAGAGAGGGAGAGAGGGAGAGAAAAGGGGGGAGGAGGGACACAATAAGAAAATGCACACACAAAAAACTCTTTATTTTCAGACTCAGCAGGACAAACATTACAGCGAACAGCAGAAATGTGAATGAGATGGCCTCGTTAATTAAACGCCACACCAGGCCGGTTCCACCTAGAACACACAGAGAGAGCGCCCGCACACAGGCAGAGACTGGGGGACGTTCTAGACACTAGGAACAACAATGAGGAACAATTAACACCGAACATGAGCTCCCCGTGTGCTTCTGCTCACTGGCCACTTTATTGGAAACACCTACCTTGTGCTTCCACTCCATGGCCACTTTATTGGAAACACCTCCTTTGTGCTTCCACTCACTGGCCACTTTATTGGAAACACCTCCTTTGTGCTTCCACTCACTGGCCACTTTATTGGAAACACCTCCTTTGTGCTTCCACTCACTGGCCACTTTATTGGAAACACCTCCTTTGTGCTTCTACTCACTGGCCACTTTATTGGAAACACCTACCTTGTGCTTCCACTCACTGGCCACTTTATTAGAAACACCCACCTTGTGCTTCCACTCACTGGCCACTTTATTGGAAACACCTCCCTTGTGCTTTCACTCACCTGCCACTTTATTAGAAACATGTCCTTGTCCATGTAGCTTGTCCTTTTGCTTACTGGCCTCTTAAATCACCAGCAGGACTCTGTTACCCAGCATGCCGAGCTCCTGTACAGGCCCTGCGCTCCATTTCCACGGCTTTCTTCCACACTTCATTATGATCATAAGATATCCAGGCGACAGTGATCCTGCACGGGCCGGCGCTGGAATGAGTTTGGTTTATAGCTTATGAAAGTCGTGGTGCAGGTACACCAAGGTTACAGCCGTGTGAAAACTGGATTTACTGGCCAATTAGTGCGACTGAACAAACGACAAATCCCAAACACGGCTCCCGTAAACACTCCCCATAAACACAATCTGCCAGGCTCATGCCATGCTTCATATGCTGATATAGATCCATGCACCGGGAGCTGAACGCAGACAGCCGCTGTGAACCCGGAGCATGCTGCGCGGGAACCCAGGTAGAACATTCACAGCCAGAGATGATGTTGGGTTAGGAGCCCGCTTCGTTCATGACATACATCTCATACACATGCTTATAACACCTTGTGCTTCCACTCACTGGCCACTTTATTGGAAACACCTACCTTGTGCTTCCACTCACTGGCCCATCATTGAAACACATTACTTCTCATGGCCATGCTTATAACACCTTGTGCTTCCACTCACTGGCCACTTTATTAGAAACACCCACCTTGTGCTTCCACTCACTGGCCACTTTATTGGAAACACCTACCTTGTGCTTCCACTCACTGGCCACTTTATTAGAAACACCCACCTTGTGCTTCCACTCACTGGCCACTTTATTGGAAACACCCACATTGTGCTTCCACTCAGTGGCCACTTTATTAGAAACACCTCCTTTGCGCTTCCACTCACTGGCCACTTTATTAGAAACACCCACCTTGTGCTTCCACTCACTGGCCACTTTATTGGAAACACCTACCTTGTGCTTCCACTCACTGGCCACTTTATTGGAAACACCTTTTCTTGTGCTTCCACTCACTGGCCACTTTATTAGAAACACCTACCTTGTACTTCCACTCACTGGCCACTTTATTGGAAACACCTCTCCTTCTGCTTCCACTCACTGGCCACTTTATTGGAAACACCTCCCTTGTGCTTCCACTCACTGGACACTTTATTAGAAACACCCACCTTGTGCTTTCACTCACTGGCCACTTTATTGGAAACACCTACCTTGTGCTTCCACTCACTGGCCACTTTATTGGAAACACCTACCTTGTGTCTCCTCTCACTGGCCACTTTATTAGAAACACCCACCTTGTACTTCCACTCACTGGCCACTTTATTAGAAACACCTCCTTTGCGCTTCCACTCACTGGCCACTTTATTAGAAAGAAACACCCATTGAAACACCCCTTGTGCTTCCCACTGGCCACTTTTTATTGGAAACACTTGTGCTTCCACTCACACTTTATTGGAAAACTTCCACTCATATGGCCACTTTATTGCTTGTGCTTCCACTCACTGGCCAATTTATTGGAAACACCAACCTTGGACTTCCACTCACTGGCCACTATATTGGAACATTGTGCTTCACCCACTTTGAAACACCCACCTTCCACTCACTGGCCACTTTATTGGAAACACACCCTTCTTTGTACTTCCATTCATTGGAAACACCAATGGCTGGGGCACTATAGGTGTGTTTACCCCACCAATCTTACTGGACTGGGATGGATAGAACACAAAGGCATGCACGCTAGGGTGGAGAGAGAATTAAGCGGTGTAGGTGCACAAGCCGTGGCCGTGGGCCCCTGTGGGATTGGACCTATAAATCTGCTGGATGTTTGTGTTGGGCCTCTTCATTCCGGAGAGTGGCCGCGGTGCGGAAGCAGCACGCCGGACGCACGCCCAATAAAACGCTGCTGCCTTTGATCAGTTGATTGGTTTATTCGGAGAGGATGGTAATGGATGGAGGGCCCTCGTGCCGAGAGAGGGCTGTGATGGGAACTGAAGTGAGTGAGGAATGATGTTAGATGTTTCCAGAATGTGTTTACATCCGTTTACATTCTCATCTAACCCTTCAGTGACCCCTCGTGGGGGTTGTTACCCCAATGGGCTAGAAATGTTCCAATTCAGTGAAAGTCCAGCCCCATCCATGTGTGATGTAACAAAGACGGCATTCCCGGATCCCAACGTACCTTCCCACGGAGGAACGGCAGCAAGGACTCTTGGCAGCATGTTTAAGGTGGTAGTACCTTCAAGCTCCTGCAGATGGCACTGTGGGAGGATGATAGGTCTATAAATACCTGTGGGGTGTGAGTGACGGGATCCATAGATTGGGAAGAGGTGCTACAGTGCAGGGAATGTCTCGTTCCATGTGTGGAAAATGGCTCCAGAGCAGATGTTAATGATTGGCTAAAAGGAGGGACTGCATGTGGGCGTGGCCAAAGACCATGGTGTGAAGGAAGTAGCTGAATCTGCAGGTGTATGGAAGCGTACGGTCATACGGGTCTACCAGCAGTGGATACAATCCCAGCCTACAGGGAATTCTCCTCGAGAGTGTGCCAGGGAAGGTATCCACCAAATCTGGACCACCTGACCAGTTCTTTGATGTGAGAGTGTCTAAACACTGATGTGGCTACGTCCAGAACCTTGTCCGGTCCATGCCCAATCCATCCCAGCTGTTACTGGTGCTGGTGGAAATGGTTCGGGGGGCTCATTTTTGGTACGGTGAGCTTAGCATCATGCTACTGGTGGGCACTGCCGTAGACATCCGAAGAGACTCACGGGCAGACAGGTGAGCTGTACCTGTTGTACCTCATAGAGGCATGTGAATAAAGCTATCTGAAATTGAACTGATGTGAACTGAGAGACACAGCAGAGCAGGGTGACAAGAAAGGAAGAAGGGAAGGAGGAGAGAGAGATGTAAACAGTGACAGCTTAGCGGCGGATGGAGGGATGGAGTGAGTGAGAGAGCGGGAGACGAGTGAAATGTGAGAGATAAATCAGGACTCAGTGGCAATTACTAGCGGAGCTGTTAGTCAGCGCTGAGCGCTGTGGTCGTCTCTGTAGACTGTTCCCTCCCAAAACTCATTAAAACAGATGAAGGGATCAAACCCTTTTTAACCTCCACCCACCCCCCTCCTCCTTCTCCTCCTCCCCGCCCCTCCTCCTCCCTCTCCCCCTCCCCCCTCCTCCTCCCCCTCCTCTGTTTTCATTCTCCTGTTGTACCCATCCCCTTCAGCCTTCACTCAGCCCCACCGCTCCATACCCCAGAAGCCCTCTTTAAATAAACTGAAGTTGTGATGTCACAAATACCAGCACCTTTACATAGATCCAGGTGAGTGTGCGGGCGTCCCGCCCTCTCTTTCTGCCTATCTCTCTCTCTCCCTCTCTTTCCCTCTCTCTCTCTCTCTCTCTCTCTGCCTCTCTCTCTCTTCCTCTTTCCCTCTCTCTCCTCTTCTCTCTCCCTCTCTTTCCCTCTCTCTCTCTCTCTCCTGCTGTCTCTCTCCCTCTCTCTCTCTCTCTCTCCTGCTCTCTCTCTCTCTCTCTCTCTCTCTCTCTCCTGCTCTCTCTCTCTCTCTCTCCTCGTTTGTGTTTCTTCTCCCTCTCTCTTTATCTCTCTTTCTACTCTTTGTCGCCTCCCTCTCTCTCTCTCTCTTCTTCTCTCTCTCTCCTCTCTTCTCTTCCTCTCTCTCTCTAATCTCTCCTCTCTCTCTCCTTGATCTCTCTCCCCCCCCCTCTCTCTCCCTCTCTCTCTCTCTCTCTCCTGCTCTCTCTCTCTCTCCTGCTGTCTCTCTCCCTCTCTCTTTATCTCTCCCTCTCTTTCCCTCTCTCTCTCTCTCTCTCTCTCTCTCTCTCTCTCTCTCTCTCTTCCCCTATCTTTCCCTCTCCTTCTCTCTCTTGCTGCCTCTCTCCCTCTCTCTCTCTTTCTCTCTCTCTTTCTCTCTCTCCCTTCCTCTCTCCATCTCCCTCTGTCTCTCTTTCTCCCCCTTTTTTTCTCTCACTCTCTCTGTCCCTCTGTCCTTTTCTTTCTTTCTTTCTTTCTTTCTTTCTTTCTTTCTTTCTTTCTTTCTTTTCTACTCCTTCCCTCTCTCTTCCTCCACCTTTTCTCTGTTGTCTTTCTGTCAGGCTTTATTTCTTTTTTCTCTCTTTCTTTCTTATCTATCTATCTATCTATCTATCTATCTATCTATCTATCTATCTATCTATCTATCTATCTATTTCTCTCTCTCTCTCTCTCTCTCTCTCTCTCTCTCTCTCTCTCTCTCTGACCTTTTTACCTCTCTCGGCCGGTAGTAGCAGGTGCTGCTCCAGCAGTGACTTCAGTCCTTGCAGCATAACGAAGCACATCCGTCAGCAGCCGCTCCACATGTAATATCCGTGCCCTGAGTGATGGGCTGTGGACGTGATGGAGTTGTTTATTCAGTGCTGAATTCTCACTGTACTCTCCCAGCCGGAATAATCCGCTCACTGTCACATTCATTAGCTTTTAGCATCCCGCCGTGATGGACCACCAAGCAGAGGTTCAATAAAGCGATGGCACCTGGACTAATGTTCCTTATATGCTTCAGCCCATCTTCCAGGTTATAAAACCATTAGTGTCCCATTAGGTGCGGTATCTTTTCCTCACTTTTCCCCTCCATCCCTCCATCTCTCTCGCTTCCTTCATCCTCCCCACTGAAAGCTCCTCCACTCCTCTAAAGATTTATCTTCCTGAATTAGATGAAGCCCACTGCATAGACACAGACCCCTCTGCACACAGCACAGTGTAGATTGAGGTTACTGTCGGTTCTGCTCATCTGCTTACTAAAGAACTACATTCATGGGAGTGCACCTGGGTTACCATAGCAACAGCTTAGTAACACCTAACAACACCCTGCAACTACCTGAGTTACGATAGCAATGGCCTAGCAACCACCTTACAAACCCTTAGCAACTACTTATGTTACCGAGTCAATGGCAAAGCAAGACCTTAGCAACCACCTGGGATAATATCGCAAGGACCAAGCAATGTTACAGCAACACCTTGGCAACCATTAGCAACCATCTAGAATACCATACCAACAGCCTAGCATTACCTTAGCGACAGATTGCGAATGGCAAAGCAATGGCCTAGCAACACCTTAACAACCTCCTGGGTACCATAGCAACAACCTAGCAACACTGTAACAAAACTTTAGCAAATAACTGGGATGCATTAGCAATTGCCTAGCAACACCTTAACAACCGACAGAGCTTAGCAGCACCTTGCACCAACAACCTAGCGATACCTTAGCAACTACCTGGGTACCATAACAATACCTAAGTAACTTCCAGGGTAACATAGCAACCTAGGATTCCATTTTAATGGCTGAGCAACACCTTAGCAACCACCTGGTTTGTCACAGCCACAACCTTTCCTCTCTGCTGTGTTTGGAAACCGAACAGTAGACACCCCTGTGGGTGTCCCCAGCCATGAGCATATTTAAACATGACCATCTAAGTCACCAGTCCTGAACCCGGAGATCTCAGCTGCATTTCGTTCCGCAGGGTCCCGAAACCATTCCCTACCCTCTAGAGTACGGAATGCCTGTACGAAGTTCCTGTAACTTCCAGGAAAGTGAAGAAACCACGGTTCCCCGATTGGCATGCGAACTGAAGTTCCCTTCCTGTGGAATGTTTCCACTCTTTGTAGTTGGTAGTTGGAGTGGAACCATCCTGAATATCCTGTACAGGACACTTTACAGCTCGCTCCTAAGGTGCTTGGAATGCTCCTCCACCTTCCGGCTGAGTCTGTATCCCCTGTTCCCTGAGGGCTAGCCATCCAGGGCTCGGAAAGGGCACGTCACGCTCTGTGGAGTTTGGCTTTGTTCTATCATTTCTCAGCTAATCTACAGAGCTTCAAATATCAGACCCTGTAGATTGTTATCTCCGGCTTCCTGAGGAATTCAGTAGTACATCATCTGTGGTTGGAGAGGGATCATAAAGCCCTACAATCCAGGGAAGTTTGAAACTGGTCACAAAGTTTTAGCACTTTAAACTTCACCAGCTCTTCCGGCCTCCACTGCCGGCGAGCAAGGCCTCGTAGGGTGCACCTAAGTCGGATACAAATTTGCGAGATTCCTGGCTCTGTATCTCCAGTTCCTCGAAGGCACGCTCTACTGACCTGGGGAGATGATGGCTTTAGCGGGAGTTCGAGGAAGACTCCAATGCTATGTCACTCGTACATCCATGACTCCAGTGCTGTCCACCACCCGTCTCTATAAGGCCATTCCGATGCTTCCTTATTCTTCCCCCATCACCGGTTTAGCCCCGCTCCTGTTGTTCAGGGTGTAGGCCCCGGCCCTGCCGTCCATATCCGGCACGATCCCTGAGTATCTGAATGCTTCAATATCTAGAACCAGGACTCTAATCCTCAAAAGCCTCTAAGTCTACTGCAGAATTTGTCTTTGTCATGGATCATTAAAGGTTCTCAAGAGAACAGATGTTGGCATTCAGCCAGTGCCAGCCAGTGCCAGCCAGTTTTAGCTTATCTTGTAGCTCACCTCTTTTGCCTTGCATCCACCTAACGCACTTACCCCCCGGCTTGTGCTGGTCCCTCGGGCATGGTGGTGCTGCTCCTTGCTGGTTTCATAACTGGTTGGTTCCAATCCCTGAACCAACAGGACATGACAGATGTGGTTTTGATCAAGGCGCCTAACTTCTAGCTCATCTACGTGCATGTTTAAGGTGGTAGTACCTTTAGGCTCCTGCAGATGGCACTGCACAGGGATCTGGGGGCTATAAATCCCTGCGGGGTGTGAGTTATGGGATCCATAGATTGGGAAGAGGTGCTACAGTGCAGGGAATGTCTCGTTCCATGTGTGGAAAATGGCTCCAGAGCAGATGGTAATGATTGGCTAAAAGGAGGGACTGCATGTGGGCGTGGCCAAAGACCATAGTGTGAGGAAGTAGCTGAATCTGCAGGTGTATGGAAGCGTACGGTGATACGGGTCTACCAGCAGTGGATACAATCCCAGCCTACAGGGAATTCTCCTCGGAACTGTGCCAGGGAAGGCCTCCACCACATCTGGACCACCTGACCATCTTTGATGTATAAGTGTCTGAACATTGCTGTGGCCTACATGTCCAGTCCATGCCCGACCCAGTCACAGCCATTCTTGGTGCTGTTGGAGGTATTACATGGTGTTAGGTAAGTGGACTCACTGTGAATGGAATAAGCTTAATGAACGTCCAGCGATTTCAGCGTAGCAATGACCCCAATACCTAAACAGGAAGAGCTGTGAAATAACCGGCTGCAGTTTTTTGCAAGGTCACGGGTTTGCATCTCTTTACAGGACACCAAAGAAATGAGATGAAATGCCAGGAAGAAGGACGCTCTAATACTTCATCCTGTCCACACCATTGTGCTGATGCATACTCGAGTCCGGAAGTCCAGAACACGCCAGACGTCTCGGTATGGAGCTGTAGAGGTTCCTGATGGAGTCCTGTGATAATCCATCCCATGCAGCTTGAACATCCTCACACAGTTCCTGCAGATGGTGCGGTAGGGGTGGAGGTGGAGGCACACCAGGCCTTCTGGACGTGTGACGACAGACCGTTCATCTCAGTGCTGACCACGGTGCCTCCACACACGGATTCGTTGGGCGTCTCCACCAAGACTAAAGCGGGACTCGTCACTGAAGATGACCCGCTGCCATTCTGAGTCACTCCATGACAGTCTGGTACGACACCACTGCAGTCTTTGGTGACGGTGACGTGGTGTTAAGGACAGTCGTGGTAACGGTCTGTGTGCATGTAGTCCTGTGTGGTGCAGCCGTCTGCTGATGGTGCTGCACTAACAGGATGACTCATGGAGGCACCACTGCTCGCTGGATGTCTGTAATGGTGGCTTTTGGGTCAGTCAGGTACGGAGGTAAGCTCTCACAATGCTAAACCTGCCCAGCAAGGTTCACTCCTGTCGGCTGATTCCTTCTGGGTGCAGCTGTTTGTGCAGCTGTTCTTTTGATGATGAGTGTATATGTATAGGCTATTTCATAAATCTCTTATTTCTGTTTATATGTGACGTCACATATACAGGCTCTGTGTGTCCTGCAGTGAAACCATTAGCGATGTAAGAATCCCTATCTACAGCTTTCCCCTTACTCAGCCTGAGAGCAGCCTCCACCTCCACTCGTCATATGACTTTCCGCTCAGCTTCCAGTAAAGGATCATGAAGTCCAGAGTTTAATAAGCATGTGTTTACTGTACAGGCCGTGTGAACTGAGAGCAGCACAATGAAGCACTACACAGCAGGGTGCGGGATTAGGAATCAGCCCTCATCAATGAGGGGAGATAAAAATCAGGAAACCTTATAAATATAATCAGAAGTTATTACTAATATACGTATATTAATATGCTAAATAAACAATCCCAAGCCAGAAAGGAGAATGCCCTGTAAAGATAATCAGCCTATAGAAGCTTATCTACAGACGAGTTACATTAAAATGAGTTAACCTTATAACCTATTATCAGAAGTTATTCTAAAGATAAGTATATTATATATGCTAAATAGCCTGACAAAAATAAGGAGACGAGCCCCTGAATGATCAAGTCAGGGACCTATAGATCAGCTTATCTACAGACGAGTTAGCCTGAAAATGAGTTAGCCTAAAGACGAACCTGCCCAAAGATGAGCTGGTCTAAGGACAAGTCAGGCTAAAGATGAGCTAGCCTGAAAACGAGTTAATAAATGTAACAAGTGAGGGACGCATGGTGTGTCTCTCGCTCTCTCTCTCTCTCTCTCTCTCTCTCTCTCTCTCTCTCTCTCTCTCTCTCTCTCTCTCTCACTCTCTCTCTTTTCTCTGTCTCTTTCTCTCTCTCTCTCTCTCTCTCTCTCTTCTCTGTCTCTGTCTCTTTCTCCTTCTCTCTCTCTCTCTCTCTCTCTCCTCTCTCTCTCTCTCTCTCTCTCTCTCTCTCTCTCTCTCTCTCTCTCTCTCTCTCTCTCTCTTCTCTCTCTCTCTCTCTCTCTCTCTTTCTCTCTCCACACTCTTTCTGTACTCCTTTCTCATCCTCTCTCTGTGGAAGGTGTGAGCTGGGAGTTGGGGAGTGGAATCATCAGGTTCAGAGACTCTGACAGAGTGTAATGTGAAGAGACTGCAACCATCCATCTTACTCTTAGAGAGTGAGGGGGGGCGAGGGATAGAGAGAGAGAGAGAGAGAGAGAGAAGAGAGAGAGAGGGAGAGAGAGAGAGGAGAGGAAAGATGTGGAATAAGAGAGGAGTAATAGAAACAATGTAGAGAGAGAAAGAAAAAAGAAAGAAAGACAGAAACAGTTTCAGTTTCAGAGGAAATAAAAATAAGGGAAGTGGGAAGGAAAGGTACAGAGAAGCAGAAGAAGAGAAGAGAAAGAGTGGGGGGGGGGAAATGGAAGAGAAGGGAAAGAAGAGAAAAGGAGGTAAAGAGAGGGAACTAGATAAAGGGAGAGAGAGAAAAGAAAATGAAAAGGGGACAGATTTAGGTGGTAGAAGAGAGAAATGGGGAGTAGCGATAGAGGGATAGAGAAAAGAAAGAGAGATCGGGTGTGTGAGGGATGAGAGATAAAGAGAGTAAAAGAGAAGAGAAGGGAGGAAGAGGGGAGAGAAAGAGACAGGGGAGAAGGAAGGGAAGAGATTGAGATACAGGTTGAGTTATGGAGAAGAGAGGGGGTGAGAGGAAGAGGGAGGAGAGAGAGACAGGGGAGAAGGAGTAGAAGAGATTGAGATATAGGTTGAGTGATGGAGGAGAGAGAGAAGGAAGGAGAGGGGGAGAGGAGGAGGTAGGAGAGTAAGACAGGGGAGAAGGAGTAGAAGAGATTGAGATACAGGTTGAGTGATGGAGGAGAGAGAAGGAAGGAGAGAGGGTGAGAGGAAGAGGGAGGAGAGAGAGACAGGGGAGGAGGAGTAGAAGAGATTGAGATACAGGTTGAGTGATGGAGGAGAGAGAAGGAAGGGAAGAGGGAGGAGAGAGAGACAGGAGAGTAGGAGTAGAAGAGATTGAGATATAGGTTGAGTGATGGAGGAGAGAGGGGTGGGAGGAAGAGGGAGGAGAGAGAGACAGGGAAGATGGAGTAGAAGAGATTGAGCTATAGGTGGAGTGATAGAGGAGAGAGAGAAGGAAGGAGGGGGGAGAGGAGGAGGTAGGAGAGAGAGACAGAAGAGTAGGAGTAGAAGAGATTGAGATACAGGTTGAGTGATGGAGGAGAGAAGGGTGGGAGGAAGAGGGAGGAGAGAGAGACAGGGGAGGAGGAGTAGAAGAGATATATGTTGAGTGATGGAGGAGAGAGAAGGAAGGGAAGAGGGAGGAGAGAGAGACAGGACAGTAGGAGTAGAAGAGATTGAGATACAGGTTGAGTGATGGAGGAGAGAAGGGTGGGAGGAAGAGGTAGGAGAGAGAGACAGGGGAGGAGGAGTAGAAGAGATTGAGCTATAGATGGAGTGATGGAGGAGAGAGATGGAGTGAGGCGGCTGCAGCCAGGCCCGAGCGTGTGCTCCTCTCATTGGCGGCATGAAGTTGTAGCGTGCTGTTGGGGGGACTGCGGAGATGGAGGGATGTTCACATGAGGTAAAGTCCTACTCTCGGACGCCTCCTGTCATTCCCGCACACCCTCATCTTGCCCGGCAAGGGCCACGCCCCCGATATTAGAGATGTTGGGATTTGTCACATAGGCTCCCTCAGCGGCTCGCTGGGCTAAAGATGGAGAAAGCTGATGGAGGGAAAGCAGTTGGGGGGAACGTAGGTGGAGGGAACACAGATGGGGGGAACACAGGTGGGGGGAACACAGGTGGGGGGAACACAGGTGGGGGGAAGACAGATGGGGGTACGGAGGTGGGGGAAACGCGGGGGGGGCGCAGGTGGGGGGAAGACAGATGGGGGTACGGAGGTGGGAAACGCAGGTGGGGGGAACACAGGTGGGGGAACACAGGTGGGGGAAGACAGATGGGGGTACGAAGGTGTGGGGAACGCAGGTGGGGGGAACACAGGTGGGGGAACACTGGTGGGGGAACACAGGTGGGGGAAGACAGATGGGGGTACAAAGGTGTGGGGAACGCAGGTGGGGGGAACACAGGTGGGGGAACACAGGTGGGGGAAGACAGATGGGGGTACGAAGGTGTGGGAAACGCAGGTGGGGGATGGGGACAGATGGGGGTACGAAGGTGGGGGGGAACGCCAGGGGGGGGAACGCAGATGGGGGGAAGACAGATGGGGGTACGGAGGTGGGGGGAACGCGGGGCGGGGAACGCAGGTGGGGGGAAGACAGATGGGGGAGCGGAGGTGGGGGGAACACAGGTGGGGTAACCCAGTTGGGGGACGACAGATGGGGGTACAAAGGTGTGGGGAACGCAGGTGGGGGGAACGCAGATGTGGGAACACAGGTGGGGGAACACAGGTGGGGAAGACAGATGGGGTACAAAGGTGTGGGAAACGCAGGTGGGGAAAGACAGATGGGGTACGAAGGTGTGGGGAAACGCAGGGGGGGGACGCAGATGGGGGGAAGACAGATGGGGGTACGGAGGTGGGGGGAACGCGGGGCGGGGAACGCAGGTGGGGGGAAGACAGATGGGGGTGCGGAGGTGGGGTGCGGAGGTGGGGGGAACACAGGTGGGGGAACACAGGGGGGGGAAGACAGATGGGGGTACAAAGGTGTGGGGAACGCAGGTGGGGGGAACGCAGATGTGGGAACACAGGTGGGGGAACACAGGTGGGGGAAGACAGATGGGGGTACGAAGGTGTGAGGAACGCAGGTGGGGGGAACGCAGATGTGGGAACACAGGTGGGGGAACACAGGTGGGGGAAGACAGATGGGGGTACAAAGGTGTGGGGAACGCAGGTGGGGGGAACGCAGATGTGGGAACACAGGTGGGGGAACACAGGTGGGGGAAGACAGATGGGGGTACAAAGGTGTGGGAAACGCAGGTGGGGGAAGACAGATGGGGGTACGAAGGTGTGGGGAACGCAGGGGGGGGACGCAGATGGGGGGAAGACAGATGGGGGTACGGAGGTGGGGGGAACGCGGGGCGGGGAACGCAGGTGGGGGGAAGACAGATGGGGGTGCGGAGGTGGGGTGCGGAGGTGGGGGGAACACAGGTGGGGGAAGACAGATGGGGGTACAAAGGTGTGGGGAACGCAGGTGGGGGGAACGCAGATGTGGGAACACAGGTGGGGGAACACAGGTGGGGAAGACAGATGGGGGTACAAAGGTGTGGGAAACGCAGGTGGGGGAAGACAGATGGGGGTACGAAGGTGTGGGGAACGCAGGGGGGGGACGCAGATGGGGGGAAGACAGATGGGGGTACGGAGGTGGGGGGAACGCGGGGCGGGGAACGCAGGTGGGGGGAAGACAGATGGGGGTGCGGAGGTGGGGTGCGGAGGTGGGGGGAACACAGGTGGGGGAACACAGGTGGGGGAAGACAGATGGGGGTACAAAGGTGTGGGGAACGCAGGTGGGGGGAACGCAGATGTGGGAACACAGGTGGGGGAACACAGGTGGGGGAAGACAGATGGGGGTACAAAGGTGTGGGGAACGCAGGTGGGGGGAACGCAGATGTGGGAACACAGGTGGGGGAACACAGGTGGGGGAAGACAGATGGGGGTACAAAGGTGTGGGAAACGCAGGTGGGGGGAACGCAGTTGGGAACATAGGTGGGGGGAATGCAGGTGTGGGGTACGGAGGTAGGGGCAATGCAGGTCCTAGCATTCCTTGGGTATTTCTCATAGCTCATTAGCGCTAAGCTAACACTTGATTGGGATTATTAGTTGATGACCTAGTTAGCCTGATGAGAAACTAGTTCTGAAGATGAGTTAAGTTCCTGCAGATGGTGCGGTAGGTGTGGAGGTGGAGCAACACCAGGCCTTCTGGACGTGTGACACGCAACAACAAACGCTTGATCCTGATTCGTTGGGCGTCTCCACCAAGACTAAAGCGGGACTCGTCACTGAAGATGACCCGCTGCCATTCTGAGTCACTCCATGACAGTCTGGTACGACACCACTGCAGTCTTTGGTGACGGTGACGTGGTGTTAAGGACAGTCGTGGTAACGGTCTGTGTGCAGGTGGTCCTGCGTGGTGAAGCCGTCTGCTAGGATGACTCATGGAGGGCATCAACCCTGACGACAGCACTCCTACGTGGAGCCAGGTGAGTTTTACCTTGGTGTGTGAATGTGCTGTGTCCTGTAAGTAAGACCCCCGTCTCTCGTCTCGTTCGTCCCCCTGAGCTCTGCGCTGTGCGGCGCTGGACCGATTTCAGGAGGCCGTGAGCAGCACCGATACGGCTGGAGCTCTCATCTCCTCCACCCTGCAGAACCAGCAGAACTCATTTCACCCCTGACCGATCTCCGCTACACTGCAGGTGAGCGCCGTCGGCCTTGTTCATCCCTCTCCGCTGACATACATATGAAGTGAATTCACCCCAGATCGGGGGTCCGTGTCCGTCTGCAGCCCCACCTCTCCGTCTGCAGGAGAGACTGATGTTTCAGAAACTCATGAACTGCATGCTGCACTGGAATGACTAACCACATCACCAGCCAACGGCAAACTCGGCCATTTCCACCGTCAGCAGGTCAGAGACAGGTCCGTAAAGGAGTCCCCTGATTGGTTGACTAGTCAGGAATACAGCCTCTGATTGGACAGGCCAGGAACACAGCATCTGGTTGGTTGACGAGTTGGGAACACGGCCTTTGATTAGTTCACAAGTTAAGAACACAGTCTCTGATTGGTAGACATGTCCGTAACACAGCCTCTGACTGGACAAGTCAGCAACACAGCCTCTGACTGGACAAGTCAGGAACACAGCATCTGATTGGACAGGTCAGGAACACAGCATCTGATTGGACAGGTCAGGAACACAGCATCTGATTGGACAGGTCAGGAACACAGCCTCTGATTGGCCAAGTCAGGAACACACCCTCTCGTTGGTTGACAAGTCAGGAACACAGCCTCTGATTGGCCATGTTAGGAACACAGCATCTGATTGGCCATGTTAGGAACACAGCATCTGATTGGGCAAGTCAGGAACACAGCCTCTGATTGGCCAAGTCAGGAACACAGCCTCTGATTGGCCAAATCAGGAACACAGCCTCTGATTGGCCAAGTCAGGAACACAGCCTCTGATTGGCCAAATCAGGAACGTAGCCTCAGATTGGTTGAAAAATCAGGAACACAGCCTCTGATTGGCCAAGTCAGAAACACGCCCTCTCGTTGGTTGTCATGTCCGGAACACAGCCTCTGATTGGCCATGTTAGGAACACAGCATCTGATATGCCAAGTCAGAAACACAGCCTCTGATTGGACAAGTCAGGAACACAGCCTCTGATTGGCCATGTTAGGAACACAGCCTCTGATTGGACAAGTCAGGAACGCAGCCTCTGATTGGCCATGTTAGGAACACAGCCTCTGATTGGACAAGTCAGGAACACAGCCTCTGATTGGACAAGTCAGGAACACAGCCTCTGATTGGACAAGTCAGGAACACAGCCTCTGATTGGACAAGTCAGGAACACAGCCTCTGATTGGACAAGTCAGGAACACAGCCTCTGATTGGCCAAGTCAGGAACACAGCCTCTGATTGGCCAAGTCAGGAACATAGCCTCAGATTGGTTGAAAAATCAGGAACACAGCCTCTGATTGGCCAAGTCAGAAACACGCCCTCTCGTTGGTTGTCATGTCCGGAACACAGCCTCTGATTGGCCATGTTAGGAACACAGCATCTGATATGCCAAGTCAGGAACACAGCCTCTGATTGGACAAGTCAGGAACACAGCCTCTGATTGGCCAAGTCAGGAACACAGCCTCTGATTGAACACGTCAGGAACACAGCCTCTGATTGGACAAGTCAGGAACACAGCCTCTGATTGGCCAAGTCAGGAACACAACCTCTCGTTGGTTGACAAGTTGGGAACACGATCTCTGATTAGTTCACAAGTTAAGAACACAGCCTCTGATTGGTAGACAAGTACAGAACACAGTCTCTCATTGGTAGACAAGTACAGAACACAGCCTCTGATTGGTAGACAAGTACAGAACACAGTCTCTCATTGGTAGACAAGTACAGAACACAGCCTCTGATTGGTAGACAAGCCTGCAACACAGCCTCTGAATGGTATCACACAGTACATTCAGTGTTAGATTATAATCCAGAGCAGGCTGGATTATAGGATGGATTATAAAGTTTCTAAAGGGGGTGTGGTCACACTAGAGCCCTCACTGGAAGAGGGCAGTGCTACAGTTCTGGGAAAAATGGAAGTAAGTCCGTAGCATGCAGCGTTCCGTACAGCACCGAGGGTTCAGTGTCCTCCCTACAGGCTTTCTCTCAGGAAACCAGCAAAGCGTGTAATTTCACTGGGAGGTTTAAACGTCAGCGTGCGACTGTAGGTCGTTTGTTTGCGCCACTCGTGTTTGTGATGATGCTGTTTGTATAAGTTTCCGTAGAACTAATCAAATTCCATTGTAGATTCAATTAAATTCAAATCCAATCGAATCTCGTCCTATACCAATAATACAGCGTTCTATTTAATTACATCTTCCTCTGCGACCGTCCTCGCAGAGCTCTGCGAAATGAAGCACGCTGCTACAGCTAGCACACGGCCACAGCATCATTAGGCACGTTTATTTACACCCATGAGTGGCTTTGATTATTTCCCAATTTGTACTGGGAACCAAGCCAGCTAGGAATTTTAGTCACTGCGTAGGGAGTGACTCACCACACACACTGACTAAAACGTCCTGTCAACGTGGAGATGAGTTCAGACCTCACCTGCTCTCCACCTACATCACGAAGGGAAGGAGGAGAACAGCTAGAACAAGGACATCAGGGCAGGTGCCAAAAGAACCGACACCATCATTAATGAGAGTGTCGGAAGTGTATCATCCAGCCAAGGGACCAAAGGTGACTCGGAAACAGAGGACGTCGCTCGATTCCTCGAGACTCCGCCGGACACGGGTAGTTAAAGACGTCCTTCAGCCCCAGCTCTCTGAGAGGAGAAGAAAGCGGAAGGGGAGAAGTGGGGCAAGGCTGGGAGGAATAAAAGATGAGCAGAGAGGGAGGCTGTGAAGGACGGAGTGAGGGAGTTAATTAAAAGTGTAGGGGGTCGAAACTCCCCAAACGCGCTCCACTCCCCTCCCCTCTTTATGATCATCACTTTGGCTTTGTTTTAAACGAACTCCATCATGGCTGCTCTGGCCCTGGTGGCTGGTACCAGGTACAACAGAGGATGACCTCACACTACGGTCACGAAGCTCCGCCCCCAGGCTTCTCTTTATATGAGCCCCTTCAAATTCCTCCTGTTAGTGACAGGCAAGCATCAGACCGTGAGGCGTACGGTACCTGCAGACGGAGCAGCTCGAGCTCTGCATCCTGCTGCTGCTCGGCAGCGTCATTAGGATTTCGGATGCAGTCCTGGAGAAATGTCCTTATAACTAGGCTGGACTAACATTCCTAACATTCCTAACATTCCCAACGTTCCTGAAAACAGAGGCTTATCACACACACATCGGGAACATCACACAGATGTTACAGGTGTTCTAACACATGTATAGTTTAACATAACTAAATAGAATTAGAATAGAATTTAGTTCACTAATAATACACTAATAAATTACTAATATACACTAATAATTTACTAATAGTTCACTAATAGTTCACTAATAATTCACTAATACTACACTAATAATTTACTAATGGTTCACTAATAATTCACTAATAAGTCACTAATAATTCACTAATTATATACTAATAATTCACTAATAGTACACTAATAATTCACTAATAATTCACTAAGAATTTACTAATAATATACTAATAATTCACTAATAGTTCACTAATAGTTCACTAATAAATCACTAATAATTCACTAATACTTTACTAATAATACACTAAATTCACTAATAATACACTAATAATTCACTAATGTTTCACCAATAATTTACTAATAGTTCACTTATAATTCACTAATAGTTCACTAATAATTCATTGATTCACTAATAGTACACTAATAATTCACTAATAGTACACTAATAATTCGCTAATAATACACTAATAATTCACTAATAGTTCACTAATAATTCACTAATATACATTAATTCACTAATAGTTCACTAATAGTACACTAATAATTAGATAAATAATACACTAGTAATTCACTAATAGTTAACTAGTAATTCACTAATACTTGACTAATAATTCCCTAATAGTTCAGTAATAATTTACTAATAATTCACTAATAATACATTAATAACTGTGTGTAAGTGTGTTTCCTGAAAATGTGATTGACAGCTTTTGTAATTCCCGTTTGATGGCTAGGGTGCTGTTAGACCATTACAGTAATATTTTAGGTGGTTGCTAGGGTGTTGCTGGGCAGTCGCTAGGAGGTTGCTTGGCCCTTGCTGTGTTGTTACTAGTTGTTTCCCAGTTGGTGTGGCTAAGTGGTTGGTGGTATCCCACGTGGTCAGTAGGTTGTTGCTAGGGTGTTGCTTGGTGGTTGCTAGGGTGTAAAATATTTTATATTGGATCTTTGGCGGTTGCTTGGCAGTTACTGTAACTTTATCAATTGGTTCCATGGTACTGTTAAGTGGATACTATAGTATCCCAGGTGGTTGCTAGGGTGTTACTTAGCAGTTGCTATAGTAGACTTCAGTTGCTGTCGTAGATTGGTGCCGTTGTGCTTCCTGTGGTTTCTAGAGCATTGCTAGGTATTTACTTGGTACCTTGGGTGGTTGACAGGGTGTTGCTAGGCAGTTTCCAGATGCTTGTTAGTTGTTTGTTAGGGTCCTGCTAGGTGGTCATTAGTTGGTTGTTAGAGTGTTGCTAGATGGCTGTTAGCTGATTGCATGGATGCTGCTCTATCAGGTGGTCAGTAGGGAGTTACTCAGCAGTTGCTACAGTGTTTAGGTGGACGTTACATTGTTATTACGTGGTTGCTGTGGTGCTCTATGTGATTCCAGGAGCGTTGTGACGTAGTTACTTGGCATCCCAGGTGGTTGTAAGGGTGTTGCTTAACAGTTACCAGGTGGTTACCTGGGCATTTCTATGTCCGCTATGATGTGGCAAACCATTGCAGGTTGCTAGTTGGTTCCCATGAAGCCACTGGTAGTTGCTAACGTGTTGCTAGTTGGTTTTTAGTAGGTTGCAAGGGAGTTGCTAAGCAGTTTCTAGATGCTTGTTTGTTGGTTGTTAGAGTGCTGCTAGGTGGTCAACAGCTGGTTGTTAGAGTATTGCTAGGTGGTCACCAGTTGGTTGTTAGAGTGTTGCCAGCTGGTTGCTAGCTGGTTGCTAGCTGGTTGCACGGATTCTGCTCTCTCATGTGGTCAGTAGGGAGTTAATAAGCAGTTGCTACAGTGTTTTAGGTGGATGTTACATAGTTATTACGTGGTTGCTGTTGTGCTCTATGTGGTTTCAGGAATGTTGTGACATGGTTATTTGCTATCCCAGGTGGTTGTAGAGGTGTTGCTTAACAGTTGCCAGGTGGTTACCTTGGCGTTTCCATGTGCTAGTTGGTTCCTATAAAGCCACTGGTAGTTGCTAAGGTGTTGCTAGCTGGTTGTGAGCTGGTTGCAAGGGTGTTGCTGTCCCAGTTATTTAGAGTGGTATCCCAGGTGGTTGCTTGGAGGCTGTGTTGGTGATATTAACCATGTTACATTATCTCTTCATTCCCGAATCATGGATTTGTACATGTGACATGGTTAGCATAGATCTTCCGTGATAGGAAACACTTTAGTCCATGGAAAACTGAGGGTGACAGGACACAGACACCCAGCTGTACAGCAGCTCAACAGCTCTCTAACAAAACCCAAGCAATCTGTATTCCCCCCTCACGAATGATGCTGCTGTTAACTTGCTCAGATTGATCTCTCCTCTCAGGCTCTCCAAACCCACTGCTGCGTGCACAAGCGAGACCCTTCAGTGAAATATCTTATGAGCACGGAACAAAGCCTCATCCATTTGTTTTCATTTCCTCTGTACAGTTTGGCCCCTGAAAACCCAAAAGAACAATTAGAAAACTTTGATACACTTTAACGTCCCATGCTTCGTAATTCTGTAATTTGATTTAACTTCCCAAATAGAGCACGTAATTCATTTAGGGGCAGAAATTGCCCAATTTCGACGGTAAGCCTCTTTGGCAGCAGTTTTCGGGTAAACAGCGGGAGAGCGTCTCCTGGACTGCGGCGCTTTCTAATCCTCTCTCTCAACCTCACAGGGTAATTACCAGCCTGAATGAGACTCCTCTCCATGTTGTTTTAAATAATCAGCCGCGCCGCGGATCGGGGAGGATGCGGCGTCTTTTTCCGCAGATAAACCTGCTGAGTTTATTTTTTATAATGAGCAGGCGAGAGAATGGAAACGCTCGTCTTGCTGAATGGGGGGATTTGAGAGACATGCCTAGTTTATCTGCTGCATGTGTGGTAAACTAAAATCCTTAAGAATAAATGACTGAGGGAAGTTTCTAATAGTTCTTGACTTGTAAAGGAAGGCTGGTAGTGCCCTGTTACATTGCAATGTCATTTTAATGTCATTATGATGTCATTACAATGTCGTTACAATGTCATTACTATGTCGTTACAATGTAATAACATGTTTTAATGTTTAAACAACAGTTTGCTTTCATTATGGCTGGAAATAACTGACTTCTAAGAGTTTAAGCTACTACAGCTTCTGTTCTCCGCTGCTTGACTTTGGGAGAGATGTTGCTCTTCAGTCGTTGCCCAACGAAGCCCGATGTTTAAGCCCTGCCGCAGAGCCTGTATTAATTTGTGAGGTGGTTACGCTTCAGCATCCCCGGGGACACCAGGCCCTGTTGAACAAGCAGGGGCATTTGTCTGGGTCTGGCCACCACCAGCCTCGCAATTACACCCCAAACCAACACAGCATGTGCGGCCCCAGCGGCTAATCCACTCTTAATCTGCATCACGCCCTTCAGAGAGCAGAGCTCAGACGAGCCTCGGGCCCAACCAGGGCCAAAAAAAAGGCACTGGAACGGGGAGGCATTGGGGCTGGCATGTCGGCCGTGTTCCATGTTGCTTCTGATTTGTTGCTCTCGGCTTCCGAGTGTGAACAGGAAGTCTAGTAGCTCTCAGTCCTCCAGTACCTGGTTCGTCTGATCAGTCCTACACTAAACTAAATCATGTGCTGCTGGTGGAACAGAACGAATGTGCAGGAGTCGGAACCAAACCCGCGTTCTCCTAACCTATCAACATAGACATCGTTACATGCCACTGTATTTATGATTAGCATTTATTCCAGTGGTTTTACATTAGTAAGTGGTTACTGTGGTTTTCCATATGTCCATGTTATTCCAGGTGGTTGCTAGGATATCACTAAGATAATAATAGATTTTTCCAGGTGTTTGGTGTGATTTTACTAAGGACTTCCCATGTTATTCCAGGTTGTTTCTCGTATATTACTGAGAAACGAACATGTTATTCCAGGTAGTTGCTAGTACATTACTAAGACAATGTGATATTCCAGTTTGCTCTTGGGATATTACTAAGGAATTCCTATATTTTTCCAGGTTGTTGCTCGTATAGTACTAATAAATGAATGTGTTATTCCAGGTGGTTGCTAGGATATTACTAAGATAATAATGTATTATTCCAGGTGTTCGGTGTGATGTTACTAAGGAATTCCTGTTATTCCAGGTGGTTGCCGGTATAGTACTAAGACAATGTGTTATTCGAGATTGCTGGTCGAATATTACTAAGAAATTCTCATATTATTCCAGGTTGTTGCTCATATAGTACTAAGAAATTAATGTGTTATCCCAGGTGGTTGCTAGTATATTACTAAGGCAATCTGTTATTCCAGTTTGCTGCTGAGAAATTACTTAGGAATTCTTATATTGTTCCAGATGATTTTTTACGATGCCATTAAGCAATTCATTATGTGTCATTTCATGTTATTCCAGGTTTTGGATAGTATAGTACAAAACATTGGATGTGTTATTCCGGGTGGTTGCTAGTATAGTACTAAGACATTAATTTGTAATTCCAGGTTGTTGCCTGGATATTCGCTGCAATTATCCTAGCAACTAAGCAATTAATGTGTTATTCCAGGGCGTTGATAAGATTACTAAAGGAATGCATACGTAATTGTAGGTGGCCAGATTAAGATAAGATTAAGACTTAATCCCACAGTGGGGAAATTTAGTCTTCCGCATTTAACCCATCCGTGAAGTGAAACACCCACAAACACACTCACTGGTGAACACACACACTAGGGGGCAGTGAACACACTTACCCGGAGCAGTGGGCAGCCCTATCCATGGCGCCCAGGGAGCAGTTGGGGGTTAGGTGCCTTGCTCAAGGGCAGCTCAGTCATTACTGTCAGTTCAGGGAATCGAACCCGGCAACCCTCTGGCCACAAGGCTGGTTCCCTAACCTCCAGCCCACAAGGAATTCTTATGTTATTCCAGGTGGTTGCTAGGAACCTCCGGCCCATGACTGCTACTAGGATGTTACTAAGGAATTCTTATGTTATTCCAGGCGGTTGCTAGGACGTTACTAAGGAAGTAATGCATTATTCCAGCGGGTTGCTTTGACGTTACTAAGGAATGTATATGTAATTATAGGTGGCCACTAGGATGTTACTAAGGAGTTCATATCTTATTCCAGGTGGTTGCTAGGATGTTATTAAACAATGAATGCTTGGAGCCCCTGTAAAGTTAGGACCAGCTCTGCCAACAGCAGCAATATGTAAATGATGTCTGTTCTGATTGGCTGGCCCATACTGTTCCCTATCCATGGATAAAGCAGTTCAGGTTGAACTCGGAATGAGTGGGCAGGGCTAGATCGCTGTAGGCTAAGTATGTAGGAGTACATAGATATGATGGCTTGTGTGACATCACAGATACAGTTAATACACAGTGAAATGTTTTTACCCTTGGTTGCCGTAAATGGAAAATTCAGTTTTCCATGGAATGGGCTCTTTCATAGACCGTCAATGGATCTATACATGTTTAGCGTAGTTGTCCCTCCTCTGTCTGATCCGATCAGGCATGAGCAGTCGATCAGAGCCTGATCAGATCTGAACTACTGAACTGCATATTTTCAAGAACAGGCTGAAGTTCACATTTATGACTCCATCAGGAGCGCCGCGCAGTGGGGACGAGTAAAGGCCTGATGTGAGGATGTGTGAAGATGTGGAGGAGCAGACGGGGAAGCTGTTCTATTCAGGATGAGAGCGGGAAGGAAAGATGAGAAGTCGGCGTCTGTATGCAAAGGTAAAAGGTTTTTCTTCCGTCGTATTCTGCCCCAGGCATTGTGTCAATCACACATCCTTCAGTCACTCTCTGACAGCTTTCACCTCCTCTGCTCCTCCTTCAGTAAACCGAGCCTCCGCCTTTGAGTCAGAATGGCTGCAGGTACGTGTGCTGTTCCTTCACTGAAATAAAACCCCTCTAAGTCATTAGCGCCTCGCCTTAGAGAGGCAGGAAGACAAAGAGGAAGCCAGAAGGAGCGTTAGAGCACAGAGAGCTGGAGCTCAGACGTGGAGCTCTTATGGGACCCTGATGGAGAACAATGGCAAAAAACAGTTGGCACTGATTTCCTAATGGAGGAGCAGCTTGTTAACCGCTGTTGCTCTTTATTGACTTTCTTTCTCTCCTCCTGCTCTCGGTGGGTGATTTATACTCTGAGTACTCATGAAGAAATCTACCTCATACCTCACACACAGCCGGACGCAAAGGTTTGGGCACCCCGGTCAGATCCAAGATCCAAATAGCACTTCACCGCGCCACCATACCAAACCTTCACTTCATCGTACCAGCACCTCACTTCACCGTACCACCATACCGGCACCTCACTTCACCATACCAGCACCTCACTTCACCATACCAGCACCTCACTTCACCGTACCACCATACCAGCACCTCACTTCACCGTACAACCATACCGGCACTTCACTTCACCATACCAGCACCTCACTTCACCATACCAGCACCTCACTTCACCGTACAACCATACCGGCACCTCACTTCACCATACCAGCACCTGACTTCACCATACCACCATACCAGCACCTCACTTTACCATACAACCATACCGGCACCTCACTTCACCATACCAGCACCTCACTTCACCATACGACCATATCGGCACCTCACTTCACCATACCAGCACCTGACTTCACCATACCACCATACCAGCACCTCACTTTACCGTACAACCATACCGGCACCTCACTTCACCATACCAGCACCTCACTTCACCATACGACCATACCAGCACCTCACGTCACCATACCAGCACGTCACTTCAGCGTACCACCATACCAGCACCTCACTTCACCATACCAGCACCTCACTTCACTATACCACCATACCAGCACTTCACTTCACCGTACCATCACACCAGCACTTCACTTCACGTTACCATCATACCAGCACCTCACTACACTATACCACCATACCAGCACCTCACTTCACCGTACCACCATACCAGCACTTCACTTCACCGTACCATCATACCAGCACTTCACTTCACCGTACCATCATACCAGCACTTCACTTCACGTTACCATCATACCAGCACCTCACTACACTATACCACCATACCAGCACCTCACTTCACTGTACCACCATACCAGCACCTCACTCACCATACCACCATAAAAGCACCTCTCTTCACCGTACCACCATACCAGCACCTCACTTCACCGTACTACCATAACAGCACTTCACTTCACTGTACCACCATACCAGCACCTCACTTCACCGTACCACCATACCAGCACCTCACTTCACGGTACTACCATACCAGCACCTCACTTCATCATACCATCATAAAAGCACCTCACTTCGCCATACCAGCACCTCACTTCACCGTACCACCATACCAGCACCTCACTTTACCGTACTACCATAACAGCACTTCACTTCACCGTACCACCATACCAGCACCTCACTTCACCGTACCACTATACCAGCACCTCATTACACCGTACCACCATACCAGCACCTCACTTTACCGTACAACCATAGCAGCACCTCACTTTACAGCAAGGCCATATGAAAATTTCACCGTACCATCATACCACCACTTCACTTCAACGCAAGCTCATACCAGGACTTCACCGAACGACCATACCAGCACTTCAGTTCACAGCAAGGCCATACCAGGACTTCACCAAACCAGTATACCAGAACTTCAGTTCACCATGGTGCCATACCAGCACTTCACCAAACCTCCATACCAGAACCTCAATTCACCGCAAGGCCATAACAGGACTTCACCGAACCACCATACCAGAACCTCACTTCACCTCAAGGCCATACCGGGATTTCACTGTACCACCATACCAGCAGTTCAACTCACAGCACACCCATACCAGCATTTCACTACACTATACCAGAATTTCCTTAACCAGTAACAGCCAGGACTGGATCGGGCATGTACTGGAGAAGTTTCTGGATGTAGCCACATCAATGTTCTTAGATTAAAAGAACTGGTCAGTTGGTCCAGATTTGGTGGATTTCTTCCTTCCCTGGCACAGTTCCGAGGAGAATTCCCTGTAGACTGGGATTTTATCCACTGCTGGTAGACCCGTATGACCGTACGCTTCCATACACCTGCAGATTCAGCTACTTCCTTCACACTATGGTCTTTGGCCACGCCCACATGCAGTCCCTCCTTTCAGCCAATCATTAACATCTGCTCTGGAGCCATTTTCCACACATGGAACGAGACATTCCCTGCACTGTAGCACCTCCTCCCAATCTATGGATCCCGTCACTCACCCCACAGGTATTTATAGCCCCATCATCCTCGTGCAGTGCCATCTGCAGGAGCCTGAAGGTACTACCACCTTTGTAATGGGTGTGGGTGAAACACCTGAGCTTAATAATTAGAAGGTGTGTCCACATACTTATGGCAGTACAAACAGGTGTAGGGGTTTATAGTGAAATGGTAAAATAAAGGTGGGAAGTAAAAAAGAAAACAATTTACAAAAATGGAAAAGAACGAGAGAAGAGCAGAACAAGTGTGCGGAAGTGTGGTGGATTGTTTGGGATTAAGCCTCTCTGCCTGCTCAGCCGCACACAGACGGACACTCGGAGAGCCGGTGGTCTGTGCAGGGTGGGAAATATTCCCGCAAATGTAGAGCAGCTTTTAATCCGTGTTTGAGATTTACAGGGATAAAAGACGGAAATATCTCCGCTCCACTTTAAACCCCAACACACCCCACTCCCCACAGCTCTCCAGACGCTCCCGCACTGAATTATGCAGATGCAGGGTTTGTAGTAGCTAATTTGGAACATGGAGTGATTTAAAGTGATATGAGTGACTTTGTAGTGTTTGGTAAGTGAGGACATGGAGACGTCATCTCTTATGCCTTCTAATTGTTCTGTTTGAGAATCCGGCTCTCATTAGCCGCGTCCTTTCTTCTTAAGATGACTGTCAGCCACTGTCGGCTTTCCAAATATGTGTCAATTACTACAGCATGAGTAATCAGAGCAAACAGCACATATGATCATTAATTATGTTTTAACCAGAAATAGCAGTATCCAGTATGAATTATTCAGTACCCACTATGGATTATTCAGTATCTACTATGAATTATTCAGTACCCACTATGAATTATTCAGTATCTACTATGAATTATTCAGCATCCACTATGAATGATTTAGTATCTACTATGAATTATTCAGTATCCACTATGAATTATTCAGTACCCACTATGAATTATTCAGTATCTACTATGAATTATTCAGTATCTACTATGATTTATTCAGCGTTCACTATGAATTATTCAGTATCTACTATGAATTATTCAGTATCCACTATGAATTATTCAGCATCCACTATGAATGATTTAGTATCTACTATGAATTATTCAGCATCTACTATGAATTAATCGGCGTTCACTATGAATTATTCAGTATCCACTATGAATTATTCAGCGTCTCCTATAAATTATTCAGCATTCACTATGAATTATTCAGTATCCACTATGAATTATTCAGTATCTACTATGAATTATTCTGTATCCACTATAAATTGTTCAATATCCAGTATTAATTATTCAGTATCCAATATGAATTGTTCAATATCCAGTATGAATTATTCAGTATCTACTATGAATTATTCTGTATCCGCTATAAATTGTTCAATATCCAGTATGAATTATTCAGTATCTACTATGAATTATTCAGTATCTACTAGGAATTATTGAGTATCTACTATGAATTGTTCAAAATTCAGTATGAATTATTGAGTATCTACTATGAATTATTCCGTATCCAGTATGAATTCTTCAATATCCAGTATGAATTATTCAGTATCTACTATGAATTATTCAGTATATACTATTAATTATTCAGCATTCTATATGATGATTCAGTATCTAATATTAATAATTATTATTTTGGTTATTAACGTATTAGCTATTTCATTATTCATGAAATAAGTTTGCTTCCTCAGGCTTTTATTGATGGTTCTGTTTCACTTTCAGAGTTTCTATAAAAGCACCGAACTCGCATTTATATCCTCATTATGATTATAATAACATCTCAGCACGTTCGGGGGGTTTGGCACACTCAGCCACCGTCTCTGCTCCAGCACTCGCTGGAAATGAACCAGCATCAACAAAAACACGTTTCTTTAATTTATCACATCAAAAAGTTTGAAATGAGTTCTGTGAGGATAAGGGCTTAAGGCTTGTTCGCTTGTCTGTGATTAATCTTCATTGAACCCATTTAAAAGTTTTGGATGTGATGAATTGAGGCTGAATATGAAGTTGACTGGGCTTTTTCAGAGCACCTGAACCAGCTAATGAAGCTGATGAGTGGAATCAGCAGCATTAGAGCAGCAGAAACCCCAAACACTGCAGTCCTGAATTCCCGTTAGCAACTGGAGGTGAGAGGACCTCTGGAATAGACTTTCATTCAGTGTTACATCCGAGTCAGGAGGCGCTTATTGTCATTCAGTCCATCTACAAGTACACAGTTCAATTCCGTTCCTCCAGGAATAACAAGGTGCAACACGGAACAACAGAGTACAAAGTGCAATCACAGAGCATAATCCATGAGCTCACTGGAAAATAATCAGTTCCCCTGCCTTTTTAATGTGGTAATACCTTCAGGCTCCTGCAGATGGCGCTGCAGGAGGATGATGGGGCTATAAATACCTGTGGGGTGTGAGTGACGGGATCCATAGATTGAGAAGAGTTGAGGGAGGTAGCTAAATCATCTCAAACGGGTCTACCAGCAGTGGATAAAATCCTAGTCCACAAGGAATTCTCCTTGGAATTGTGCCAGGGAAGGCATCCACCAAATCTGGAGCCAACCAAAAATAAGAAAAAAAAAAAAATATATATATATAATATAAAATAACACATAAAATAAATAAAATGAAATAATAAAACATAAAAAAAAAATAAAACTAATAAAAAACAAAATTAGCAAAATAAAACATATATATAAAAAATAAAATATAAATAATAAAATAAAATTAGTAAAATAAAAATATATATATATATAAAAAATAAAACAAATAAAATATATAAAATATAAAAAAGTACAATAAACTAATAAAACATAAAAAATAAAATAAAACAAATAAAACAAAATAAGTAAAATACACAAAAAAAATAAAAGAAGTAAAATAAAGCATTTAAAATATAAAAGAAGTCAAATAAAAAATATAAAATAAAAGAAGTAAAATAAAGCATTTGAAATAAAAAACAAAACAAAACTTCACATGAACGCCATGGTAAACAGACATGTCTGAACTTCATAACTGAAAGCGATGGAGCAGACTGCATATCCAGACATAGGCTGTTCCTGATCACCCCTCAGCTTCAGATGGGACAGGGGAACAGCTACCAGCAGCTGGTAAAAGTCCTTTAGTAAGGATCCTGGAACAGACAGGAACCATGCCAACGATCTCGTGTTCATGCCCAGGTACAGTGAGCTACTGTGAGCTCGGCAGGTCGATCTGAGTAACACATGCCCTTCATTAGGCTGAGAAGGAGCTCCTGTACTGAAGAAGTTAGAACCGACCCGAACAGTGTTCAGAGCAGATCCGGTCCAGAAACAGGCCTGAAAGGTACCTGCACGTTCAGGCTGCACGCTGCTGTGCTGCACACCTCGCTGAAGGTTATAGTCAGTTAGGTGGTAAATGTGCCGCGGCGTCCCGGAGCAGATGGGTTGCCTTGTTTGATATATCAGAATTTGTCATTCTTACGAACCCAAACCTCCCACGTGACCTGCACACAGTTAGCCGTGTGAGTGGCACTGCAGAAGACGTGCCGCTCTCCGGCTGAGTGCTGGAGCTTTAGCTGAGGCATCCATATGTAACAGCTGCATATGGAATTACACAGTCCACCTTAAACCCCTCCAGAGTGGAGCTGTACAGGAGGATGGAGCATTACCCTGCAGTGGAGCTGATAGAACCAGGTTTATTACTGAGCAGGTTTGGAGCGATTCTATTCGTCGGTCCATCATGAATATTCACTAACCTGAAAGGAGAACTAGAGCTTGTATCGAGTGACTGGCTAAACTCGACGCTCTAGACTTTATTAGGAGAACAAGTTAGCAAGCTAGGTAGCTAAACCAGAGCGAACATCCCAGAGCGGGATAAGACAGATCCAGAAACCGGAACACAAGCCAGAGTCGGAACCAAACCCTGAGCTACATCAGGCCACCAAGTTTAGGGAACCGGGCAAAACCACTGTACAGGAAGATGGAAAACCAGGAAGCAGAAGGAGAACTCAGGCTGACCGCTCCGTAAGGTCACAGGGTCAGCAATGCCTCACAAAGACCAGACTGGCTCAAACACGGTGAGTGTGGCCAACAGGTGAGACCAATTAGAATGGGGCGATGACGTCAGGTGGATTGTGGGAAGTGTAGTTCGGAGGTGGAGGTGGAGGTGGAGGTAGTGTGATGGAGGTTTTACACTGTGCAGAAGAATAAACACCACTAAATATATATTAGAGGTGGAGATATGGAGGAGGATCATACTGTGTACATCAGGAGTAGATGTGGTGTAGCAGGATACGGACTGGTTCAGACTCTCAGCAGGTGGAGCTGTTCAGTGTACCACTGTAGAGTCTATAGGATCACCAGCTACATCCACTTAGAGGGGTGTACCTAAAGTTTTGACTGTTAGTGGATGTGTTTATTTTGATACATTAAGTCAATATTTTGAGATTTTAAGTCAAAATCAAGAAAAGAAGGAACTGTTTTCAGATTAGTCAATCAACAATCAATATTCTGAGAGGTGAGTCTGTATTACACGATCTGAATTCCAACCACCAAATCAACAGCCCACTTTAGTCATTCATTTTTTTATCACATCTGTAGGATTAGCTATTTTAAAATGAAGCCAATATTTATAAACCTAAAGTCACTGCCTTGAGACACAAAATTAATATTTTAAGGAAATAATTTCGAGATATTAAATCAATAGTCTGAAACACAAAGTCAATATCCTGAGAACTTTATTCATTAATTTGAGATATTTAGTCAATATTTTAATAACATGTGTCATTACTTTGGAATATAAAGGCATTATTACACAATCAGGATCAACACGTTGTTTACTCATTTGTTTTCACATCTGTAATTGTAGGATTAGGTATTTCATAATCCCAGTATAAATATTTCAAGATATTAATTCAATATTTTGAGACCTTTATTCATTATTCCTTTGAGACACAAAGAAAATATTTCAAGAAATTATTATTCTGATATTTTAGGTCAATAGTTTGAAATCCAAAGTCAGCATTTTGAGAACGTAAACCATTATTTTGAGACACTGTATAAATATTTTATAAAGACAGGTCATTATTTTGAGATATTAAGTCAATATTAAGAAAAACATTAATTAGAGATAAGTCAACTAACATTAAAAAATCATTTAAGGAAAGAATTGTTTTGAGATATTAGATCATTCTTTTGGAATATAAAGGCATTATTACTTCAAACCACACGATCAACACATACTTTACCCATTTGTGTTTCTACACACCTGTAACTGTAGGATTAGCTGTTTCAGAATCTCAACAGCATTATTTTGAAATATAATGTCAATATTTTTAGAAAATAAAGTATGAATTTGTATTATGATTTCAAACCACAAGTTTAGCAACACCTTTTCACACAAATCATCCGCAGTTGTAGGATAGCTATAATCAAAATCTCAGAATCAATATGATATAATTGATATCACTCAATCCCAAAAATCATAATTTCTGATTTCTATGATTTAAAATCATAGTATTTTAAGACCTTAAGTATCAAAATATTTTGAAATATTAAGTCAATAGTTTGAAAACCCAAAGTTAATATTTTGAGAATGTTTGTCATTTTTTTGAGACACTGTATCAATATTTTGTGAAAACAATTTATTATTATGAGATATTAGGTCAAACTATAGCTGTATCTCGATATAGCAAAATCTCAATATCATTATCATATTATTAATATCGTTAAATCTTAATATCTTTGTTAAGTAAATATTGTAAGTAAATATTTCTGGAAAATAAGTATTTATTTTGAGATATTAAGTCAATATTTTGACATATTGACAAAATATTGTCCTAAAAAATCGAATGATTTTTGTCAGAATTTATGGAAATAGAAATTCATCTGAAAGAGTGATGGGGCATTATGGGAAATGTAGTGTCTGAAGTGAACTGACTTGTTTGGGTTGTTTAGTTTAAACCTTAAAGGTTAAAGCAGAACCGTTCTGGATATATTGACTTCTCCAGTGGAGACCTTCAGAGACCTTCCACTGCAGAACCTCCACCTGTTTCACCACCAACTTCCCTGCAGCGTTTGAAGTAGGTGCACACAATAGGCGGAGGTTAAGTAAACCGCCGTGGCTCATTCCCGGCAGGTTATCAGATTTCAGGTAACACACCTGCCCCCTTTTGACCACGACAGTTGGACACCTTAGCATGGACCCCGCAGGACCCCGTCGAGAGTCCCACCATATTGAAACCCAGCTGTGTATTTTGGTGGTTAGATGAAAGTGAAATGAGCTTTCAGAGATTATGTATGTGAGTGTGCAGCCTGTCCTGATCCCACATGAGCCGGCCCCGCCATCTGTCCGAGCTAACCTCAGTAACGGCAGCCCATAATTAGGAATAATCATATTCACGGCCATACATGAGTACAAATCAAATTCACTCTCTGGCTGCCTTTATTCAATCTAACACCCACACGGCGAGTCAACGGGCCTCGGATTCGGAGCAGAGCCGGCCTCGTTTATATCATCAGTGATTAGTGCTAACCCAGGAATGATCAATATCTGCTGGAAGGAGAACCAAGGAGTTAAAAAAACACACTAACGCATTACACTTACTGAGTTACTGAACACTAACACACTCCTTACAGCACACTAACACATTACACTTACTGAGTTGCCATACACCGACACGCTACTTACAGCACACTAACACATTACACTTACTGAGTTACTGTACATCAACACACTACTTACAGCACACTAACACATTACACTTACTGAGTTACCGTACACCAACACGCTACTTACAGCACACTAACACATTACACTTACTGAGTTACTGAACACTAACACACTCCTTACAGCACACTAACACATTACACTTACTGAGTTACTGAACACCAACACACTACTTACAGTACACTAACACATTACACTTACTGAGATACTGTACACCAACACACTACTTACAGCACACTAACGCATTACACTTACTGAGTTACCGTACACCAACACGCTACTTACAGCACACTAACACATTACACTTACTGAGTTACTGAACACTAACACACTCCTTACAGCACACTATGACTGGTTACTGTACACCAACACACTACTTACAGCACACTAACGCATTACACTTACTGAGTTTACTGTACACCAACACACTACTTACAGCTTACTGAGTTACTGTACACCAAAAACACACTTACAGCACACTACATTACACTTACTGAGTTACTGTACACCAACACACTACTGACACCCCACTACCACAGTATACTCAATGAGTTACCGTTACCGAACACACTACTTACAGTACACTAACACATTACACTTACTGAGTTACCGTACACCGACAACACTACTTACAGCACACTAACAGCACTTACACTTTACTGAGTTAACGTACACCGACACTTACACTACTTACAGCACACTAACACATTACACTTACTGAGTTACCGTACACCCTACCGATACATAACACGCTACTTACAGCACACTAACACATTACACTTACTGAGTTGAGTTACTAACACATTACACCTGATTACTGACACACTACTTACAGCACACTAATGCATTACACTTACTGAGTTACCGTACACCAACACACTACTTACAGCACACTAACACATTACACTTACTGAGTTACCGTACACCAACACAATACTTACAGCACACTCACACATTACACTAACTGAGTTACTGTACACCAACACACTACTTACAGCACACTAACACATTACACTTACTGAGTTACTGTACACCAACACACTACTTACAGCACACTAACGCATTACACTTACTGAGTTACTGTATAACACTGCTCACAGGCTCTGGTTAGTCGACTGGTCGTTTCAGATGGTACACTATACAGAGTTATTAGTCTCAGATCTCGTTACTCTTGACGCTGGTCTCTGATTGGTTTACTGTGGCTCTGCTTGTAAGCAGGTCTTCATTAGAGCCATTAGAGGTCATTAGAGCCCTATCTAAGCGTTTTGGGGAGTTTCCTTAATGAGATATGGATCTGCACATTATGATCCAGTCACCAGGGAACGCGTCAGTAGTCATATAAGCCGTAAATGACAGATGTTCCTGTTCGCTCGCTGAGCCGAGCCGAGCCGACAACCTTCCCAATCCCAGAACGGCACATAAACCACGAGGCTCCAGCAGCAGTGATGCTAAATAGCTCCTGTAACGGCATGCAGACGCCTGATTCATGGAAATGTGATGGGGAATACGAGTGAGTAAGCGCTTTCAGGCGTGATCTATGGCCAAGGAGGAACCAAAGCCTTTTCTGGGGTATTATTTATTTATTTATTTATTTGTTTATTTGTTTCTTTCTTCACAATTTGTCGCTAAGCTATTCGCTCCCACTCCATGACACCGGAATGATGGCGTCCTTGATAAAGGAATGATTAAAGCGCTATGTGGATGGTAAACATGCGCCGCCGTGTCAGCATCTGGGTGCAGACTTTTGTCTGCGGGAGCGTCGCATCCGCGGGATGGAAAAAGCGGTTCTGATTAGCTCTTCTTTATCGCATGCGTTTTTTTCAGTTTGCTTTTTTGTCATTAAAATTGCAAAACAATCGTTCCACTCTTTCCTCCGCGAACGGATTCGGCTCTAAATTGGCCACCTGAAGTGCGCGCCTGTTTACCGAGACAGAGGCGCATGATGTTAGACAGTAAAAGTGACACGTGTGCTGAGCCTAAGCATGTAAGAGTTTCCATCCATGTGTCCATCCACACAGATCCTGTATACCCTCAACAGAATATCAGAGGGAATCACCCGACTGGAGTGAACCTTGGTGGGCAGGTTCGACATCATGGCATATACCAAAATTCAAGTTCCATGCTTGGATCCTCATGGGACCTTTAGAGGGACGGGCCTTATCTCTGTACCTGACTGACCCAACACCACCATTACAGACCTCCAGAGAGCGGTGGTGTCCTCCATGAGTCATCCTGTTAGTGCAGCACCATTGGCAGACGGCTGCACCACGCAGGACTACATGCACACAGACCGTTACCACGACTGTCCTTAACACCACGTCACCGTCACCAAAGACTGCAGTGGTGTCGTACCAGACTGTCATGGAGTGACTCAGAATGGCAGCGGGTCATCTTCAGTGACGAGTCCCGCTTTAGTCTTGGTGGAGACGCCCAACGAATCCGTGTGTGGAGGCACCGTGGTCAGCACCAAGATGAACGAATAGTTGTCACGTGTAACACGTCCAGAAGGCCTGGTGTCACTCCACTTCCACCTCCACCTCAACCGCACCATCTGCAGGAACTGTGTGAGGATGTTAATCCAGTCACACCTGTTACCGGTTTAGGGTAGGTGTGGTCATATGGGGTTCCTAAATCAACAATTTGTGGAGCTTAATGAGGAAGCACTCTGTCTTGTGCAGCTAGGTGGGATTGTGTTGATAGGATACGACATCAGAGAAATGCTGTGAGGGCGGTAATGACAGTGGAGGGTTAGGCTGGTGTTTCAGGTCATGGGTGGGGTGCAGGGGGTCGGAGTGGGGTCTTTATCCTTTACCTGGTGTGCTATTTGGGCAAATGTGGGGGCAAGTGCATGTATAGTTACCTGCCTGTGGACGAGAGCAAGTGTAGGGGGGGAGGTGGGGAGAGAGGAAGGGAGAGAAAGAGAGGGGGGAGAGAAAGATGGGGAGAGAGAGGGAGGGAGAGAGAGATGGCAGAGAGAGATGGGGAGAGACGGAAAGAGAAAGGGGGAGAGGGAGGGCGAGAGAGACTGGGAGAGAGAGAGGGAGAAAGAGAGTGGAAAAGAGAGATAGAGAAGAGAGAGAGGATGGAGAGAGGGAGGGAGAGAAAGAGAGTGGGGGAGAGAGAGATAGCAGAGAGAGATGGGGAGAGAGGGAGAGAGAAAGGGGGAGAGGGAGGGAGAGAGAGACTGGGAGAGAGAGAGGGAGAAAGAGAGTGGAAAAGAGAGATGAGGGAGGGAGAGAGAGATAGCAGAGAGAGAGGGGGAGAGAGGAAGGGAGAGAGAGAGAGGGTGGAGAGAGAGGGTGGAGAGGGAGAGGGTGGAGTTGGTTGAAATCTCTGAAACAGAAGCATGTAGGACCAACAACAGCTCAACCACAGACATGCAAACTCAGAGGGAGGGGCCTACACAAGCCTAGGATCTGCATGTGCAGTGCCAAGCGTCGACCGGCATGGTGTGAAGACCCACCACTCTGGACCCGTGTTCTTTAGAGTGATGGGTCAGGCCTGGCAGCCCGATGGAGGACTCTGGGTTTGGTGGACGAATCCAAGAGAAGGCTCCCTACCGGATCGGATACAGTAACAGGTCTGGGGAGTCAGGTGTCAGGGTTTGGGTTCTGCCAGGAAGACTCCAGTGCTACGTCACTCCTTCACCCTTTACTCTGGCCAATCACAGAGCACCACCTATCAACATATGCTCATGTTGTGCCGCTTTCGGGTGCCGACGTTTCACATTCTCCTCCTCCCCCACCACAACCACCACCTGTTGTCCAGGGAGTAGGCTCCGCCCCTGCCATCCATGTCCGGCAGGGTCTGCAGAGGTCCGAACGCTTCAAGACTTGGGCCCAGGATGGGGCCTACGCCAAAGACCCCGTGGTGGTTTGGAAAATTGTTATCTTTCAAATTGTCCACCTTACAGAAGGCAGAACCTTCCAGTGAAGGGTGGTGTTAATGCTACAGCACACAAAGAACCCTTGGAGAAGAACCCTTTCCTGTTCCACCATGACCATGTGCATCCCTGTGCACAAAGCCAGATCCATAAAGACATGGGTTAGGGAGTTTGGGTGTGGAGGAACTCTGGTGGCCTGCAAAGAGCCTTGGACTCGGTCTCCTTGGGAATAAACTGAAACGTGGACTGTGGTTCTAGACAGTACTGGAAAGAGTTCCGCAGGAGATTGGTCTTCTTCAGTTGAATTTTTCCAGGCGACTTTGATTTCTGCGAGTCATGCGGTGTGTGAAGATGGATTAGGTCTACTCTACATGCATTCCCTCCTCTCCTATGTAAGGCAAGGCATCGTAAGATTAATCTGAAGGACTCATTAGCCCCAATATGAATTCCAATTCATAACTCTGCCTCTGTTGTCTGTTTTGATTGCGGTTCAGATCAAAAAGTGACGGTCGTCGGCTGAATAACGAGCTGTTGCCGTGGTTGGAGCTGCTTTAGAAAGTCCCCCAGCTGGAAAAGAAAGCAAAGAACGATTGCAGTTCATGGAAGATTCAGTGAAATGATTGAATTTCCGAGTCGGAGCGGCGAAGCCATGAAGAAGGATCGCTTTAATAAGGCATTTTTCAGACTTATCACAAAAGACAGAGCGAAAACGACAGAGATTTTAATGGAGGGAAGCCAGCGGTTACAGACAGAGGGTACATTAGTGTTGTGTAATATGACGAGATTATCGTTATCATGATATATTATTTTACAGGATGGTTTTATATGTATATAATGTCTGTGGTTTATAATTTAACATCCTCACGGATCATAGAAAACACTAATACACTTATAAAATCTCATTAGGTCGAATTTGTGATATAAACTGTCATATATCTAAATGAAGAAGGTACAAACTGGTATAGACGAGTCTGTTCTACAGTGGTTCTATATTACCTCATTACGGGTGTATAACTCTAAGCTCTAAATGTACTGTGTACTGTGGTATTAGCACTGAATATTTTCTCAGATTTCTACAAATTCTCTCATTAGGTGCAGTGTGTAACTCTAAGTCATCTAAATGTAGAGTACAATTGATAGTTTTTGAACCAACTTCTACAGTTTCTCATTAGGTGGAAAAAATAACTAAAAGCTCTAAATGCATGGTACTGTGGTATAGACTGAATTCTGTCCTTACAGTTTTCATAAAGAAACAAAAAATGGTAATTTCTGAAATTATAAGCATTACTGTGTTATAGACTGAGTCTGTTCTACAGTCTCTCAATTAAAAAGTTTATAACTCAGGTGAGCTTAGAAATGCACATAGGCACCCCTTGTTCGAAAGGAGCTTCTGAACTGAGTCGTCCATACAATTTGTCAGGTTTAGGATGGATCTGTGTATTGTTTAAGCATGAATGTAGAATACCCTGTGAGCCGTTGCTTAGATGTGAACTGCCTCCCGCCAGTTTCTCACTCCGGGGGGCTTTTGATGATGCTCCAGAGGTTCTCAATGGGGTTGAGGTGGGGGAGCATGGGGGTCTAAGTTTGTCCCCTTTTATGCTCATAGCAGCCAGAGATGCAGATGTGTTTTCTAAGCAGCATGAGACGGTGCATTACATGCATGAAAATGATCTTGCTGCGGAATCTACAGTTTTCTTCTTGAACCAGGCAGGAAGTGTATGTTTGAGAAACTCCACTACATTATGGAGGTCACTTTGGTCAGGGATCCTAAAGGGGTCTGTCCAATCAGTTTCTCATTATGATTCCAGCCCGAAATAACTCTAACCTCTAAATGTAGGTGCCGTGGTATAGACTGAGTCTTGTTTGCATGGGGTCTCATTATCATCCAGCCATATAACACTAAGCTCCAAATGGAGGTACGTTGCACGGTATAGGTGAACTGAGTCAGTTTTGAACAGTGTCATGTATTGTTTGTCCAGTGTAGCCGTTTCTGCTTGTGTGCAGTGGATAGAGGAGGTTACAGGATGGTTTACGCACGGCTGCAAAGTCTGAAGGACCCTGCTCATTTGTTCGGGGACGTATAGGCACCAGCAGCTCAAAATGTAGGTACTGCTGGTATGACTGAGTCATTTTTGCAGCTTTCTCATTACCCCGACGTAATTGCCTGTTGGAATAAGTCCTCAATTTTCCCTTATCATGCACGTACTGTGGTGTAGACTGAGTCTGCTTCTACAGTTTCTTGATTTGTGCGACGATCATGATAAGTTTTCTTGGCAGTGTTGAATGTAGGTACTGTGACCTATAGACTCCACAGTCTGTTGCTTCTCAGCAGCCGACACATTAGGTTTCCGTTGTATAACTCTAAGCTGAAAATGTAGGCTACTTGGTATAGACTGGGACTGTTCTACAGTTTCTTGCCATTAATTGGAAGGTTTTGCCAAACTATAGCACAGGTAATGCAATGCTTTCAGTGATATACCAGACTTTACCAACGGTCACCATTAATGGGTTTAACTGAGCAAAGAGACTTCTTACCTATAAACCTCATAAACGGTTTTTGCATAATTTTTGGGTTCTACAGTGTAGAACCATTTTCTTCATTAAGAAACCCTTGAAGACCCAACAATGTAGCTCCAATAAAGTTCTGATGGTGTTACAGGTTGAACCTTTTTTTTCGGTGCTATTTATTATAGAATCCTATTCAGGAAGTTTACGATGCTTTATGATTTATGATTTATACGTTCTCCATCAATCTAAGGAAGAACCATTGGAACATGCTATGGTTCTAGAGTACAGAAATCCTTTGTGTTTACAAAAACCCTAAAGAACCGTCGTTTTAAAGAATGCAGAGTTGGTTTTGTTCGTTTGCCTTTGCCATAATTTTGGCATTTATGGCCCGAAGTGAACGACTCGCAGTAATACTCATATTTCCCCGCTGCTTTTAAGCCCGGCACTGTTGTGCTGATGTTTTCCTTCTTATTGGCAAACTAAGCGCTCCTATAAATCCACGGCATTGTTAAAGTCGCTTCCCCGCTCACCCTAAGAGAGTGTGCTTTCTGATGAAGTGCATTGTTTACGCACGACAAGTGTCTCTTGATTATGCTTTACATCAACCCCCAGCCTCTGGTACATATTCCTCTCGTAACATGTGGCAGAAAAACAATAAAGGACCGTCCAATCGTTGGCCTCCCCGAGCACCTGCTCTCCGTTTCCTCCGGGAGAGCTTCCAGAGCGATGCTGAGAGGTAGAGCGATGATGCATCCTTGACTAGCTTGCCCTCTCGTGCGCCAGTAGCATCACTCTGTTGTTCTAATGTTATTATGGCACTGTACAGATCTGTGTTTCCTCTCCCTAAGCAGATTACCCTGACACATGAACAATGAGCTGCTGTTTCTCAGCCAGGCGGCTAATGCGAGAGAGCCACGGCGAACCTATTAGAGAACGTTTCCAAAGTACCTGAATTAGAGTCGGTGTCTGCGCCGGACAGGCCAAACAACCAGAGCAGAGGACAGACGCTTTGCCATGACAACCACCATAGGAACAAGGAACTAACGTCCTGGTGGATAACGCAGGCAGCAAACAAGAGTCAATTAACCAAAATACTGGAAGCAAGCCCCCCGGGTCGATAACCCCAGGTAGCGTGCGGATATGAGCCAGGTCTGGCAAAGATATGGCACTGCTGGCCCACTGCCATGATCTGCAGGGAACCAAAAGTGGTCCCATATGTTCCAAAACAGACCTGGTCCACTTCTGGCACAGATGTGGCAGTGCTGCCTACTGCATGTTAGCCAAAAGTGGCCCACATATATAAAACTCATGTGGCCCACATGTTCAGATCTGGTATACTCCTGGCACAGATAACACAGCCACACCTGGCAAAGCCATGGCACTGCTGGCCCACTGCTGGCACCAGCAATCTACTGTGAGCCAAGGGTGACCTGCTTAGTTAAGGCATGCATTTGGCCCACATGTTCCAAAACAGACCTGGTCCATGTCTGGCATGGATAAGATAGAGGTTCCTAATGGAGTCCTGTGATAATCCATCCCATGCAGCTTGAACATCCTCACACAGTTCCTGCAGAGGGTGCGGTAGGGGTGGAGGTGGAGGGACACCAGGCCTTCTGAACGTGTGACGATGAACCGTTCATCTTGGTGCTGACCACGGTGCCTCCACACACGGATTCGTTGGGCGTCTCCACCAAGACTAAAGCGGGACTCGTCACTGAAGATGACCCGCTGCCATTCTGAGTCACTCCATGACAGTCTGGTACGACACCACTGCAGTCTTTGGTGACGGTGACGTGGTGTTAAGGACAGGCGTGGTAACGGTCTGTGTGCATGTAGTCCTGCGTGGTGAAGCCGTCGTGGTTCCCACTCTTGCTTACGTCACATGCAGCTTGTTGTGCAGCTGTTCCTTTGATGAAAAGTGTACCTCACGTTTTCGTGTTGAGCTTTAACATGTTGCCAATGTTCATCCAAAGTGCTGGCGGGTAAATCTTTGGAGTTATTCAAATTTAAATGCAGTTTTCAGCCTGTGTGAGGTAGCGTGTGCGGCGAGCTGGAATGGGAGTTATGAGGATAAACGTGGGGTGAGGCTGGAAATGGCTCAGAGACGTGGTGTCAGTACGACAGTTATTTCTGACACACGCTGGAACGTGTGCACTGGCTTTTCCTGTCCCCCGTCTCAACACCACAACACGTCCTGTTGGGCAAACGTCTCAGAGAACAGGAAGCACTATCTAATCTTGTCCTGGCAGTTGGAATGAGGGTTATAGAAACAGGCGGTGAGGGCCCAGAGAAAATCTGTCAGATGCTGTAATCCAGTTTGGCTTTGGCATGTGTTAAATACAAAGGTTGGAGGTTTGAGAGAGAGAGAGAGAGAGAGAGAGAGAGAGAGTAAGTGAGAAAGACAGAATGAGTGAGTGAGAGACAGTGAGAGAGAGAGGGATAGAGTAAGTGAGTGAGAAAGAGAGCGAGATAGAGAGACAGACAGTGAGAGAGAGAGACAGAGAGAAACAATGAGAAAGAGAGGGATAGAGTAAGTGAGTGAGTGAGACAGAGACACAGAGTGATAGTAAGTGAGAGAAAGAGTGAGAGAGAGATAGAGAGAGACAGACAGACAGAGGGAAAGTGAGAGGAGAGATAGACTGAGAGAAGGAGAGCAAGAGAGAGAGAGAGAGAGAGGGAGGGAGAGAGAGAGAGACAGAGAGGGAGAGCAAGAGAGAGAGACAGACAGGCAGAGAGAGAGTGAGAGGAGAGATAGACTGAGAGAGGGAGAGCAAGAGAGAGAGAGAGACAGAGAGGGAGAGCAAGAGAGAGAGAGAGAGAGAGAGAGAGGAGAGATAGAGTGAGAGTGAGAGAGAGAGAGGGAGAGCAAGAGAGAGAGAGAGAGAGAGAGAGATAGAGGAGAGATAGAGTGAGAGAGAGATAGAGGAGAGATAGAGTGAGAGTGAGATAGAGGAGAGATAGAGTGAGAGTGAGAGAAAGAGAGAGAGAGACAGAGAGAGAGACAGAGAGAGTGAGAGAGAGAGAGAGAGAGTGAGTGAGTGAGTGAGTGAGTGAGTGAGTGAAAGAGAGAGAGGGAGAGAGAGAGTGAGAGAGAGGGAGAGGGAGAGAGAGAGAGAGAGAGAGAGAGAGACAGAGGGGGAGAGAGAGAGAGTAAGTGAGTGAGTGAGTGAAAGAGAGAGAGTGAGAGAGAGGGAGAGGGAGAGGGAGAGAGACAGAGAGAGAGAGAGAGAGAGAGAGAGAAAGACAGACAGAGAGAGAGAGAGAGAGAAAGTGAGTGAGAGAGAGGGAGAGAGAGAGAGAGAAAGACAGACAGAGAGAGAGAGAGAGAGAAAGTGAGTGAGAGAGAGAGAGAGAGAGAGAGAGAGAGAAAGTGAGTGAGAGAGAGAGAGAGAGAGAGAGAGAGAGCGCACCGTGCACACACTACAGTACATGCACATACAGCAGCTTAGCTGAGGAACATGGACACGCATTCATTTGATTTTTGACAGGTGTGTAATTTTCAGGTCTCAGTGGTTTCAGGAGTAATGAGTAAAGGCCAGCGCTGGAGCAGACGGAGGGCGCGCCTTTCTCTGGAATGTTTCTACGGAATGAGCCATTGATTAGACATAAAGCATTTTCGATCCAATACCAGTTTAAGTTGCTATGAAAATCAATGCCTCGCTGAGGCGCATGCGTGATGGACACAGAGCGGGCGGGTTTCAGAGGAGGAATACTCGGCGGCCTTCGCGCGGGAGAACAGTGGGCCGCGAGAGCGTTAATATGCATGAGTGTGCAAATGAGCGTGTAATGAATATGCACAGCGGACTAATTGTAAATAAACCTGGGGAGAGCGTGCAACGTGTCCGGCTGAGCTCCTCCAAAAACCCAGCGAGAGGATTACAAACCCCGCTCTGGCTCGCTCACTCGATGAGAACCGCGAGTTTATGTACTGAATTTACAATATGAGGTTCTAGACGTCCGCTGAATAGACTCTTGCTTCTCGCCGTGCTCCAGGACCCCCGCCGAGTTAAGTGTTTACCCTGATTTCACCCCCCCACCATTTCGACTCATCAGCAGACTACTAACGTCTCCTGGAGTGGAAGTGGTTGGTTGCAGGAGGGAGAACATGACTAGCGCAGCGCTCTGCTTGACTGGTGGCTGTTCCGCTGTGAATTTGACACCCGGTTCTAGATTAACGAACGGGTCAGTGCCCTCAATGATCATAACCTCACTATCATATGTTCACCTGAAATGTGCTAAAATCCAGAGAACCACATCCCAACGTTCTCCAAAAACACCAACTAACTTCTGAAGACTCTGACTAAATGTTTCACCACGTATAGAACCAGTTAAACAGGCAAAAGTGTTCATAGTTCTACACAGAACCTTTGGGTTTATTAAAGAACCATTGAAGAACTATCTTTTTTGAGTAGTAGTATGCGCTGGTTCGTGGGCTTTGATAATAGTGGTGTTTGGTGAAGAACGTTGGTTTGTATGGGAAGCGTTTTTGTTGGGTAACGATGGTGTTTGGTGGAAAAAGATGCTGTTTGTTGGTGAATGATGGTGTTTGGAGGAGAGAGATGGTGTTGGTTAATGATGGTGTTTGGAGGAGAAAGATGGTGTTGGTGAATGATGGTGTTTGGAGGAGAGAGATGTGTTGGTGAATGATGGTGTTTGGTGGAGTGAGATGGTGTTTGTGAATGATGGTGTTTGGAGGAGAAAGACTGTGTTTGTTAATGAATGATGGTGTTTGGTTGTAGAAAGATGGTGTGTTTGTTCCATGAATGATGGTGTTTGGCAAGTAAAGGACACTCTGTAGGTGGTGGAGTAGTCCATTGGTTGTTTTGTTAGTAACTGTATTACACCTGGTGTCTTCAATGGTCATGAGAAAGATAGTGTTTGGGGGAGAAAGAGTGTCTTAGATGGTGGGTGGTGGATCATTCTCAGCACTGCAGAAACATTGTGTTTGTTGGTGGTGATGGTGTTTGGAGGAGTGATGGTGTTGTTTGATGGTGAATTGATGGTGTGTTTGGAAGAAGAAACATGTTTTGTTGGTGAATGATGGTGTTGGATGGTGTTTGTTTGGTAGACACTGGTGTTTGGAAGAGAAAGATGGTGTTTGATGGTGAATGATGGTGTTTGGAAGAGAAAGATGGTGTTTGTTGGTGAATGATGGTGTTTGGAAGAGAAAGATGGTATTGGTAGGCCACCACATAGCAGGTGTGGTGTGGGTGGCGGATCATTCTCTAGTCCCTCATCAGTGGACACTGACGCTGGTGGTGGTGTTAGGTGTGTAGTGTTGGCTGGTGTTGAGTGTTATCGTCAGTCCAGCAGTGACACGATGCTATAGTGTTTAAGACACTGTGTCCATATCACTGTCCACATCTTATTTACACTCCTCCCTAGTATGCTTCCGTTCCTTGTAGATGAACAGTCAGAAACGATGCTCATCTGGGGCTGCACAGTGCAGTGTTGGTCATCCTCTAAGTCCTTCATCAGTGGACACAGGCCACGTTGCCCCCCCAGGACGCTGCCCCACAGGGCATCCTGCCCGGAGGGACTCTTCCCACAGGACAAGTGCCCACAGGAGCGCTGTTCTAACTAAGTGTTGGTTGGTGGATGATTCTGAAGGCCCGCTTACAAACCATCTCTATAGTGCTCAATCCATTCCATATAAATGAACCGTCAAAACTAGATGTTCTGTTACCGGCTCATGCACCTGCCGTGGAGCCGCTGGCGTTCATGCAGGCCTGGTTTACAGCTGCACGAGGCAACTCCTAACATAAACAATCCTGACAGGGAGTAAGGGAACAGGACTGCGAACAAGTGTAACAGAAGCGCTGTACTCTGACTAAATGAGTTCCTTGTCTGAAGGCCCGCTTACAACCATCCATCCATCCATCAATCCATCCCTCACTGACCATAAAACGAGGCTGGTACCGCTCATGAAAGAGCCGCCAGCCTGGCGTCATGTTGGCCTGGGCTTGGCTGCAGAGGCACTCATAAACAACTCAGGGATAAGTAATGAATGACCTTTTTGACTTACAGGACGGTGTCAGGCCATTTCCCTGTTCTACACATGTGTGAGGGGGCGTGGCACCGTAGATCATATCGGACGGAATGGGAGGGCATGAAGTAGGATTGGATTAACGCTTTTCCTCAACGTTGGCGCGCCGACAGGAATGATGGTGCCGCCCCCTTCCACGCGCTGGCCATAAAGCCTCTGCGGCGGTTTGAAAAGGCCGAGGCACGGTTAGATAGCTAAGTAACTTTTTATTAGAATTTTATCTTGGCTCTGAGGGGATGAAGCGGTGCGGGGCATGTGGCGGCGCGGCGGCAGACACACCTGAAGCTCCTGGGGATTGGAGCCATGTTTTAATTTGACATGGCCCTCGGGCCTGTCTGAATTTAATGGTCCGTTTGTGGGAGTGCTATTTATGAACGGCGAAGCGGCGCCTGGCACCTGCTGAGCACAGGGCTGCTCTCCCTGTCCCCACTTTAACTAGTGTCTCCCCCTAATTGAATTTACTCCGTCCCTGCCTCACCTGCTCCACCGAGACTCCCCGTGGAGCGAGAGGTCTCTGCAGAGCTTAAGTGGGTAAGAATGGTAATCACAGTGTTGCCTCACATACACATTCGCTCACTGGATTATTTTGAGGTGGGGAAAAATGTGCTCTGGAAAAAAATAACATTTGGATTCCAGGACTTCGGGGTGTGTAGTGCACTAATCTAGGGCATCACCTCATAGTGTGTAAGACGCTAAGCTCGGGGAGTTCCCACAGTGAGCAGTAGTCGGTATTGCCCTAAACTGGGGGAATCAACTCAGTAAGGACACTAGTGTTCAAAGCATGGGGAGCTCTAAGATAGAACATCACCCCAGTGAGGTGTAGTGTGCAGCCTGATATGGTATCGGTGTTTTTATGGCCCATCCTTGAAATCAATGGCAGTTCCTATAGTGTGGTTTACTGTGCAGCGCTAGGGCAAGACCTGAGTGAGATACAGCATGTAGTGTACTAAGCTAAGTGTGTAGTGAACTGAGCTAGGCCATAACCTAGTGAGGTATAGCTTAGAGTGCAGTATCTTAGAGCTTAACGATAGTGGGGCATAATCTCCATCAGGTGTACTGTGTAGTACACTATACTAGGACAACCCAAGTGAGATTCAGCATGTGGTGGACTAAGCTAGAGTCACTAGTGTATCAACTCAGTGAGGTATAGGGTGTAGTGCACCAAGATAGTCCATAACCTCAGTGGTATACCATGTGGTGCACTAAGCAAGGGAATCACCTTAGTGACATATGGAGTGTAGTGCCCTGCAGTACCTATATAGGTTAGTGCACTACACACCACGCTTCACTGACACTATGCCTTCGTTTAGCGTAGTGTGTGTATAGTGCACTAACCTATGCATTATGTAGCGTGGTGCACAGTGTAGTACCCTAAACCAGGGTGAGATCTATGGTGTAGTGCACCAGGTTAGGCCATAACCTCAGTGAGGTATACCGTGTGGTGCACTAAGCAAGGGAATCACGTGAGAGATGTAGAGTGTAGTGTTCTAAGTTAGGATATAACCCATGTAAAGTATGACAGGCAAGTGCAATTAGCGAAGGAATCACTTTAGTGACATATGAAGTGTAGTGCACTACAGTACCTGTATAACTCTAACCTATGCTTTATGTAGTGTGGTACACAGTGTAGTACCCTAAACCAGGGTATCACCTCAATGAGATCTAGTGTGTAGTGCACTAAGTTAGGCCATAACCACAGTGAGATATAGTATGTAGTGCAGTAAGCTAAAGTAGCAGCTCAGTGAGGGGTAGAGTGTAGTGCTCTACGTTAGGACTGAATCTCATTGGGATATACCATATACCAACCTAAGTGGCATATAGAGTGTAGTGCACACTACACAAATTTGTTATCTAGTGAAGTGTGGCATGTAGTGCGTTAAATGAAGGTGTATCCTCAGTGAGGCATGGTGTATAGTGCTCTTGTGTAGAGTATTATAGAGTGTGGTGTGGTGTATAGTGCAGTGCCCTTGACCAGGTTATTGCCTCAATGAGATGTAGTGTGTAACTGTCAACACTAGAGTGTCGGCTCAGTGAGGTACAGAGTGTAGTGCACCAAGTTAGAGCAGCTCAGTGAGGTATAGAGTGTAGTGCACCAAGTTAGAGCAGCTCAGTGAGGTATAGAGTGTAGTGCACCAAGTTAGAGCAGCTCAGTGAGGTATAGAGTGTAGTGCACCAAGTTAGAGCAGCTCAGTGAGGTATAGAGTGTAGTACCCACCAAGTATAGAACCCTTAGTGAGATATAGAGTGTAGTGCCACCAAGTAGAGCTCTCACATAGGTCAGAACCTCAGAGTGTAGTGCACCATATTGTATAACCTCAGTGAGGTAATAAAGTGTATAGTGCACCAAGTTAGAGCATCTCCAGAGAGGTACAGAGTAATAGTGCACCAACATTAGAGCAGCTCAGTGAGTTACAGAGTGTAGTGCACCAAGTTAGAGCATAACCTCAGTGAAAGGGGTATAGAGTGTAGTGCAACAAGTTAGAGAAGCTCAGTGAGAGTACAGAGTGCTAGTGCACCAAGTTCAGAACAGCTCTGAGTGTTACAGAGAAAAACCAATATAGCAAGCTCAGTGAGGTACAGAGTGTAGTGCACAAGTTAGAGTCAGCTCAGTGAGGTATAGAGTGTAGTGCACCAAGTTAGTGCAGCTCAGTGAAATACAGAGTGTAGTGCACCAAGTGAGAGCAGCTCAGTGAGGTTACAGAAGTGTAGTGCCACAAGTATAGAGCAGCTCAGTGAGGTGTAGAGTGTAGTGCACCAAGTTCTGTAGCAGCTCAGTGAGGTCTAGGTGTAGAGTGTAGTGCACCAAGTTAGAGCAGCCTCAGTCTAGGTATAGAGTGTAGTGCACCAAGTTAGAGCAGCTCAGTGAGGTACAGAGTGTAGTGCACCAAGTTAGAGCAGCTCAGTGAGGTACAGAGTGTAGTGCACCAAGTTAGAGCAGCTCAGTGAGGTATAGAGTGTAGTGCACCAAGTTAGAGCAGCTCAGTGAGGTACAGAGTGTAGTGCACCAAGTTAGAGCAGCTCAGTGAGGTATAGAGTGTAGTGCACCAAGTTAGAGCAGCTCAGTGAGGTATAGAGTGTAGTGCACCAAGTTAGAGCAGCTCAGTGAGGTATAGAGTGTAGTGCACCAAGTTAGAGCAGCTCAGTGAGGTACAGAGTGTAGTGCACCAAGTTAGAGCAGCTCAGTGAGGTACAGAGTGTAGTGCACCAAGTTAGAGCAGCTCAGTGAGGTACAGAGTGTAGTGCACCAAGTTAGAGCAGCTCAGTGAGGTACAGAGTGTAGTGCACCAAGTTAGAGCAGCTCAGTGAGGTACAGAGTGTAGTGCACCAAGTTAGAGCAGCTCAGTGAGGTACAGAGTGTAGTGCACCAAGTTAGAGCAGCTCAGTGAGGTATAGAGTGTAGTGCACCAAGTTAGAGCAGCTCAGTGAGGTACAGAGTGTAGTGCACCAAGTTAGAGCAGCTCAGTGAGGTACAGAGTGTAGTGCACCAAGTTAGAGCAGCTCAGTGAGGTATAGAGTGTAGTGCACCAAGTTAGAGCAGCTCAGTGAGGTATAGAGTGTAGTGCACCAAGTTAGAGCAGCTCAGTGAGGCGTATAGAGTGTAGTGTACCCCAAGTTAGAGCAGCTCAGTGAGGTACAGAGTGTAGTGCACCAAGTTAGAGCAGCTCAGTGAGGTACAGAGTGTAGTGCACCAAGTTAGAGCAGCTCAGTGAGGTACAGAGTGTAGTGCATGGGCACCAAGTTAGAGCAGCTCAGTGAGGTACAGAGTGTAGTGCACCAAGTTAGAGCAGCTCAGTGAGGTATAGAGTGTAGTGCACCAAGTTAGAGCAGCTCAGTGAGGTATAGAGTGTATTGCACCAAGTTAGAGCAGCTCAGAGAGGTATAGAGTGTAGTGTAACAAGTTAGAGCAGCTCAGTGAGGTACACAGAGTGTAGTGCACCAAGTTAGAGCAGCTCAGTGAGGTACAGAGTGTAGTAGTGCACCAAGTTTAGAGCAGCTCAGTGAGGTACAGAGTGTAGTGCACCACGTTAGAGCAGCTCTCAGTGAGGTACAGAGTGTAGTGCACCAAGTTAGAGCAGCTCAGTGACGTAGAGAGTGTAGTGCACCACGTTAGAGCAGCTCAGTGAGGTATAGCAGTGTAGTGCACACAAGTCTAGAGCAGATCAGTGAGGTACAGAGTGTAGTGCACCCAAGTTAGAGCAGCTCAGTGAGGTATAGGAGTGGTAGTGCAACCAAGTTAGAGCAGCTCAGTGACGTATAGAGTGTAGTGCACCAAAGTTAGAGCAGCTCAGTGAGGTATAGAGTGTAGTACAACAAGTTAGAGCAGCTCAGTGAGGTACAGAGTGTTAGTGCACCAAGTTAGAGCAGCTCAGTGAGGTGCAGAGTGTAGTGCACCAAGTTTAGAGCAGCTCAGTGAGATGTATAGAGTGTAGTGCACCAAGTTAGAGCAGCTCAGTGAGGTTTACAGGAGTGTAGTGCACCAAGTTAAGAGCAGCTCAGTGAGGTATAGAGTGTATGTGCACCAAGTTTAGAGCAGCTCAGTGAGGTTATAGAGTGTAGTGCACCAAGTTAGAGCAGCTCAGTGAGGTACAGAGTGTAGTGCACCCAAGTTAAAGCAGCTCAGTGAGGGGTATAGAGTGTAGTGCACCAAGTTAGAGCAGCAGTGCTCAGTGAGGTATAGAGTGTAGTGCACCAAGTTAGAGCAGCTCAGTGAGGTATAGAGTGTAGTGCACCCAAGTTATGAGCAGCTCAGTGAGGTACAGAGTGTAGATGCACCAAAGTTAAAGCAGCTCAGTGAAGGTACAGAGTGTAGTGTATGCCACCAAGTTAGAGCAGCTCAGTGAGGTATAGAAGTGTAGTGCACCAAGTTAGAGCAGCTTCAGTGAGGTATAGAGGTGTAGTGCACCAAGTTTAGAGCAGCTGAGTGAGGTACAGAGTGTAGTGCACCAAGTTAGAGCAGGGCTCAGTGAGGTACAGAGTGTAGTGCACCCCACATTTAGAGCAGCTCAAGTGAGGTATAGGAGTGTAGTGCAGTGCACCAAGTTTAGAGCAGCTCAGTGAGGTACAGAGTGTAGTGCACCAAGTTAGAGCAGGCTCAGTGAGGGTACAGAGTGTAGTTCGTGCACCAAGTGAGAGCAAGCTCAGTAGAGGTATAGAGTGTAGTGCACCAAGCTTAGAGCAGCTCAGTGAGGTGTAGAGTGTAGTGCACCAAGTTAGAGCAGCAGCTCAGTGAGGTATAGAGTGTAGTGCACCAAGTTAGAGCAGGCTCAGTGAGGTACAGAGTGTAGTTGCACCCAAGTTAGAGCAGCTCAGTGAGGTACAGAGTGTAGTGCACCAAGTAAGAGCAGCTCAGTGAGGTGAGGTATAGAGTGTAGTGCACCAAGTTAGAGCAGCTCAGTGGAGGTATAGAGTGTAGTGCACCAAGTTAGAAAGCAGCTCAGTGACGCGGAGTGAATAGAGAGATGTAGTTTGCAACCAAGTTAGAGCAGCTCAGTGAGGTATAGAGTGTAGTGCACCAAGTTAGAGCAGCTCAGTGAGGTACAGAGTGTAGTGCACCAAGTGAGAGCAGCTCAGTGACGCATAGAGTGTAGTGCACCAAGTTAGAGCAGCTCAGTGAGGTATAGAGTGTAGTGCACCAAGTTAGAGCAGCTCAGTGAGGTGTAGAGTGTAGTGCACCAAGTTAGAGCAGCTCAGTGAGGTAGAGAGTGTAGTGCACCAAGTTAGAGCAGCTCAGTGAGGTTACAGAGTGTAGTGCACCCAAGTTAGAGCAGCTCAGTGAGGTATAGAGTGTAGTGCACCAAGTTTAGAGCCAGCAGCTCAGTGAGGTACAGAGTGTAGTGCACCAAGTTAGAGCAGCTCAGTGAGGTATAGAGTGTAGTACACCAAGTTAGAGCAGCTCAGTGAGGTACAGAGTGTAGTGCACCAAGTTAAAGCAGCTCAGTGAGGTACAGAGTGTAGTGCACCAAGTTAGAGCAGCTCAGTGAGGTACAGAGTGTAGTGCACCAAGTTAGAGCAGCTCAGTGAGGTATAGGGTGTAGTGCACCAAGTTAGAGCAGCTCAGTGAGGTATAGAGTGTAGTGCACCAAGTTAGAGCAGCTCAGTGAGGTATAGAGTGTAGTGCACCAAGTTAGAGCAGCTCAGTGAGGTATAGAGTGTAGTGCACCAAGTGAGAGCAGCTCAGTGAGGTACAGAGTGTAGTGCACCAAGTTAGAGCAGCTCAGTGAGGTGTAGGGTCCAGTGCAGAACATCAAAGTGTCACCTCTGAGTAGTAGAGCTGCAGTTCACTCCTGAGTGTGCACTTGAGTGGGTACGTTAAGACATATGATGAGGGAGGTGTAGCGTGCGGAGCGCTAATCTAGAGCATTACCTCAACTGCACTCGTTAAAAGTGCTGCATCGGCGGTTTGCAGCTCCTCCGCTCCTCCGCTCCTCCTCACAGGGCCTTTCAGCGCTTTTCCGAGCCTCGGTGTAATGACAAACATTTGCAGCTCATGAGGAATATTTGCCTTTGCAGAACGAGAGATTCATAAACCAGAACTGTGTTAAGGCGAAAGGAAAACAAAGTCATGCTTCACTGTCAGCCCCGCGTAACCCGCAGCTTTCTCGCACAGTCATCCGCACTCGGTTTAATTCGCCCCTTCTCCCGTTTCTCCGAAGTACAAAGAGGAGATATGTGACATTGGCGCTCACGGCGGCTCACGGAGTACGGAACGAATGAATTACGGGACGGGGAAGCTTTGAGGGCGTTCAGTGCGCTTTAATGGACTACAGCTTTATCTAATTAAAGTATCAAAAGGTAATTGGAATATGGGGTGACACCGGGACTCCAGGAGACCGCCATGCGCCGGCCTATGAGCGTAATTACCCTGGGCGAATATTCAATAGCGTTTATTCAACCTCATGCACGGGCTGTAATAGCCATTCTCTCTCTCTCTCTCTCTCTCTCTCTCTCTATCTCTCCCTCTCTCCCTCTCTCTCTCTCCCTCTCTCTCTCTTTCTCTCTCTCTCTCTCCCTCTCACCCTCTCTCGCCTTCTCACTCTCTCTCTCTCTCTCTCTCTCTCTCTCTCTCTCTCTCTCTCTCTCTCTCTCTCTCTCTCTCTCTCTCTCTCTCTCAATTCAATTCAATTCAATAAGCTTTATTGGCATGACCATATTTGAATACAGTATTGCCAAAGCATCATTATAAACAAGAAACATTAATAACAGTGATATAGATATTAACAACAACAATAACGACACAACCATGGAGAGTAATAGTGATAGTTAACAATATGAATTATAGAACATCAGAGTAATATAAAGCGGGATATATCACATATAGGTACTAACAAAACAGGGCTAGTCACCTAGTCTTATGTGTGTGTGTGTGTGGTGTGTGTGTGTGTGTGTGGTGTGTGTGTGCGCGCTGTGTGTGTTGCTGTGTGTGTGTGTGTGTGTGTGTGTAGCGGTACACCACTGTCCCTCATGTTGTGGCAGGCTAATACTAGCGTCCTTGCCAGAACACTGCTTTCTCTCCTCTCTCCTAACAGTATGGGTAGTTTTACTGGTCGTTGGTGAGGTGTGTGTGAACTGGGGGTGGAGCTTCTGGAAACGCTGTGAAGTATGTGTGTCGTAGTCAGTGCTCGTGTATTTGTCACACTGTGTGAGGAATGTGACCAGTGCAAGCTCTGTACCCTACAGATGTTACTGCTGACACTGATAGGCAGGTCCTCTGCTCTTTAGGGAGCCAGGATTTTTCTTATAGCGGCCCCGGTCTGTATGGCCAGGCTGTGTTGACTGAGTCTGTACTTGTCAGTGTGGTTCTGGAGGGTAATGTCAGTCACTGTGTTCAGGTACTCCGTATACAGTGTACTGACGTGTTAGGGCCAGATAGCACTGCATGCTTGCTCTGTGCTTGTGTTTGTGTTGTTCCACAGTGGGTGGTGTAGTTTAGTTTTTGGAGTGTTAGAATTTGGTTTGGTCTGATTGATGTACTTGGCCGGTCCTGACGTGACAACAGTGTTAGTGTGTGTTAGTGACTCAGGGTCAGGACCAGCTGTGAGAATGGTGACTCTTGGCCGTTGCTCAGCTCTTGGTGTTGCAGGGCCTTATTGTAGTGATAGGACCGGGGGTCACTGCTGTTTTAGGTGGAGCCAGTATTTGATTGATCTGGTTCTAGGATTTTCAGCAGTAGAGGGAATTGCCTAATTCAGCCTCTGCAGGCGTTGCTTGGTCGTGAGTTCTGTGGACCTGCAGGATGTTTTTACAAAGTGACAAATTCGGTGATGCCATGATTTCTACTGGGTTGTTTGTCCCAGAGGTTAAAACTTTTGATTGAGAGCTGGCCCCCATACTTCACTACCATACAGGAGGATGGTTCAATAACTGATTGGAATATTTTGAGCCAGATCTGAAACTGGAATGTGGATGTGAATTTGTCGCTGATGGCGTAGAACGCGCCCTGCGTGCTTCTCTCTACAGCTCGTGACTGCACTGGATTGAAGTTTTCTGCTTGAATGATCTTCAATCCCAGGTAGCTGAACTCTTTTACAGTGTCTAGTTTGTGGTTCCTAATGTGAAGTTGGCTGCTGTTTCCCTGAGATCTGTATCTTTTCTGGGAAAATTATAGTTTTGGTCTATTTTCAGGTTTACTGCCAGGCCCAGGTCGGGGCAGTACTGCTCCAGCAGGTCCAGGCTCTGTGTAGGCCCGCTAGTTTATGTGTAGGGGACAGCAGCAGGACCACGTCATCTGCGTAGAGCAGGAACTTGATCCTCGGAGTCGTGTAGAGTGAGACCAGGTGCTGCGGAGCGCTCCAAGGCTGTAGGCCAGTCGTAAATGTAAATGTTAAATAGAGTGGGTGCTTAAGCAGCAAGCCTGTCTCACTCCACGCTCCTGCGAGAAGAGCTCCCCCCCCAGGTCCTTCTATTTGCAGATCTTTATACCGCACTTATTGTTGTTGTACATGGATTTAATAATTTCATATGTTTTACACCCACGCCGCTTTCCATAATTTTATAGATGACCTTAGTCACATGTTATCAAAAGATAAATCTAATAAAACATGCAAAATGACTCTTCTTTACAGTATTTCAACATTTCTTTTCATTTTTAAAATATACTTGATTCTTTGATACTTCACAATCCATATTCTACATTACACTTTCCCACAATTAATTATAAGCTCTCAAACTCATATACCTAACCATGTCTACTTTCCCACACATATCTCCTATCTATAATTTCTAATCTCCAATTAATACT